>JAOQMQ010000006.1:4199145-4210472 GCA_027563845.1 Erythroxylum subrotundum
TTAGTTTTAAATGCCAACTCATGTAATCTTTGACTAAGACAGTTCAGTTCCCTGGGCCATTGGAGAAGGGATTTAGTTATCATTCAGCTCACGAGATTTTGTAACTTGGTTTATCTATGCCTCGTTTAGGTCTCTATACATCCATTTATATGGAATGCATAGAGCAAATATTTGTGACATACTGCAATTTAGATTGGAGCATGCACATTAACAAAATTATGTTGACCGCTATGGATCAAGTGGTGTCTCCTCCACGAAATCTCCAAGGAATTAGCAACAAGAGTTTCATTTTCCACGATTAATTTTATTACGTGCAAGAAAAAGAAAAGAAAGAAGAAGAAACAAAGTGGAGTAATTGAAGTAGGAGACCTGAGAGGAGACCATATCGTGTCAAAATGGAAACAAAATGCTGTGCAGTTGGCGGAACCGCAAAGCTCAAGTGTCAGTAGCAGTAGGAGGACGTGCCTAGCGGCTCGAATTCCACAAAGTATAAGAAAGCATTTCAAATGAGCATTAAATCCTCGGCATTTCCTTTCCGCAATTACTCGGTTTCTGCATCTGCCATCTCTCCAGCAATGTAAGACAAGGATGCCCACATGTCTTCTTTTATTGTTTCACTTACCACCTTAATGGCTCCCCCATTATTCTATACTTTCCTAGACATGGGCAAAGGCATAGGCATCGTACTAATATCCCTTCTCCCACCTCTATTTTCCCCTTATCTTTACGGATTTTCTGGTCGACTTTCGCTTTCTCTCTTATCTTCTCTGACGAAAGCCCGCTCTTTTGTTTCTTTTTCGATTTTTTTTTTTTGTAGCAGGTCTAACTTGCTTAAAAGGGGGTTGTGAGGTGTTGTGCATGTACGTTTTTGTTTAACACTATGAATGTTTCTGGGTTCTGGGTTTTGTATTTGGTCGTTTGGAGTGCTTTAATTGTGTTCCCCAACTTAACGTGCAGTACAACAACCCTGTCAACTGCTGGTATGTAATACTAACTAATCTCATCACGCTTTTGTGCTTACATACCCACGATACGCAAGGAGACAAAGTGTGTTGTTTCTTATTAGGAAAAATACTTGTCAGCTTCTCTGTAATTATCAATGGAAGTATTTAAAGGAGATTCCATGATTCATCATAGTCTTAGTCCGCTCTTCTTGTATCTGAATGTTGGATTGATGTTTATTTGCCTTGAACTTTTATAGTTAGTCATAAAGTGGGATCTAGCAATGTGCAGAAGTAACTGAATAAAGACTAACGCTTTTGCAAAATTTTTAAGATTTTCATTGTTAAGGTTGAAATTTTCTGTTTTCATCTTGACATACTGGGTAGGATCAGTTGTGCATGGTTTAGTCAGTGACTCTGTTAGATTTCATGCATGCCTTTCCATTTTCAAATTTCAAATAAAAACTCTATGGCTGAGAAAACCTTCTTCATTTTCCTTGTAAGGATAGTTTGAGAAGTCATGTTTCGTTTCGTAACTATACTCCAAATTCAGGAGTCCAAGAGTTTTATAAAACGTTCTTGATGGAAAAAATGTGAATGAAAGATCCAATTGTTGATCTCTCTCAATTTGTCTCTCAATACATCTCATCGACTAGCTATAACCATGATATGTTGCTCGTTACAATCTTCAATTTATAATGATTATACGTTTAACTTAGGATAAAGTTTGGTAAATCACTAGTTGCCCTTAATATATGCATTTATTTAGCTTGTTCAGCGTTTGGCTTGCAACAGAATGTATTAAGTTTGCACTTCACTGTTGAAAGGCATCTTAAGCTTGCTAATTCCTACACTACACGAAAGTTGTATGCTGATTGTTGAGATCTTTTCAGTCATACTATTACAACTCTGATTATAAGCAGGAGGATTAAGGCTTGATCCTACAGCATGGGATCTGTCGAGTTTGATGGTTTACTTTGCTTTTAAAACAACTGATGGCTAATTTTGCTCCACTGCCTCGTAGTAAAATCAACTGTTGTAAGGGCCACCAGTTTTGAGTATTGAATATTGAATCAATTGTAAAAGAGGCAGTAATCATGCGAGTTCGACCTTCTTTCTAGTCTTTTTTAGGCAAGAAACTAAGCAATATTTTGAAGTACTGGTTGTGTTAGTCCTGAGAAATACCTCAGGTATGTTTCTCTGTCATTCCAGGTGTGGACTTCAGTAGTAGTACAAAGATGGCAGACACAAGCAGGAAGCTTAAGGTATATCCCCGTTATAGTAATTTGACTCGAAAAGCGAGAGTTTGAAATCCGACATCTTCAGGTTTATGCAGTTGCTGTCCCTTTAAACTTGCAGGGGAAGGGCCATAATAGAGTTACTGAAAGCAAGAACAACCATAACGTGAATCTGGAAGATTATAATCCTATAGACCCAGTTCCAAGCTCAAAGGCTTCCATCAAACCTGGTCCAATTGAGCATGGGACTCCTCTGAACCCATACATCCCCAAACCATCTCCACCTGCTCCTAGTCATCCCGGGAATGGTGGAATAGCTTAGGTTACATGTTATCTATGTCCTGAATGTAGATATCATTTAACTGGTTGAAAGAAGCGAATCACTTCACGGTGTATCTTATGTAGTTATATTTATTGTATTAAATTGTCTGTTACATCCAGACCAAATCCTCGAGTCGTATGTCTGCTTAGGTTTCCGTCTGAAAACTTTGCTTGTAAAATTGATGTGCTTTTCTAGTGTGATTTGTAATTGTTATCCCTAAACTGCTATCCTATATTAGAATCTCAAGACAATTGAAGTTTTCTCTCCCACATTTTATTAAGGTGTCATTTCTCCCTCAGCAGGGGCTTTCGGTCCAAGTTGGTTAATATGCGTCAAGAAGGTAGTAGCAGTAGTTGTTTGGTGAATTCTAATCACGTTGTTGGTATGTTGGCACTTAGGACGAGGATAAGCTTTGACCAAAGAAAGTAACTAACAAACTCCGAATTTGTTGGGAAAGTGAAAGACAAACTCTTGTTTGGTCAAGTAATTGAATGTCGAGGTCCTCATTGTATGGAGAGATCATCAGCCAGAAGAGGTTAACTCGTGAGCTATTATTATTATTATTTTTTATTTTTGTAAAAGGAAGACAAACGTTACAAATTACATGGTAAATCTAGGGCGACAAGCCCCCGACATGTCCTCTAAGAGGATAGATATGCCTTCCCTAGGTGGGAGCTCAAAAGTAGTTACCCCTAGATCGAACTGATCTGCATAATTAGCTAGTCAATCCACACATTGATTCCCTTCCCTATATGTATGTCGAATTACAACAATCCAGTTACGGATAAGCAGTTCATCAATGCCTAGCACCAAAGGATTAAGAGACATAGCTCGCGTAGCCGGGGATGAAAGCAGATTGGTAACTATACTCGAATCCACCTCTAATTCAGTATGGCGGTACCCCAAGTTCCAAGCCAAGTTGAGGCCTGAGAATATACCCCAAAATTCAGCGGCTAAAGTGGAGCACCAACCAATGTTCTGAACAAATCCTCCAATCCAAGCGCCCAAACTGTCTCGCAGCAAGCCACCTGCTGTGGCCGAAGAGTGTGAGCTGTTGTTGGCTCCATCCATATTTAATTTCACCCAACCCTGGGGAGGTTTGCTCTAGCCTATGAGCTGTTCCCTTCAAGTGCGACTGACCATATAAGATCTTTAGTGCCACACTAATGCCATGTGAACGTAGTGCACATATTCTAAAACCTGCTGGTCCGGAGCAGTCGGCCAAGAAAAGTGTTCGTCAAAAAGTGCCCTATTTCGCCAAGACCAAAGCATCCAGCACGTCGTGCCAAAGATAATAGACCAATCAAATCCACCTACCAATCAGTGTGTATGTAGATTCTTTATGAGCCACTCTTTGTTTGTCATGGTTTGAACTCTGAGGAGATTACTTGAGGGGGAAACTTATTCCATAAGTTGCGAGCTTTGGGGCTGTCCCGCACTACATGGAGAGAGGATTTCTCGAAGCGGCAATGGTAACATGCAGCATTCGAAGTTAAGTTTTTGTGGGCACGATGTTGATTAGTAAGTAATTTATCATGTGAGAGGAGCCAAAGAAATGTTCGGATTCGTTGCGGGCCCTGCCACTGCCATATAGACCTCTAAAATACGTTGGTTGTAGCTTCTTCGTGATTCATTATTATGGAATATGCTGATGTAGTCGTGAATTGCCCATTATCTGATCGGCCCCAAATAAGCTTATCCGGCCCTAAGTATTGCTTTGTCAGAAGAATACCTGCTATTGCCATGCAGATCGAAGGAGGGAGCATGTGTTGGAAGGCTTCCCAATTCTAGTTATCCACAGTGTCTACAAACTGTTGTACTCGGTGAGAAATAATTTCTGGAGAAATCGGAGCCACTGCATGAGATATAAGAGGTCCTCAGTCATCAACCCAGGGATCGAGTCAGAATCGAGTCTGGCAACCATCACAGATCATCCATCTCATGCCTTGCAGTACGTGGTGCCAAGTAGCTTTGATACTCTTCCAGATCATCGATCCTCCTGTTGCACCAAAGGAAAGGGAAAAATTGTTAGCATCAAAATTATACTTAGCCGAGAGAATTTGAACCCATAAAGCATTCGGCTTAGAAACCATTGACCACCCTAGCTTGGAAAGTAAGGCATCATTGGTTTCCCTAATTTTACGAATTCCGAGTCCCCCCATCGCTTTTGGTTGACATACTGTTTCCCAATTGACTAAGCTTATCTTCTTGTTGTCGGGTGTTGTGTCCCACAGGAACTGGCGCATTAATTTTTCAAGATCATCACAAAGTTGGCGCGGCAGGCGGACCATCTGCATCGTGTAAATGGGGAGTGCTGCAATGACTGATTGAGTCAGCGTTATTCTACTGGCAAGCGATAAAAGATTTGTCGTCCACCCTGAGAGGCGTTGTTGAACCTTATCCAGAATGTGTTGATAGGTTCTTTTACTAACTTACTCGTGTAAAAGAGGCACTCCAAGATAACGTCCTAAATTGTTTGTCTGTCTGAAGCCTAAGGCCCTACTTAGATAGTGTGCCTGCGTGGGCAGTATATTCCTTGAGTAAAAACACTGAGACTTGTCGTGACTGACCCGTTGATCGGAAGCTGTGCAGAAGGTACTTAACCTATCTCGAATCTCTTGCACCTGATCTATAGAAGCTTTAGAGAACAAATTGAGATCATCAGCAAAGAATAAATGAGAGATCGGAGGTCCGCTTCTACTTAATTTAATCGGCTTCCATCTTCCGTTAGAGACTGAATCGTTAATTAAGTGGCCTAGTCTTTCCATACATAGAACGAAAAGATAAGGCGATAGTGGGTCGCCCTGTCGAATGCCTCTGGTGGGAGAGAATGAGTCACTTAGATCCTCATTCCAATTCACGTGCCTAGAAACCGAGGAAAGGCACTTCATTATCAAATTTATCAAAGAGTTAGGGATACCAATCTCGATAAGGGTACCTTTGATAAAATCCCAGGAAAGTCTATCATAGGCTTTCTCTAAATCCACCTTTATTGCTAGAATTCCTTTTTTACTGGATTTTCTTTTCATAGTGTGTATGACTTCCTAGGTAATGATGATATTGTCGGTAATCTGCCGACCAGGTACAAAGCTGCATTGAGTCAGCGCGACGAGTTTATCTAAATGAGGTTTGAGCCGTGTAACAATGATCTTGGTAATAGTTTTGTAAAGCACCGAACATAACGCTATAAGCCTAAATTGAGTTATCGACATGGGCGTGAGGATCTTTGATATAAGCACCATAATAGTACTTATTAGTACTTGTCAATTAGTAGTTGTTTGTTTTTCTGCATATATACTAACTGGAAGATGTTTCCTACCTAGCACTAGCAGAAACAAGCTAATAACAAGCTGTGATGAACAATCATGGTGTGATACCCCAGAGGGGACCGATATAAATTGATTGCTAAACCCGCATGAACAATTACTTTATTCTCTAACATAATATCAAAAGGAAGGGCTGTGTCCAGAACTCTGTCAAGAAAAGTTCAACAACCTCATCAACCAGAGCCAATAAACATGGGGGTCATGCACCTACCTTGTCCTGGAAGCTAATTGCGTTACCTCCCATCTATGCAACAACTTTGTTGCAAAACCAATCCTATCATAGAAATTAAGAGTCGTCCACCAACACATCTCACCAAATAGCATTCATTTCTTGTATCTCTTTCCTTTCTTTTTTTTTTTTTTTCCTCCCATTAATCCTATCTCTTTCTCCAGAAGTTAGCCAGACCAGGGAATATCATCTGTCATGATCAGAAATGCAAAAAAGCAAACTGAAAACATCATTCAGTCCCCACTGTCACTCTCCTTTTCTTTCTGCGTTTTCTGGTGGGAAGAAAGTGTAATACTAATCAAGCCAATGGGACCAAGTTGGGAAACGATAGAAAATCATGTACCCAACCTTTCAACGTGGCTTATCTATGCCATTTAAGCTTAGACAAGATTACTAATTAAGGTTTTAGTTACTTTAAAAACAATTATAGTGTAAATTATTACTCAAGTCATGGCGCTTTCCAACTCCTAGCAGTGATCATTAACTGATATTGATGTGACTTCAACTTAATTTCATCTTCACTATCGAATGTATTAGTAGATGTCAGCTAGGACCCAGATGTAGTTGTAGTCAACTTTTCGACTTTCTTTTTCACCATTTTATATCTAACATATCGATTTTCCAATTGCTCTGTTGCAAGTTTAGAAGTTGACGATATATTATTTTTGTAGATTCTCTGTATCGTTCTCTACCTCATGCAAACTGCATATAGATCATAGCGAGCTTAAAGTCTGAACCACCATTGGCAACCCATTAAAAATGGACAATAGAAGATATAAACTTGGGAACTCCGAGAGTGACAACCCCTGTGAAAGCAAAAGGGAAATAAAAGAAATCAAAGCAGGCATTATGGGACGGAGAATACTAGAAAGAGCTGCACTTTTGGATATAACCTATAATCTCGTTTATGAAAACTATGATAGTTCCCAACTGCTCTGATCCTCTTTATTAGGTGACTAATATCGGGTTTAGGCTCTTTCTACTATTGCCAACAAAACACAGTACTTGGTTGATTATGTCACCAGTTCCTGTTTGAGATTAACGATTTGGTCAGGTACTCACGCTCTTTTCATTTATTTGTATCTGAATGATTGCTGGAATCGATTGTGTTATAAAGCAGTTCCTTCAATCATATCTCATTATAGATATGATTGCACATATCTGCTCCTTCTTTTAATCTTAAAGATTAGTGCAGATTAACAAAAGTTGTGAATCTAATCAAGAAACTCATTCTTTTTGGTTAGTTAGTTATACTGTTGTTGTGATGTAACTTGTTAATTTGACAAGTTAGATACGTAGGGTTGAGACTACAGTGAGATAGAGGAGTAAGGCAGAAATTCACTGCTACTTAGCATCTTATCAACTGTGAGTTAATTTCCTTGAAAAGAAAGAAATATATACTTTCCTTGTAGATGGTAACAGGAAAAGGAACATAGATCTTTTTCTTAACTTGAGAGCTGGAGAAGGAAGTAGCTAACTTTTCTCAAGTGGTCCTGTAATGCATTGATTTCCCATGATGTGATTCTCCAAAACTTACCATCGTAATATAACCTGTAATCCTGTATGCCAGAAACAGTTCACGTGTGACTAGTCAAATTAATGAAGCAGAAGCGACTATCTTTTGGTTGGTTACATGGCAATTACAGAGCAGTAAGTGCCATAGACTTGGATGAAAGTTTAGGAATGTGCAATCCAGAGAGGCAGCAACATGAATGGAGTGAGACATCAAAGTTCTTAGCTTTTGTCACCAACCTATATCCATACCTTTTTCAATACGGTGGTTGGAGTAACATAGAGCATTGAGTTTTTTAAGGCCTAAGAAGCTTAACCAATATCACACTCATAAGTAAAAGTAATACAACAGAAGACTTGAGATTAACTTCAAAGATTGTTTAGTTACGAAAACTCAAAGGACGATTTAGTGTACTATTCACTTTTGAAGAGTTTAGTTAGGACCATATTTCGTGAATGGAGTTCATGTCCGAATGTCTTGTCATTACAAGTAGGATATAGCTCCATCCAATAACACATGTTTGCTTTGAATTGAATAACACTTTCGATTTGGTCATAAAGCCAAGTTACAAACTAATCATGGATTAATAAACTCTAATTCAACTTCCTTCTTGTTAGGACAATCAAATTATAATATGGAAAGTCCAGTTTCGTTGGCCTAACGTCTCTTCTCCAAGATTCACATAACTGAACCTTTCCTCGTTCAAATTTAAACACACGCACTCCTCTTAGCGTGTGCTCGCATCATCGTCTCTTGATCTCTTATTTCCCCTTATTTACACTCACGTTTGCATACGTCAGTCGTCACCTGCCCCAGAAAGCGAGTACCCGTAACCGCGAGTGGCTTCCATTTTTTGCATTATAAATATCAAAATGCTGTCTTAGAAGCTAGTTAAAATTAATAGCTCTCCTAGTACGACAGTTATTCTCCAAAATCACGCCTCAAACAACTTCCCCCTCCCCCTTAAAACACCCTCTCTCGCCGGCAACCCCATAACGGTCAAATTTCGCCGTCACTCTCTCTCTCTAAAATTTCAAAAATAAAACCTCTCTCTCTCTGTTTCTTTTGCTTTTACTATTCATAAATCATCTACTCTTTATTGTCTTTAAAACTGACTTTGCAAAGTGGAATTAGGGCTTTAGGAGGATGAGACTTGAATTTGATTGTTGAGCATTCCTTTCAGCAATGGTAGCTGCTGTTTCTACTCCGTTAAACACCAAAAATGCGTCAAATCAAAATCCAACGCGTCGGCTTCTGTTATCATCAGAACCTGACAATGCTCCACGCCGGCCAAAATCACGAGAAGTCACTTCTCGATATATGTCTTCAGTTTCTACTTCGCCTTCCAACGCCAAGCGGTGTCCGTCTCCTTCGGTATCAAGACCAACGGCCGTGATGACCCCCTCCGCTCCGTACGCAGTCAAACGGTCACTATCGGTGGAGAGGAGGCGACCGGCGACGCCGGTTTCCAATCCTTTGGATTTGAAGATACAGAATGGTAATGGAGTGCAAATGTCGAATGCTCATAGGATGTTGGTTAATTCCACGAGAAGCTTGTCGGTGTCATTTCAAGGACAATCGTTCGCGTTTCAGGTGAGTAAAGCGAAACCAATTCCGTCGCCGGTTAGTTTGAGGAAAGGAACTCCGGAGAGGAGAAAAGCAACGACGAAATCGGCGAAGGGAGAAGTCGCAGATCATGTGGAGAATTCGCCGGCGGAGAAGCAGCGGTGGCCAGGGAGGTTACGGCAAGCGCATTCGATGGCTCGAAGTGTAGATTTCACTGATGATAAGAAGAGATTAAATGGATCTGAAGCGAATATCAGTGTCATCAGGTCGTTGCAGGACTCTATGGCTGATTATAGGTCGTCAATTGAAGGCAGATTGAGCTCTGATTCTAATATAGAGAAGCTAGTTGATGTTAACGGATCTATTGTACAACGTGAGCCTAATGCTTCCGACACAGAGAGTGTGTCTTCAGGAAGTACTTCAGAGAGTAACAGTAACTACGATAGTGGTCAAGGACAACGTGGACCGCGAGGAACACTGGTTGCTGCCAGGTTCTTGCAAGAGTATGGTAGAAAGCTTCGACGACAGACTGAGCCTGGGTCTCCAGTTAATAGTGGACTTAATGGGCCTGTGCCGCCTAAACTTATTGCACCGAAGAGAATTGGAATTGATAGTCCAGTATCTTCGCCGAAGGGTGTTATGAATAGCAGGGGACAGTTGTCTCCTATTCGTGGTGAAACTATGCGTCATGCGTCGCCAAGTAAGATCAGTGCTATGCCTGCGATGTCTCCGATGAGGGGAATGAGTCCATCGAGGATGAGAAGTGCGGTGGGAGCGGTAGTGGGTGGTAATATGAGCAATTTAAGTAGTACGCCGTCCATTTTGAGCTTTGCTGCTGATATCCGGAGAGGGAGGGTTGGGGAGAATCGGATTGTTGAGGTGCACTTGTTGAGGATCTTGTATAATCGTTTGTTGCAGTGGCGTTTTATCAATGCTAGAGCTGATACTTCCCTGCATACACAAAGAATGAACACAGAGGTACGGTTACTGTTTGCTGAACTTGGTATTTTCTTGCTTTTCTTGCATTGAATTTATTTTAGTCAATACAATTTCTGACTATTATCCTTTTGGTTTATTTGTCTCTCTTTGTCAAGTCCTTAATTCCAAAGATGTTATCCGTTTACTTTGGTGCTGGAATGCTACTTTGTAATGAAATAGAGGGAAGTGAGGAGAGTGACTGAAAAATGGATCATTGGTTACTGTAGAAGCACGAAACTCTTAATCGTTTATTGAGGCCTTATTACCAACTAGTTTAAAATTTTTAATTTCGGAGTTTCAGTTCAGACATGCAGAACATTCAGTAGTCAGAAATTTTAGCACCAGGAGAGGGAATGCTTTTCATTTGACAATAGAGTTTCTGTTGTCTGGAGTTGAAGGAGCAGCTCCTTTGCTTAGACAATACTGACCACATTAGATTTATTGTACAAGGTGGACTAGTATCATTTTATCCTTACTGATTATAAGACTATTTGCTCTTATGTATTTTAGTTTTGCGTATTTTCTCATCGGTCAGCGCATTTGTTGTCCATGTGAACATTAGTGCAGATGTATTAGATGAGGATTGTGAAATTTATTCATCACTATAACTCATGCTGTTGAATTGTGCAAATTAACCTCGAGTTATGCCTAGAGACATGATGATTGGACTAGGGATTTGGCCATTGGAAAGGGAAGGTAGTTGAATCTTTTGTGTATAATAGACAGTGGCATGCTTTAAGAAGTGATGTAAGAAAAGTAGCATTAGTGATTATGCTGGGAAAATTATGAGACATAGGATTGTGTCAATTGGATGAGAATTGAAAACATTGAGATCATAGTAACATGTATTGATGTCTTATTTTATCAATGTCGCACCCTTTTTTCTGCTTTGGGGGGAGAAATTGAGGCTGTAAATTGTGTTGTGTTGTCAAACTGTTTGAAGTTTAGAAACTATGAGTTGTGTTGTGGAATGCAGTGTGTGTTCAGTGATTTTGGTTGATGGGAAACTGGGTGTGAGTTTTTGGGTGGAGGAGATGTGAACTCAAGAAATTAGTCTTGAAGGTATTAGTAAATTTTTACTCTTCTTGAAGCAAACTTCATCGTATTCTTCATCATATTCTTGGATATAATCCGCTAATAACATATCAAGTATTTTTTAAATGTGAGGGTATCGTTTGGTGCCTAAGCTCTGTATTGAGAGGACAAGGAAAAAA
>JAOQMQ010000006.1:4214580-4224996 GCA_027563845.1 Erythroxylum subrotundum
TCTCCACCGTTCAGAATGAAGAACAAAGAGAGAGGAACCTCTGGTTAAAATTTCAGATCGATCCGACAAGAAATCACATGCGATTGAAGGTTGGAAGATTACTGCGCAAAGCTGGAGAAAAAAACGAAATTTTCTTCTTCCTCTCTTTTTCCCTCTCCTTTTGTTCTTTCGGCTGAACACTCTCACACATCATTCTTTAGGGTTTTAAAAACCCTTATATATGTTAGGCTTTGGGCTCCACTTAGGAGTGGACCCAAAAACCCAACAAAAACAACTTATAGGAGCCTCCTTAGTGCATTTTTTGACAATGGTCTTGGCTTATATGAAAATAAAAGGAAAATATGAGAATCTTCACACTCTAAAGGTAAATTTTCTCAGTAAGAATAAGCACCATCAATTTGTAAAAGCAATGCCTCTTTAGCAGTTAAACATACAACTTTTCTAACTATAGTGTGCTTAAACTACTTAACATTTATTCATTCCATCTATGGGGTGTCAAGGTTAATCTTTTTTATCTTTTCTATCTATTAAGTAAAGTATGCTTGAACAAAGCATTGTCATGTATTTGACTTTATTCTCTTGTATAATAATGTGATATCTAATATTAAAACTAGTCAAACACATAAACACGATAATTTTGCTAGGATTTTTTAGTTCATCATAGCATTAATTATTTATGATATGGAATTAATAGGTTGCTGGGTCTTAGTGAGCAATAAATTATTACTACAATAGGTTTTGACCATAACTGGAAGATCATAGAAAGTAGCTCATCTCAATAATTAGGAGAATGCTATTGTTATATGATCTAACAAGTATAAACCATAATAGTCTAGATTAACCTAAATTATTACTAATTCTCTTAAGCTTTCAATAATAGTAGCTTGATCAATATGTTGTCTTCTTTCAAGCTATTTTAAGGCCAGTAAGAGTCCTTATCTTCTACCTATGTAATCAAGTTTATGATTGACCATAATGCACATGTCAACTTTTAACCCATTAGTCCATACTAGTTATGTTTAACAAATGCTTGCAAGCTTATCATATGTTACAAAGTTGATTATGGATTGATTATATTCATTTATCTTTATAGGATGATAATAAATAGAAAGGCAGTATAAGGATACTTAGTAGTGGACACTTCATTCAGGGACAAATTCTAAGGTATGAAGGTTAAGAACCTAAAAAAAATTGAGAAAAAGAACCTAAAAATTTTGATAATATAGACCTAGATTATATTATTTTGAGAGAGGAATGTAAAATATGCGTGAAATTAGGCTACAAAAATATTAGTAGTGCATGGTGTTTGATTTTTAAGAACTAGTTAGATGATAGTTAAGAGTCAGAGTTTGAATAGAGTGTATTAGATTTGATTAAATTGTTAGAGGTGTAGTTGATGTATATTTAGAACATGTTGATGAACCAATAACATCCTTAATTATATTAACGTGGTTTGATAACATGCATAAAATGAGGCTAGTGATGCTAGTGATTTATATAATGATGGTGATTCTAGTCATAATGGTGATGTCGGTGATTTAGGAGATGTTGATGATGTTATCGATTTTAGAGATACTATAAATGTTTGTGATTTAGGAGATGATGAATTATTTGCAGGATGCTGGTGGTTTTGGGTGATGTTGGTAATGATAATGATTTGGGAGATGATGAATCAACTGGTAAGTAAGGTGATGTTATTCATTTAGAAGATGAGGAATCAAATGGCAATGTTGGTGATATTGGTGATTCTAGTGATAGGAGATGATGAATCATATATATATTTGATTAAATGCTTATGATAATAAAAAGGAGAATGAAGGAAATGTAAAGCAACATAATTTTTATTATTTTGACTTAAATTTTAATATCAATAATGATACAGGTCATGATACCATGTATATTGACTCCTCGTATAGGAATTTCTTGGCTAATGATGAATATCACAATGCTAAAGAACTAGATGTAGCTTTAAGGTGACCTAGTCAGACTAATAAACATGTTCCTAGAGTTAATATCATTAAATGGTTATTACGAATGGTCTTTGATAGCATAAAATACTTTAAGTAGTCAATTGTTGATTGTACAGTTGCAATAGGATTCAATTTAAAGTTTAAAAGGAGTGAACTTAAAAGGATTAGGTTTTTTTTACCTCAAAGGATGTCCATTTGAACTATATGCTCTAGTGCTTTAAGCTAAAAACTTACAAGCCATATCATATGTGTAATCCAACCAATAAGCCAAAATTGGTTACATCCAATTAATCATGAGACATTTTAAGGAAAACATTCTTGACAAACTGAGCATTAAAATCAAAAAATGGTAGAAGATTGTAGGGAGAAGTTGAATTTGTTAGTTAATTCTAGCATCTGCAAGTATATAAGAAGAAAGGTTCTAAAATCAACTTTAAGGAGAAAAACAATGAATATGAAAAGCTTTATGATTACATTAGTGAATTAAAGGAAATGAGTCCAAGTTCTACAACTGAGCTTCAACTTAAAAGAATTGTTCAAAAGGATAAATTGGCATTTAGAAGGATTTATGTATAATTTAATTCTATGAAAAGGGGTGAAAAAAGTTAAAACCTATAATTGATGCAAGTGGATGCTTCCTAAAGAAAAATTATTTGGGACAACTTCTAAATTCTATAGGAATTAATGTTAACCATTTCATGTATCCCATTGCATGAGTAGTTATTAAGATGGAGAATACTGAGAATTGAATATGGTTTATTGAGATATTAACCATTGACTTAAAGCTTAAAGATGAGACTAGAATCACAAAGATATCAAATATGCAAAAGATACCATATCTAACTAACTAAATTTTGTATATTTCATACTATAAACTCTTTAATTTGTTTTTATTTTTAACTTTTAAGAGACTCATGAGAGTCAAGAATGTTGTATTGCCTTCTGTTGCACATAAGATATGTATAAGACATATATATAATAATTAGGTGGAAATAGAAGGAAAAGAATCTTATAAAAGCATTTTACAATTATATTTAAACAAAATTCTCACAAGAATTTAATAATAGGTTCATCAAATTAAATTAACTTGCACATGGTTGTATACAAGATTTACTTGAATATCTTAAGGAAACTTGGGGTAAGATTTGTCAAAGTATGAGTCCAAATTTCTAATTGTAAACAATAATATGAGTCAGACAATCAACTCTAAGATTTTGATAGCTAAAGATCACCTTATAATTAGCATATTAGAGACTATTAGGATTGTATTAATAAAGAGGCATTCAAATATTAAAGAAAAAAATAAAAGAAGGAAAAAGGAAAAAGTAAATTGAATAAGAATAAGTTGAATGCAATGAAATAGAAATTCATTTTGAATGAAGACTAGGCATATAAGGTGGCAAATAGAGATGATACATACATTGTTTACTTGGGATGGGAGAACACATGCAGTTATAGGGTATGAAATCTCTTTGATTACCTTTACAGTCGAGCCATTAATTCCATATTTGATGCTAAGCAATAACCTAAGGCATATGTAGATTAGTTCTTTCATACAAATAGGTTCATGAAAGTTCATGACAATCTCCTACAACTAATTAAGGGAACAAAATTCTGGTCACTTAACATATATGGAGAGATTCATCTATTAATAGAAAGAGTTATGTATGATAGACCTAAGAAGAATAGGAGAAAGGATAAAGATGAACCAAAGAGATTGAAGACTCCTCATATGATATCATAAAAGGGGAAATTTTAATTTTCTAGCAGATGTGGCAAATCTGGTCACAATAGGAGAAGTTGTAAAGGCACAAAAAGCACTCCATCCTTCTTATCAAGTTAGAGCTAAGGTTAAATTTACATTAATAAATCTTTACTTTATCTATTTATTACATTAATATCTTGTTGACGTTGTATGAATTTTCTACAGTTTAATTATGGGAGATCTAAAAAAAACATTTTCTTCTTAGCCCCGTAGCTCAATCTTTAATAAACAACCTTATGTAGTAGCTAAAGATCATAACCATTTGCATTTGCTCCAACTTTAAGGATAAAGCGAACATTTAGGCCAATTTATCTAAATAATTTTTATTTTTATTTTAAACAAAAGGGATGAGGTGGAAGGGCATCTCACGTATCATATAATGATAATTATAAGAGTAAACTTCAAAATGCAGGATTATTGGAAATTCTAATCAACAAACAACTAACATTGACATTGGACATAATATGTATGACACTTAGTTATTGAATAGTTTCTTTACATTCTTTTAGGGGTTTAATTATTTATATCCAATTTATTTTGGTTAAATTTATTTTGGTTAGATCCATTTTTGTATTAAAAATGTAATTTATAGATTTCAAACCTTATTTGTAGACCTATTTGTGTATATTTTACATTCACAATGAAATTAGTAGTTAAAAATGTGTTTATGTTAGCTTAAAATGTATTTACATTAAGTGAAAATCAATAAGTGGAATTTTTGTTGCTTGTGTATATTATATAGAAATCTATTAGCTGGAAATGAATAATAGAATATGTGTTAGCTTGAGATGTGTTTATATTAACTGGAGATCAATAAGTGACTACTTGTGTACGTTATATGGAAATTTATATGAAAATAAAAAATTGAAAATATATAAGCTTGAGATGTGAATATGTTAACTGCCAATCAATAGTAGGAATTTTTATTACTTGTGTATGTTACATGAAAATTTGATATTTATAAACTACTTATAAATATCAAATTTTATTTATGGGTCAATATTTACTAGGATTAAAGGTTAGCCAAGCATTATGCAATTATTTCACGTTATTTATATAATATTTTAAGGTTTTTAACTTTTATGGATTTCAATTTTGAATGGATTAATAACCTTTATGGTTTTGATTTGTTGGCTAAAATAAAATGGATTATAATATTAATTTATTAATTGATTACTTAAATTCAAATTCTCGCATTTTTGTTTTTTAATTTTCAATAACCAATATTTCAAACTATTAATCAGAACAATATGTTATACCAAACTAACCTCCTTTGTGAAGATTAATTAATTCTAAAATATCAAAATGATTATGTGTGGTTGAGTTTTAAGCAAATAATAATTAACAAAGGATGATTATTGTTGACCAAAATTTAAACACACTTGTGGCGATAAATATGTAACAATTATTCGACTTTCTATGTAAATTACAATTCGGTACAAAGAAAGGCTTATGATTTGACAAGATCTTATTGTCAATTTTTTATCAATATAATAAGAGTACCACTTACAAATCGATATTTTTATCCAAAGACTAAATTTCAATGTTGTGTTAAGTATCTTATGATGGGATTGCCATTATTGAGATTTCTTAATTATGTTGCATTTAGATTTTAATTATGAGTTTGCTATCTTTGTTTAATTTTGTTTTTAGTGAATACTTTTGTTGTTATAATATCTGCTAACATTAACTCTATACATATGCTAAATGAAACAAACTTTAAGGTTTAAAAGGAGAATGCCATGACTATTCTTGGTTGTATAGACTTAGACCTTGCTCTTCAAATTAAATGGCCCTTTCTCTTATAAATACAAGTTCCTTTAATGACAAGAGGGACTTGGAGAAGTGGGATCATTCATATTTCGTTAGTCTTATAATCATGAAACATGCAATTCTAGAAATATGTAGGGGAATAGTATATGAAGAGAAGGATGCCAAATTGTTCCTTAAAAAACTTAAACATCATTTTGTTAAAAAAAAAGAAAAAAAAAAGAACTCTTGTAATAAGTCATGCTTCCATAAGATACAAGGGTAATAGGAACATCACGAATTACTATCTAAAAATGTCTCTTGTTTCAAAACTAAAACCAATAAAGTTAAAGCTTTATGAAGATTTGCGTATGCATTTGGTTTTGATCTCTGTCCCACACAACTAAGTCAATTTAAAGTTGTTTATAAATTTCAAAAAGAGAAATGGACTCTTAATGAGCTCGTTTCACATTGTAAACAACAAGAAGAGAGATTAAAGGAAGAGAAGGTTGAAAGTACTCTTTTGGCATCCACCTTTAAAGGTAATAATAAAAAAAAGAGAGAAGGATAAGGAGGTTATTGTTACTATATCATAAAAGAAGCAATATAAGAAATGAAAACAATAAATTGAGGAATTTTCTTGCTACGTATATGGAAAGACTTTGCACAAGAAAAAGAGCGTGCAAAGAAAGGTGCACTTCTTTCTTTAATTTGTTCTGAAGCTAGTTTGATATTAGTACCTAGACACACTTGGTAGTTAGATTTTAGTGCAGTAATTCACATAAATATGTCTATGCAGGGTTGTCTAAGTTGTCAAAAATCTAATAATGGTGAAAATGTATCTATGTAGGCAATAGAATGGCAGTTAAAGTTGAGGCAATAAAGATTTTTAGGTTATCATTTAGGACTAGATATTATTTGGATTTAGGAGAGACTTATGTTATACTATCTTTTAGGTGGAATTTGGTTTATATTTCTGTATTAGACAATGTTAGTTATCACTGTTATTTTAGTAATGGACAATTTAGTCTTTTTCATGATTCAAAACTTATCAGTTGTGGTTCTTTATCAAAACTTATGGTGTTGCTGGGAGATGAAACAAATCATTAAAGGATATGGTAAGGAGTATGATTATTCATTTTATCTTACTATATTTACTCTGGGGAGAGGTATTAAAGATCGTAACTTACATTCTTAATATAATTCTTACTAAGATAATGATTAAAACCTCTTATACATTATGGACATGTAACAAGCTTAATATAAAGCAATTTCATATTTTGGGTTGTCTAGTATAGACAAGACCTTATAGGCTAAATGAAAGGAAACTAAACTCAAGAACAATTAATAGTTATTTCGTTGGATATTCTGAACAATCATAGGGGTACGATTTTTATAATTCCACAAGTAAATCTATTTTTACGAATAAAAATGCCAAATTCCTTAAGGATGTTAAGTCTGAAGGGGGAGATAAGGTTGGAGACTCGATCTTTGAAAATGAATTCATTTCTCTTCCTACAGTTGTTATTGATCATAATCAGGCTATAATTCCTAACATAGTTTAAGAAGCAACTCTAGGGCAACAAGATAAGGTTAAAAATCTCCCTAGTTATGATCAATTGAATATTATTAAAGAACAAACTCAATAACCCCAAGATCAAATGTTATTAAGAAGATCCACTAGAGCAATTTTGAATGATTAGGTTGTCTTTTTCCAAAAGCATGACACAGATATTGGCATAATGGAAGATGTTCCAATCAACTTCCACAAATCCATTAAAAGTTCTAATTCTCTAAAAGAGATTTATGCCTTAAATGAGGAAATTAAGTCTATAAGAGACAATGATGTTGGAATGTTGTCCTATTTATTAAACGTGTAAAAGCCATTGGTTATAAATGGATATTTAAGATCGATAAAGATTTAAAATGCAATGTGGAAAGATATAAGGCTTAACTCGTTGTGAAGGGCATTACTCAAAAGGAAAGCAACGATTATAAAGAAACTTTGTCACTGGTTTCTTTGAAAAACTCTTTCAAGATTATAGTGGCATTTGCGACATACTTTGATTTTGAGTTACATAATATAGATGTTAAGATAGCATTTCTTAATGGTAACATTGATGAAACAATTTGTGTGGAGCAGCCTAGATTTTTTTTTGCCAAAGATTCAAAGTAGATGGTTTGCAAATTAAAAACATCCATCTATGGAATGTTATTATAAGTTTCATCAAGTTGTCATATCTTTTGGTGTTTTAGATGATTGGTTAATGACTATATATATAGTTATATAGGAGTTAGTTTTCTTTTAATTTTATATATTCTTAATAGAAATAATATAGGCTCATTGCATGAAACCGAGAAATTTTTATCAAAAATATTTGAGATAAAAGATCTTACCTCTTTTGTATTAGAGATTCATATACAATGAGATTATTTTCTAGGTATTCTTGGGTTATCATAAAGGAGTTATATTGAGAATGTACTTAAAGATATGGCATACAAGACAGTAAACTAGGTGATACCCATGTTGCTTAAAGAGACAAATTTAGTCTTAAGCAACGCCCCAATAATGATTTAAAAACTAAAGAAATGCAAAAGATTTCTTATGCTTCAACTATAGGAATCTTAATTTATATTGAAGTTTGTATGCATCTAGATATTGTGTACATTGTTGAAATATTAGGAAGATATTTGAGCAATCTAGGAATAAATCATTAGAATAAGAGAACATAAAACTACATGCCCACATATAGAAGATCAGATCAGTTAGAGATCAATAGGCATTCTGACTCTAATTTCACGAGATGTCAACATAGTTATATATCCACTTCAAGTTACATCTACCTCCTTACTGGAGGAGTTATTTCCTAGAAGAGTGCTAAGCAGACACTAATAACTTCTTTCACCATGGCAACTGAGTTCATGGTATATTATGAGACATCCAATCATTAGATATGACTATAAAACTTAGTTACTAGACTACGAATTATAGATAGCATAGAATGACCACTAAAATTATTTTGTGACAATAAGTCAATACGTTGTATTCTAATAATAGGAGTTTGGCAAAGTTGAAGTACATCAACATTAAGTTCCTGGTTATTAAAGAAATAATTCAAAGTGGTCAAATATCTATGGAACATATTAGGATAAACTCTATGGTTACAGGTCTGTAAGTTTAGTGAGAGTTTGTATGTGTGGATACTTAAGGTTATATACATATTATCCATTTTTTATGATTTAATACATCAGTATAAAGGATTTAGTGAGTTTATAGTATAATTTTATTTGGTTTGATCTTACTAAAGAATATGGTAAGATCAACTGAAAATATGTATGTTAAGATCACGTGACGTGAAATTGCCATGCTACATATTTATATTTGATCCATGTCATTAATTATATTAACGTATATGATTATTGATGGGTCTAATCACAATAATTGCAACAAAGATCTTTTCGATCCTAATTGATATGATTGATGGATAAATTTGTTTCTAAATAATTTTTTAATAATAGCAATTATGATCTTGTAAGATTTGTTATAGCATATAATTATAAAGTAATCCAAGTGGTAGATTGTTGAAATTTTTAATGGACTTACATATATTAATAATTATAAGTCAAGGGCTATTATAAGATTTGGTTTAGGATTAAAAGTGATCTAATAAAGTTTCAAATTAACGGGCCTAAATCATCTATAAAGTATAAGCTATTATATACGTAGAAAACCTAGTGTTATATTACTAAATTATGATGAAAACATTACAAATAATTACTATATATAAATAAGTGGATAGTTCCCAAAACAGTATTAGAGGTTTTTTTTTTTATATCCCATTAATCAAAAAGATAAATGCATTTCTTTGAAAGCCAAAAATCAAAAGAAACTGCAATATCTCAATCACATTTATTTCAATAACTTTTTTTGTGTTTAAGTTTTTTCTTGACAATATGACATGATTGATTTGGGCTCATATTATAAATTTTATACCAAAATTCTACCATTGCTACTTATTGGAAGATATATATATTTATTATTTAAGTTGCAATATTTACCCGAAAATAACACAAGAAAGCGTTTTTCTTCATCTTTCTGACTCTTATCTTTCAAATGTCCGGTTACCCCTTGGATGTGGACGTTACTAAATTCCTCGAGGATTGTCACTGCGCCTCAGATCATAATAATGGTCTCATTTGAGCTTTCAATTTTAGGTTCAGATGTTCTATTCCCGTTATTCTATTTTAACCCTGTTTCATGCTCAGTTCAACGTCATCTTGCGAGCAGAGTAAGTAATTATTGGTGCAGAGATCTGTCCCTTCAACTTCTACGATGTCTATGCCTATGTTGTTAGAAGAGTATCCGGCCTTGGATTTGGTACCATGAATTTGGGCCTACATCTTTACATGCTGCCTATCACCATCATCGCAAAAATCAACGCATCACAACGAAGTAACAAAAAACCACTTGGGACGGAGTTGCTAGAATTTTCGGTGACTGTGATTATGTGGGATCCACAGCATATGCTAAGACCTACGACTACGAGACGCGGCGGGGCGATAATGATATGCAATTGTTTTTCTCTTCCGTACCGTAGGAATAATATAATAAGGATTTGTTGTTTCTGTCTCTTTCATTCATGTCGAAAAACTGTTTCTGAGTGTTTGATGCCGTGGAACCCACTTCCAATGGCGGAGGACTTTTGAGAGAGAGAATAGCTGACGTGCATCGCACCCAATTTTTTTCCCATAATTTATCCTCTCACGTCACGTGACCCACTTCCATACATAAAAACATCTTACGGCCTGTTTGGTAGAATGGAATACCCATTCTAAGGATAAGACATTCCTAACATATTCCTAATACAGTGTTTGGTTTAAAAACACACGCCGAATAAGTAAGCATCTGGTTTACTTATTCTTAAAAATTGG
>JAOQMQ010000006.1:4246692-4261142 GCA_027563845.1 Erythroxylum subrotundum
GTCATAGTTTCATATTACTTCTCTTGTCCGAAGATTTTAGAGAGGTGTTTGTCATAGTTTCATATTACTTCTCTTGTCCGAAGATTTTAGAGAGGTGTTTGTCATAGTTTCATATTACTTCTCTTGTTCTTATCTTATTTTATGAGCATTTATTTATTTATTTTTTTGTAAGTTTCATTCATTAGATGAATGAATATTTATGCAATATAATAGAAACAAGATAATGAGAACAGATGATTTTTATACTAATTTTGAGTCTGGGAGCTAATTCTATGTATAGATTTACCTAAAATAGAATTATTAATTAAAATTTACAAGTAAAATTAGTACTCTTGAATTTACCTAATCTTTTTGTTAATATAAAGAGCTTGAAATGGGCAATTTAAAATGTAAAACGAATTACCTATAATTCTATTATATGAGTTATTTTAAACCAAAATTACTTAATAAAATTGAACATTATAGTCTGATAAAGCAAGCTCCCTTGAGTAGAGTGAGAAGGATGAACGGAGAGAAAAAGATGGTACTCAAGTGGACAACATGAAAGAGTTAGAGTATGTTGGTCATGATAAATTACGTTCAACGTGTTCTTGGATGGATGAGAACCATTCTCACAAAGAAGCATATGTCCCGACTTTAGGCCCATGTGGAGTTATAACAACCAATATGTCCAAAACTCTTCCCATCCACAAAGAAGGTTTTGGCCAAGATTGGGGTTTCCGTCCCTTTTAGCTGCCTTCTAACTATTACAAGAGTAGTTGTACGTGTTGCTTCTTGTTAAGTGGAAACAATATCAATAAAGTCTTCTTTGTCATGTGCTCAATCAATTCTTATTTTCTTCTTGGTATCAGATCCTTGTTAACGGGAGACACAATCTCTTTTTCTCGTTAATCAAACATGCTTGTTGTTGATATTTCAAACAAATGTATTTGTATTTCAAAAGACAGTGTACCTGAAACTTCAATATTCTTGCCCTGACTTATCCTTTAAAGTTTAAACTCTCAAACATGAAATAATAAAGATTTTAAGTTACATGTAGGACTCTTTCATCTCATAAACTGAATATTCCTATTTAGTCTCGTTG
Organism: Erythroxylum subrotundum; assembly: GCA_027563845.1. Classification (NCBI taxonomy): domain Eukaryota; kingdom Viridiplantae; phylum Streptophyta; class Magnoliopsida; order Malpighiales; family Erythroxylaceae; genus Erythroxylum; species Erythroxylum subrotundum. Next base: position 4,247,777 of record JAOQMQ010000006.1, read on the forward strand.
AAGAAGTCTCAACATATCATATAAGATGCATAGGAGTATAAATGCTTGTTTTAATTCCCAACATATAAATATTAAATTTATTACAATTCTTAGTAACAATATCGGGACCTCTATAAATATCTCAATAATTAATATTTTAACATTTTTAATATTGAATTGTTGTTAGTTAAATAATTTTGAGAGAATTTCTTTTCTAAAATTAGCAAACTTAAAAAATTAGGTATGGAAAAATCTCAATATCAGAAGACTGACTGGTTGGCCCACATCTCTTCGCGTCAACATTTTCCCAATTCTCCTGAAGCCTCAATAGTCATCAAAACCTTTCTGACTTAGTCTGAATTCATTTTCGATCGACACATTTAATCCCTATTAATCATTGATTGTCTGATCCTAACATAGTCATACATGAACTAAGCGTTTTCTTGTTACTTACACCTTTGCTCAAGTTCGTATGCCAATCTCAGTTTGTTATGGGTTCCAACCAAACGCCCCATAAACCCTAGTTTTGTGTGTGCCTAAAAAGAGGAGATCAGGCGGTAGGCTTTCTTAAGACAATCATTGAACACCAAAGCTATTGGAACCCCGTTTCCGGAGTCCAACTCTGAAGTCCTGAAACGGGATCTCTGATACCACAACTGTTGGACCCCGTTTTCGGAGCTCAACCCTTGTTCTTGGAACTCATGTAAAACCGTGAGCGTCTTACTGTCGAAAACCTTTCATTTGGAATGAAAAATCCTTCGGAAACAAAAGACGGGTTTCACCGAGGCAAACTCTATGTTTCGCCGCGGCGAACGGACAGGAACTTATGCTGAGACCCTCGGGAAAAGTTCGCCGCGACGAAGTTCCTAGATTTACACGAGAATTGCTCTCGGAAAAGGTTCGCCGCGGCGAAACCCTTGGAATCATAACCCCTTAACCTAAAATTTCCAATGGTTTCCACATCACTCTTACCTTACTATCATTTTACGTTGTCCCAAAATCACTCCCTCTAATGCATCATCATTACATAACAATTCAATACTATCTCATTATACTCTTTAATCTTTTTTCATTTAATTCATTTCTTACAACTAATTCTCATTATTCATAATTCCTATCTTTCTCACGTAACATCTCACTTATATAATGTAACAACAATTTATAATCAAAGTAATCATCTCAAATCGATAACTTCATATTTCAAACATCAAAAGCAACAATTTTTACAAATCTTTAATGGCATTTCAAGCCACAATACATCAATGTCTCAAATCTCCAAATACAAAAGTTACATGAACTAATAATCCTTGAAATGTGACTAAGCCTTGTATTTTACAAAAATAACTTTAATTCCAAAATATGCAAAATTTGAAGTAATGTCCTTATACTTTTGATCACTTGATCTCTTCCTCATCACCTAAAAATGGGATGGAAATGGGAGGTGAGCTTAAAGCTCGTGGGTAACAAGTTTATAATCGAGAAACAAGCAAAAACCCTTTATAAAACTCATTGTCATTTAACCTTTTCATAACCATAGTAATTTCGCATTTAAAAATCATAAAACACTTATTTCATGAAATTCTCAATTTGTCAAACAATTCACAATAGTACAAATCATGTATGCATCGATCTTGTCAAACATATCATGAGCACATAAGCACATCAGAATGGTTTGGGTGGATCTAAAACATAACGTACTACACATTTCCACATAATAGTCATGTGTAGTCGTGAATAGAACGTACTATCACAATTCCACTTAATGGTCTTGCGTAACCGTGAACTTATGGGAGTCTATGAAGGAGCTCAACGCCACTAACGGGCAGGTGGGAGAAGCATTTTGTCAAAGTGCACTTGACTTAACTTAGGGGACCACCATAAACCCACATAATATGTATTTCATGACTTGCAAAACATATTGCCCAAAAAGGCACTTTTCGGAAACTTGTTTATCATGAGCATAAAATGTTTCAAATGCATTTTCATTTCATAATTCATTCTCAAAATTCATATACCAAACATATGAAGATTTCTCAAATCATTCACGTAACAATAATGCAACATTTATAAAACAAAATGAAATCATTTAATTCTATTGCTTTTGAAAACATAGTCATGGCTTATTAACTCTATTATAAACATGAAACCCACCTTAAGAATCCTTGCTTATAACTTGCTCAAAGATGCCTCTCCTCTTGATCGTCTTGCCTTCATTGATTCCCTTTATCAATGATAAAAATTCTCATTCAATAGGAATACAATTTGAGGACCCATATATATAGCATATTCACTAATATAAATGCTATATAATCAAACTCTTCCAAAAGTGTAGACCTTCGGGTCAATTTTTCATGATCATTCGGATCAGTTAAATGAAGAAATTTGCTAACACTTCCTTCTATAAAAATGTTCCTCATTATCTTAAGTTTCTAATGACACCAAAATCATTCAATTTGGTTCAGAAATCTGAAAGTTATACTCCAAGCATTTTCGGATTGTTTTTATTTTACACTAAAACAATATTTTGTGCTCAACTTCCATCCAAAAATTGAAATTCTTAGAGACTGAATTTAGACTCGATTTCTTCATACAATTTGTACCCCTATGTCTCTAGTTTACTCCAAATAAAAAATCAATCCATTTGGATAACTACAGACAATGTTATGCCTAAAATACCAAAACATGTTCAAGCTGTATAGGAAAAACTGCGCCACGGCGAACTTTGATTTTTTTCAATATTGGCCACGGCGAACCACAGAGTTGGCCGTGGCAAACCATGGGAGTTTTGCCGCGACGAACTTCCGCAGAAACTCAACTCGTCTTTCAAATTTTCCATATTCTAACTTTTCACTTACATCATTTTCATTCTCATTTTACTTCTAACTATCACCAAAACATGCTTCATTCAACAAATAAAAAAAAGGATGTTTATACTTACTTGTTTATCCAAAGCTTCTTTAATCACCATGAAACCCTAGCTTAGAAATCCCTAAAAATTAAAAATGATTCTTTAGTTCTTCCTTTCTTCCAACACAAACCCCACACAAATCCATTTCTTTAAACCCTTTTTTAGCAAAGCAAGAAGGAGAGATGATTACCTTAGCAAATCCTCTTCCTTCTCTTCTTCTCTCCCTTCATCCACATTTTTGCTCTTCTTCAAATACAAGACAACAACTCTTCTTCCACTTATACCCTAAATAATGTAAAATGTCCATTTTACCCCTTCCTTAAATGCTTATAGCCTTTTAACCTTCAGTGACTTGCCAATTTTGCCCTTGAACACTCTTGCTACCTTAATTCAACTAACCCTTATAATAAAATCCTACTAACATAGACATAATAATTACCTTCAAAATTTAATCCATCGACCTCATAATTCATTTAAATCATGCTTAATTAAAGAAAAAATTCGGGAGCCAACAAAAGCTAATCCCGTTAGAGAACTTATTTACAAGAACTGCTCATTCTTAACTTTTCCCTTAGGTTTTGTTTCAAGAATGGCTTGGAAACTACGTAAAAGCCAACTAGAAACAAGAAGAGGATCAATTTAAATAGATCCATTTTGTTGGAAATTGGAGGTCAAAGGTTCGTGCCGGATTGTAGGAGTTGGGGCCTAGGTTCAGAATAAACTTGGAATGAATAGTTAATTTGAAATTCCAAATTATTAACAATGGTGAACAAAGACATCATAATTATTTTGATGGGGTCCTCCGATGCTTAAGTTAATTCTCAAGTTAATAAATAAATAAGAGTGTAAGTTTAAGGAAGTAAGCAAGTGAGATATGCATATAATACTTTGAAGATGGGTTTGGATATAGAGAATATCCATTTCATAACAATTTGAAAATTTGAGCATTGATGGGCTCCCTAATAACAAACATGATGGAGTGATTATAATAATCTCTTAGTCTTTATTATTATTTTATGTGATTTTAGTCAATCATTTGGTTGCAATTTTATACTTGACATTATTATTTTAATTAATAAAGACATTCTTTATCTTTATATACTTTGTCAATTATATTTAATATTTTAATACTAAAATGCAATCCTTGGAAGGTACTATGCAATTGAAATTATGATGAGATCATAATTATGAGATTTAATTTATATTTATATATTATTCTTAAATTGTTCATTACGTTTCTTTCTTATAAAAAAAGTAATTCATTTCATAAATTAAAATATGGTAATACCTAAACAAATATACATGTGCTTATTAGAGAAAAATTTCAATGAATTTGCTTGATTACGAGAATCCCCAATGAAATAATACTTATTTATCTGTAGATTTCTACATAATGATAATTGTATAATTAATTCTTAGACTTAAGATTATTAAAGTATCTTGTGTGAGAATTACTATGTTTTGATGCTACTTATGAGTTATTTTATTAAGGGTAGTTCAATTGGTAATAGGTAGATATAGTATGAACTATATAGAGATAATTGAGTAAGTGCATAAATGATTCGTCACTCTAAAGTAATTAGGGAACATGTTCCACGATTCTTGATTATTGGTTATTTAAGGAGTTCTTTGGCTATAATGAATTGAGATTTAAAAAAAGTGTTTTCAAATATTAATTATAAATTAATTACTAATTAGTAAGAATAAACATTATTAGAGTTTTAAAAAAAACACTAATTCCATAATCTAAGTCCAATTGGAACACTAGAAGATGAAATGATTAAATTATATATCATAACAATGTATGCATATATTAAGTCAAACCATTTTAACATTTCTAATATTTGGATGGTCATGACATGTTGTCCAATTAGAGAATTAAAGATAAATTAAAAGAAGTTTTAATTTATATAATTTAACTACAAATTAGAATTAGAATTTATAACCATTATCAACATATTAGGAATATAATGGGTCACACATAAAGAGCAACTAAAAAGAGAAAATTTAATTTAAATTAAGCTAAACTTAATTATAAAGTTTGAGAAATTTCAAGAATCAAATATAAAATATTTAATTGTATTAAAACTAAATTGTAATTATAATTAGAGTTAAACTTTAATTATAATTATAAATTTTAATTTTAATAAGAAATAAACTCTACTGTCTTTTTCTATAAATAAGAAAAAAGGAATGAGAAAGCTAATACTTGTACCTTTTCCTCTCAAGTGTTGAATTCTTTTTCTTTGTTCTATTGATATTGTTAAAAGTTAGACATGTGAACAACTTGTGGTTATAACTCAAGAACAAATTTTGCAAAAATCTGAATAAAGTATGATTTAGTCTCTTATTTATAATTCATATTTTCAAGTTATTCAATTAGTAAGATCTTATTTATAAGTGAAGGTCTATTGGAGAAATATAGCTAAAGACGTTAATGAGAATGTATCTAAAGTAATATATCTAAATTAGAGGTAACATGTTTGAGTAATACAAGAGGAATTTGGATTTCTAGTTGAGTATTACATATGCCCAAAATGCTTAGAGAGAAGATAAGGGGATAAAATGACCTAGATGCCTTGATTCTTTGTTGGAATATTTTTAAATGGAAGACAGCTGTTCTCTACAGGGACTAAACTTCCTTTAACGAGAAGTCCATCAAGATTAATTGTGACTTATATTTTCTAGTGAAACTTCTTCATATTTTACATTTTACTTTGTTATCCATCCCAACTTTTATATGATAAATTAAGTTAAGCATTTCAAGATTGCAATTGTTTGAGAGTGGCTAATGATGCAACTTTTGTCTTTTTAAACCTGTTGAATTTGCATATCATTAAGGTAAACATGAATCTCCTATTTACTAGAAGATGAACGATAGTGAGGATCAGGAGCGGATGTACATTGGGAGCAAGTGCCCCCACTTGCCCCCACTGCCTCCAAATTTTTCAGAAAATGTATATAAAAATATTATTATTTTAAATTTTTTTATTCATAAAATAAAATTTGCTCCCACTTAAAATTTTTTTATCCCCATTAAAATTTTACCTTATTAAAAATAAAATTTTACCCCCACTCAAAAAAATTTCTGGATCTACCCTAGTGAGGATAGGTCTAATTCAGGCAATAGTACTAGTATCACTTGGAGTTTTATGAATCCTTTTCTTACCGATACATGGTCTATAAACTAGCTAGATTGAGGTTCAATATGGCTTATTTAGTGCATAAATCTAAAAAGCAGGGTTGGTATGCATTTATCTAAAATGACAAGTTACTATGAAACTGATAATATTAAACCATACGTAAGGGTGTAATTGGCTAAGAGACATGCCTATTTGATTGATCATCTACACAATTTGAAGGTGTGGGGGAAGCCTAAGACTGCCTCTAAATGCATCATAATAAAGATCTAATTCAATTATTTTAGGATTATAGATCCTCTCTTCTAGCTTAGGGAATCAAATATAGAAACCTGTAGGAATGTTAAAATTTTCTCTCACCTTTTGGAAATTAACGTTATTGATTTTAAGTTATCGTTGAGATCTCTTATGAGCAGGGACGGAGTCATGTTATAGGGAAGGGGGGCCATTTTTTTAAAAAAATTACTTATATAATTAAAATTTTTAAAATTACAAATATAAGTGGCCTCTCTTTAAAAAAAATTCCTATCGGCCTCTCCTTAGAGTTAAGTCTAGCTCCGTCCCTGTTTATGAGTGACTTAGAGGAAGAGTTTGTTATATATGCTCCAGCTTAAATAGATTGGGACTCTTTATAGATTAAACTTTTTCATTTCAATTATCATTTTTTGAAAGTTATCACTTATTCTTTATAATATTGTTTAACTATCACACATCACCTTTATTATATTTTATTAGTTTTTTTTGGACAACAAATAAAACCATGCCTCCTTTTAAGATTATTTTAGTTTAGCGGTAATTTTTTTAAAGTTTTCAATAATGACTAATCTTTCAAATTCGTACAAATCATATTAGAATTTTGTTTTTGCCGATGTGGCGTGCCCATCAAATTCCATGTGGATGTCCATCAATTAGTAATGTACATAAAAACAATATATTGACCTAATTTGTACGAATTTTGAAAGATTAATCACTAAATTAAAAGCTTATAAAGTTTGACACTAAATTTAAAAAATCCCAAAAATGTTGGACACTTTTGAATATATTATCTTTTTGTTTTTCATCTATTCTTTATCTAATACAACGTAATGTTGAAATCGTTATGTTCTAATACAACATTATTTTAAAGGTATGAATGAACCAAAAATTTAACATAATATAATAGATAAAGTTGTATGATAGCTAAACAATACTACGAGGGATAAATATGTTAGAGAAATTAAAGCATAATCTTATCATGAATAGTAAAAAAAAGCAAAAAAAAAAAAGTCATGAAAATTAAGGTCATTTTAAAAATTGTATAACATGGTTAATTCGTAAACATAATAAATCATGTATCATAAATTATACCTTATTACGAAGTCTATTTTCTTTTTCTATAACTACCTTCAAACCAATATATTATATGAAAACTCATTATAGCCATAAAAGTTTTAGGTCTATAATAGCATCCATACGTCTAAATAAAGAAAATTTTATAAGTGATATACAGAGGGGTAAGGCGAGAGTGCTAGCCCTCGCAAAACATACACTTATTTATAATAGGGTTTGAATCTTTTAATAATTTAATTTAATTATAACTATAATTTCAATTATAATTTAGTTATAATTATAATTATAATTAATTCTAATTAAATACTACTCAGGTTCTAACAAGATTTAATATCTAATATTAGTCTTTATTTATCAAATATCTTATATTTGACTTTAAAAATTTTCAAACTTTACAATCAAGTCTAATTTCATTAAACTACCTTTTCTATCTTCAACATTCTTTTTATGTGATTAATAAATTCTTAAATATATTAGCAATAGATTTAAATTATAATCTTAAAATACATTTATGATTAAAATTATAAACTTAAAATATATTTATGGTTAAAATTTTCTAATTAAATAATTTATATTCATTAAATAAGATTAGTGACTAGTAACATATTATGACCATCCAAAAATTGGAAATATCAAAGTAGTTTTGATTAACTTTTTTGTGTATAATTTTTATATAATTAGACGTTTTCATTAAACAATATTTTGATTAGACATATAGTATGAGATTAATGTCTACTCTTTCTGAATTCAATCATATTAGTTCTCTTATAACAATAATTAATTTTTAATGATATTTAAAAGCTATTTTCAAACTGTCATTTTACCCTGATTAAGATTTCTCATATCAATATCAGTCGAGAATAATAAAACATGCTCCCTAATTATGTTAAGCTGCGAATGTTATATTGATTATTTAATTAACTTTCATGTCATATCTAATGATTATCAATCAAGCTATTCTTGACTAAGATAGATCCTAAGTAGTATCAAAACATATTATTCTCTATATTAGATACTTTAGAGATTTAAAGTCAAGATATTACTTATACAATTATCATAATAAGCATTTTATAGACATATAAACAATAATCTATATAAAACTTCTATATCCTATTAGCTCATAAGCACTAACATTTTTATTTATGTATTAACATACTTTAATTTATAAAATCTAACTTTTTTTTTCTGAAAATATAAATTGATGTATCAAAAGGAGCATGTAATTAAGAATGAAATGATGAAAATGGTAAAATGATATTTCTCATCCAATGTATTGAAAAAAAAAAAAGAAGTTGAGATGTGACGTGTATTTGGAAAATATCAAGGAAGTTTGTGCTCACGGCTTTTCTAGAAGTTGTAATTTTGATCGGATATTTTTGTTCCCAAGATAGGTGCTTGAAGGAGGTGAGCTACCGTACTAACATTTAATTAACGTGCGACTATTCACCACAGAGTCAGATGCACTTAGGCGGCCAGAATAGGCATGTCACGGGCTTTTGCACTTGTCATTGCTTACGTAATCCAATGGGAAACTTGTAAGCTCCAGCATAACATCGGCCCAGCCAATAGGCCTATTAGACTTAGTCTGGGCCCAGATATTGATTTCGGACCTGCCCCTAAAAAGAATAAGATTGAAAAAGGGTAAAAAAGGGAATAGCCTGAATAGTTAGCTATTGGATGTGGTTCATAGTAGCTGAATTAGTATGTTAGTCCAAAAGTTGGTTAGGTTGTGTTAATGAAATGACCGCGTAACTTGCTGGGATGATGCAAGGACGGGCTCGTACTTCTGACAGCATGAATCAGGTTTTGTTGTACTTTAGAACCAAATATTATTATTTAATAATAAAAATAAATGCTCATCCCATGGATACTAAAAAGAACCATAGCTTTTTGGTAGTTATAAACTGAATTAATTAAAGATAACCACTGCAACTGTTCGAGATTCCAGTTTAGTTGGACCAACGTGCCCTCAAGTTCACCTACCACCTTGAGATAGATGACACCCAAAGCATGGGTAATTTAGTCAATTATGGCAAGGTTTGTAAACTAAATAATATCTGGGTAACTACTTTTTACAGCGGTATTAGGATACGTGTCGAAATAGGATTGGATCAACCTACTCCAAATTCTGTTTCTATAATAATATCTTTCGTGTTTTTGTCGCTGCTTTTTGTCTGACGACTGTTGGTGAGCAGAGAGCGACTCCCACTCTCAGTCCTTTGAAGATTAGGAAATGGCAACTCTCGACGGACAAGATCCTCGTATCACTGGAATTGCTTCTGCAATTAGGGTTATCCCCGACTTTCCTAAACCAGGTTGTTTCTTTTCTTCTTCTCTATGTTGCTCCTTCACTTTTTCACTCTGGAGTGAGAATTTGAGGTGTCCAACTAAAGTTTTGGTATTTCAGTTTCTTACTCTTTTCGGGTTGGTTTTGTGGATTTAGGGATTTTATTTCAGGATATAACAACATTGCTTCTTGATACCAAGGCATTCAAGGACACTATAGATTTGTTCGTGGAGAGGTACAGCGGACAAGGCATATCTGTTGTTGCAGGTTGGTAATCTCGTGCATTTTCCTATTCCTGTTATTTGTTGTTCAATTTCAACGTTTGTGATGCGGTTTTAAAGACCAAAGAATGCTTGTTTTATAACAAAAGATAAAATGAAAGTATTTGCTTCTTTTTATGTAACCGGAAAAAAGTAAAAAAATTGCTTCTTTCCTTTATATTATCAATGACTATTTGGGACTTGGAACCTGCTGTTGTTGGATATTAAGAAATGGAGCAAACATTTTTTTCTGTAGCCTCCGAGAAATAACGAGTCACCTATTCAATATCTGTTTAGTTACATTTTAGGTGAATAGTGTACCGGTGAATGATTTGTTTTCTTTTTCTTACTTGTGGTGTGAAACTGTGATTTATTTCCTACTTGCTGATCTGAGTAAACATAACAACAGGTATTGAAGCGAGAGGCTTTATATTTGGCCCTCCCATTGCACTGGCTATTGGGGCAAAATTTGTCCCCCTGAGGAAACCCAAAAAGTTGCCAGGTTTATGTCCGCCAACCGATTTTAGATGAATACTAAGTTTCAAATTGCTTCTGGGCAGTCTTGGTTGGGAATTGACCTTGATCTTGTTGCAAAGCAACTTATATGGACTAATGCCACAAAGTTACAATTTTATCAACTTTGTCTTGGTAATGCTCAGGATACGTGGTATTTTGGTGTTTTTATTAGGGGAGGTGATCTCCGAAGAGTACTCTTTGGCATATGGAACAGACAAAATTGAGATGCATGTTGGTGCTGTTGAAGCTGGAGACCGTGCTTTGGTGATAGATGATCTCATTGCAACTGGTGGGACTTTGAGCGCTGCAATCAAGCTGCTGGGTAGTGTTTTTGAATCACCTACTTCTGGCACGATTTGTATTTCCTCATTGTCCTTTATTCTGCATATTTTTCACACCATTTACTTTGGTGGTCGGAGAGGTGGGTTTGTTCAGTTATCATCTCATCTTCTTCACTTTGTATGATAAAGGAGTTTTATACCTTGCAAGGTTCAGATCATGGTGATGGCAGTGATCAGTGTTCACCAGGCATTATTTAGACAATTTCTTATGAAGCCATCAAAGAGAATTTTGGTGGACAAATTCAGTTCCATGGATAATATAAGGATGATTCGAAGGTCTATGAATGCATAATGTTGATTAAGGATGACATATATAGTTTTGAGCCTCTTTCTTTTTTGTCCTATGGAGAAACATGGGAGTGGAGGTAATTTGGGCCTTTTGCATCTATTTGATGGTCTATAAGTAAAATGTAAAATAAGTCTGCTCCCACAGGCAAAGTTACTTTTTGTAATGTTTGGTTGGAAGTCGACTTGCATACTTGGTCCCCAGACATCATTAGTTACTAGTTCTCGTTAAAATTTTGGATTTTTCCTTATGCTCCATTTCGATTTTTTCTGATAGAGCGTGTTGGAGCACAAGTCGTTGAGTGTGCATGCGTCATTGAGTTGCCAGAGCTTAAGGTATGTGGCCATAATCTTTTTACAACATCTCATCTATACGGCTATATGTCAAGTGATGAAATTATTAGCATGAATTTCTGCATTTACTAATACAATTGACTTGAAGTGTAACCTTGCACTTTCGTTATCAAATAATCAAGAGCATTGCCTTGGTATGATGTGAGAGATATGACTTGAACTATGTCAGCATTTATCACAATATCTGTGAACCATTTTTTAATGAAAGTGGAAAAGTCTAGGTGTTGTCTGAAAGTGCCACATAATCAGTATAGAAGTGTACTATCTTTCTCATCCAAGGAAAACTTAATGCGTTTTGTTTTCATTTTGGATAAAGTCCAAGTGCTTTATTTGGTTCAAAGCTCAATGATGCTGTATCATATGGTGCCTTGCATTAGATTAACTTGAGAGGGGAAAATTTTGGCCAGTGCCTGCTCTCTCTCGGTTAATCCGAGGAGATACTTGTTCCTTGTCCCTTGGTTCTTGCGTGATGTGAAGAAACAAGTGCGCATTGTACTGGACCATACACATCTTCTCCATTCTTCTGCTTTACTCTATTGGGTATTGCTGGAGCTTCTTACTAGGTCCCATCATGTACTTCGTATATTGCTCAAAGTATTAACTTGAAATATTCCTGTAATCTGCTGATCCAATAATACTGATCACTTGCTTGCGTCATTGCTGGAAACTTAAACTGTGTTTGATGATTGCTTTAGTTTTTTTATGTAAATACTCAAAACTTCTTTACTTGCATTTTTACCATCTGCATTCTGAATGAACTTTCAAAGACAAATTTTGGTGTTTAATTACTTTGGCAATGTCTAGGTCTACTCGCCAACATAGAGTGATTCATAACTCATGTTGTGCTCATCCTCTCTAATTCATGCGAGCTTCTTGTTTGAATTGCTTTACTAATGCTTTGTTGTTACGTGTGTTTTTAGGGTAAAGAGCGGCTTGGAGGCAAACCATTGTTCGTTCTTGTAAGCTCAACTTGATGTAGCTGATTTTTATGCTAGAAGCTTGTGTTTGTTGTGATGCATGAGCTTCTAGTAGCTCTCAAGGAAAAACTTGTCATCGGACAACTTGATTACAGGGAAGGGAATTGGATTCTGGCCTGGTTATTGAACAGTTTAGAATTTTCTTCCTTTGTCTGTAGAGAGCAATAAGGAGTAATAAGTAAATTGTTGGTCTTTTCGACTTTTGTAGAGTTTATGGAACGAGGAATAGCCATTTTGATGTCAAAATATGCTGTATACAAATGCCGGCTTTTGCTTATTTCCTTCTGATGTACCATTTTGGGTGGATAAATCCATAACTGGGTCGTTTAATGTGCCTGAATACTTTAAATTAAATTGTTTCCTCAATCTACAAATTAAAGGAGCAAAGCTCTTGGCAATAAACCTGAAAGATCGTAGAAGCAACTCAGCAAGTTTTAGAAAGGACGCCCTTAAGTTGCTTGGCAAGTTAGGAAGACGTGTTCATTCTTTTGCCTCCTTTCTGTAAACTATCGCTGTTGTCTCCTTAAAAACACTGCCACTGTTCCTATTTTATTTTAAAACAATCGCCTCTCCTGAGCGTCTACGTTTTGCACAACGACTGCGTTTTGACAAATAGTTGCGTTTTAATATCCTTTTCCCAGCTGATAGCACGTCATTTTCTTCATGGACTGCTACCGTATTTGCTTCATTTGCTTCCACCTGCTGCCTTGATTATTCTTTATTTGCTTATGTCTTTTTGGTCTCAATTTACTGCCATTTTGCTTGCATGAAATACATGCAATTTTATGAATACAGTATCGGGCTCGGTATCGAATTGAATTTTGAAACGAAACTGTACCGGTACCAATGTTATGAATACCGTACCGGGCTCGGTATCGGATTGAATTCTGTCGATACCGGGTACCGTTTCGAGAAATTTTTTAAATTTATGAAATAGTCCCTAAAATTTTTAAAAATTGCAAAATAGTCCATATTGGTATATTATACAGT
>JAOQMQ010000006.1:4261242-4272633 GCA_027563845.1 Erythroxylum subrotundum
CACAAAAGACAAGCATTAAATGGGTGTAAGATGTGTCATAGGACACTTGGCATTTACATAAGAAAAAGACAAAAAATCATATAAGATTATTAAGAAAAAGACAAAAAATCATATAAGATTATTTAATAAGAAACCCTTATTTATCTAATGGCTCTAATTAATCCATCCAATGGCTCTAATTAATCCCAAAATTATTTATCCAATATTTCAGTGCCATTGGGCAGAAATTTTCAGTACCGGAAACCAATCCGTTCACCACTTGGCAATTTTTCCGGTCTGGAACTTTTCCCCGAAAAATTCTAGAAAAATTCTTTAAATTCCCGTAAAATATAAAACACATAAGGAATCACTCAAATTAATTTTTTAAACACAAATACCACATTGTTCACAACCAGATTACATGTAGGCACATATACTGGGAGATGTCATGAATGCACGTACAGTTCTTTTCAGGTGCAATTTCACTATTCCCATATCAGGTATGCATGAATATTTTAAAACAAATCATAAACTCTCTTAACTCATTGCCAAAATTACCATTCTAACCTTTTCATCAGGGTGGGATGTTACACTTGCTACTGTCTCCTAAAAAACCCTTAAAAACACTGCTACTGTTCCTTTTTTATTTTAAAACAATCGCCTCTCTTAAACGTCTGTGTTTTGCACAATGTCTGCGATTACACACTGTTTTTTATGCAAACTATGCAAACGCAAACAACATTTGCATGAAACGCAAATAGTTGCGTTTAATATCCTCCTTTTCCCAGCTACTGGCGCGTTGTTTTCTTGGATTGTTGTTGTATTGGTTCATTTGCTTCCACCTGCTGCCTTGCGTATTCTTCATTTGTTTTTGTCGTTTTGGTCTCAATTTACTACCATTTTCCTTACATGAAATACACGTTACTTGCATGGCAGGCACAACTTTTGTACTTCTTTGTCATGAGCAACTTTAATTTTTCTTGTTTTTGTTTTCATTTTTTCTACTCTTCTTCTTGTCTTTTAATCTTCTTCTTCTTACTCCATGAAGATAAGTGAAAATTAATCTTAAGAAAATGATCAAAATATTGTGCTTTTGACTCACTTTAACTTCTTTTCTTTCGAATTGTGCCTAAAATCACATATGAGTAAAAGTGAGTATCTTAAGCAATTTCATGTCATTAATCGCTAAATGTTATAGAATAATTTTACAATCAATTAAGAACCTATCAATATATCATTCCCAAGTTCTTTAAGGCCGTGATGTTGTTGTTGAACGGTCCGAAGAATTCATATATGGTTTTTCTTTGTTTCATGAAAATAGTTTGGTATTGATGCACTAAAAAGCTTATTCTATGTTTCTTTACCTCATTCGTTTCTTCAAAGGTGATTTGTAGTTTATCCCACATTTCCTTTGTTGTAGAGTAGTAAGATATCTTCTCATATTCTTTTGGAGATAGTGCACAGATCAGATAATGTTTTGCTTTAGCGTTTAGTTGCGCATTTTGTCTGCAAACATCAGACCATACTTCTACGTTTTCTATAGCAGGAAGTGTAAGTCTAACTCTGATGGCTTGCCAGACTTCAATATCTACATATTAGAGATAGATTGTTATTCTCTCTTTCTAGTATAAGTAGTTGTTTCCATTGAAATAAGGAGGCTTTGAGACAAATTGTCTTTCAAGGCTTCTCAAATTATTTACCATGATCTGTAATGTGTTGTAAAACACAATAAATATGAAATATCACTCTGATACCAAATGATAAAGCAAACACAAGTAAGAGGAGGGTGAATTGTCTGTAATAAAAAATTCAAGGTACTTTCAAAATGATAAGATCCTACTTAAACAAAATAAATTTATAAATAGAAAGGTCATATAAACTTTCGAAAGGATCATGTTAACGTTGAAAAATAAAGGAGGCTATTAAACTGAGATGAGCATGTTTAATCGATAGGAGCCTGCTAGCGCTTAAAAAGAAAGAAGCCTGTTTAATCGATAGGAGCCTGCTAACTTTTGAAAGAAATCTCTTGTCATAAAAACAGAAGGAGCCTATTGTAAAACTGAAGGAGCCTATTGAAAATATAAACTTATAATACAGAAATTTAAAAATAAGGAAGAGAGAGCAAATGACAAGTTAAATTTATACTGATTCAGCTTATAACGAAGCCTACGTCCAGTCCCCAAGTATCCAACTTGAGTATTTCACTATAAAAGCCAAGTAGTAATTTGACGAGCTTCTTCAAGCTCACAAGTGTATATTTTTTAAGGTTCTTTAACCTTCCACAATAGTAGTATTTTGCTAGCCTTTACAAGCTCTCAACAAGAAATGTATAAAGGATTTATCAATCTCTCTTAATTGATTGATATCACTTTCTAAGGCACAAAGAATTTGATATAACTTTCAAGAAATATTGAAGCTCTAAGATATTTCACAAGTCTAGCGTCTGTGTCTTGTGTATATTTTGCAAATGTAGTGGCTCTTCCTTAAGTAGACAATTTCTTTAACTAATCGTTGCTTAATCTTCGATATTATCTCTGTTGAAATCTTCGATACTTAAACATTTTGTCAAGACTTTTGGAGCTAATTATTCGAATTAGTAAGATCCTTTTAGATGTCATGGAACCATTTTCAAAAAGGTAAGTTTATGAAGAAGGTTTCTACAAGAAGGAAGCAATTATTATATTATTTTATTTTCTTTTAAGAATTATACCGTTGCTTATATAAGGAAATAAATCTAATTTGAATTTTGAAATATTATGTAATCATCATCAAAATTGTTAAATATAAACCTTGAGCTAACACAAAACGCTTGTGAGTCACAAATTATGAACACCCACGACAACATACTTGAAAGAAGACTCCTCAACAAGATCTATGGCTTACCAGACGGGATAATGAAAGAAGACTCCTCAACAAGATACTTGATATGTTTGAAGAACAAAGAAACAAAACAAATAGTATCAAATACCCTACCTGAGATGTAAATCTTTTCGAGCTAGAGATGGAGGGAAAGAAGAATAGAAGGAATGACTCACCTCGAAAGCTCCTGAAAGTACCTCTCTTAAAACTACTGCTTACCATACGGGTAAATGAATGAGGACTCCTGTTATTCAACACAAAGTTTGTTACGCTTGAAGAATGAGGAAACAAAACAAATAGTTTCAAATATCCTACCTGAGATGTAAATCTTTTCGAGCTGGAGACGGATCATAGAGAAGAGCATCGCCATCGTCGCATCGCAGAATCCATAGAGCTCACCCCAATTGAGTAATCTTTTCGAAGAATAAAAAAATGAGAGTAGTTTTTACCCTTATTATCAATACGTTGTCGCTCAATCCTCACAGCATTGTTTCCCGTACTGTCGTTTTAATTTATTGAATATGTAGTGTTGAACGTCATCGTGTGATGAAAGAGGGAGAGTTTTTCTCTCCTCAGTTATACACTAAACATTTTCTACTTAATGAATTTTTTCAAATTCTAAAAAAAAAAACTATTCGTAGTTATCTCTTGTAACTATATTTTGATAGCTAGCTCACTTATCTCTATGATTAGCATTAACTATTTTTTATATCTTTATAATATAACATGTATATACTTGATCAATATTAATGCAAAGATTATCATTGATTTTACACTTAATTTTATTTTTAGTGATTATATACCAAACACGTATAATCAGGAATTCTATTCTCATTCCTATTCCCTCTTTTCATCCTTATTCACATTTTTTTCCCTATTTCTTCATAACTAGTTGTTAAACGAGGCCTCAAAATTACATTTAAAACTTTTGCAATTAAAATTGAGCATGTTATGTTCAACTTTAAAAAATATATGTAGATAGTTATAGTAAAATTTTAAGTCTTAAGATAGAAATAAAAAATTCATATTCTGAATAACTTGACATGCTAATTTTAATGAGATAGACATATTTCACTCTCCAACTACTAAACCATTTATTTGGCTTTTGAATCTTGATGGTCAATTTATGTTAAGACTTTTGGTAATATCTTGATTAACAATCTTAGGTAACATCCATTTAATTAAAATTAAACATACAACTCAGAGTTTAAGTCTTCAACTTATGCATATTAGATTTCAATGTTTATCCCTTAACATGGTGAATTAAAAAAATCAAAATGTAAGGATTAATAGTTGGAGAATCAGAAGAGAAAACAAAGTTAAATTGAAAGACAAACAATATGTTTACTTATAATCCTAATATTTGAAATTACACTTATAATTTCATGAGACTTTAATTATAATTTTTAATTTGAATTATGTTTATCAAATGACCTCTAAGAAAAAAGGGTGATTTTCTCATTATACTAGCTTAATTTGTGACTTAATAATTAGTATAAATATCAACTACGTAGTAAGGCTAGCATCGATGTAAGCTAAGCCTCATAAACAACATGCGGTGGTTTCCATGTAGACTTGCAGCTATTTTAAAGAAAATAAATCGAATTTAATTATACGAACATCATTTTTAATGTTATCATTAATATTGCTTAAATTACTTTCATAATACCAACAAATGATTAATAAGATATAGAAAATTTTGCCAATATTAATTAAGCCATCAAAATGATAATTACTTAACTATTTCTTTAAATTATCTCTCCATCCCATATACTTCATTTTTTTTCTTTGAAATTCTCATTATTCTTCCCCTACACACCCCATCCTTTTGACACTTAGGCTATATTAGGTTGGATGTAAGATTTTTAATAGAATGGAATGAAATGAAATGGTTTATAATGGAATAAAATGAAATGGCTTATAATAGAAAAAAATATAAATAGACGTAATGTTAGAAAATTATTGTTCGGGAGGGATGAAAGGGTTCATAATGTAATATAGTGAAATGTTATTTGAATGAAGGGTTTATAATATAATATAGTGTAAAGTTGTTTATCATTTTACATTTCATCCTAAACTCCTTAAATCGGAGGTTTTATATTTTTACTGTTTAGGATGGAATGAGATGTAATACAAAACTCTCCTCTTCTATCTCATCTTATTCCATTCTATTATAAACCTTCATCTGAAAACATTACATTTCATTTCATTCCATTAATAAAATCCAAACAATCATAGCCTTAAAGTTTATCGATTATGCTCCAACTCGTGAATTCGAAGAGGTAAACTGATAGAAACATTATCTCAAAACGTTAAAAAATAGTTGTTCAGTTTTATATATTATTGATATCGGTAGTTACGCATGGACTTAGAAGCTGGAGAACAACCAAGCATTGACTAATTTGATGTTATAAAAACGAAACAACCCCACAGTGTTTGTAGCTCGATTGATTTGGAGGTTGAGTGCGGTCCCTCCCTTGTGGTTGCTGTTTGCTTCATGGTTGTTATAAGAGATTTATTTATTACTTCTCTTAAGCTAATCTTCTGATAGTGTAAGCGTAACCAACTATATTAATTATACACATTTAGCATGAAATGATGATTAATATGCGCTGGTCATTACTAAAAAAGACTAAATGACCATTTAGGCTTTTAATTATATTCATAACAAATAATATGTGATGATGACACTACATAATCATATATCTGTGTAATTATTTATTAAGACGATAAGCTTTTGCTGTTATTTTGTCCAAAGAGTTCCTTTATCAAAATATTGATTTAGAGGGCTATTCACAAACGTGCTGAAGCTTGATTGGTATTCATCGCATCTCCAGTTTTTCGCATAGCAGAAGCAGAAAAGAAATTCGGTCGTGTCTGACAGTTAGTTAGAGCCACCATCGAACTTGTCAATTATTAGACACTTAAACTTCACTTAACAAATTGTATTTATATAATTTTTTATATCATTAAGAAAAGAAATTTTTTTATTCAAATTTAATATTTCTTTAGACTCTAAAAGAAATTAATATGTCGATACTTATGATTAAATCTTCTTATTCTCAATCTTAAACCTTTGAGGTGCAATAAAAAGGTGGAGATGAGATCCAACTGAATTTAAATTTCAAGAACAAACATTTATAATAGAAATTAATTTTAATAATTTCCTTATGAATCAGTCCACAAATTTATATATATTGGTTGAATTTGAGATTATATAAAATTATTGTCTAATAAATGTTATTAATTTATCAAATATTACTTTATAGAAGTTTTAGTGTAATTGATCTAGGAACAAAAAGATACTTGAGTCCTTCATCAAAAGTCAGGGGTTCGATTCTTGGCTTTGAGTATAGAACAGTTTTAAATTCTTGGGCCAGCTATCTCATCTTGTAATGTGCCTACAAATCAGCGAGGGGATTAACCACTAAATTCACAGGTGAATATCCTGAGTCCATACAAAAAAAGAAGAAGAAGAAGATACTTGAGTTATGAATTGTAAGTCATTAATCGTTGGCAAAAACATTAATCTGTATACGTACCTAACCCCACGTATTATATTAGGATCATATTAGTACGTAACTTCAATCATTAAGCACTTATAATTATAACGGATGTCACCAAGCTAAGACACTCGCATCAGAATCAGTCCTTTTAGTTGACAACTTGACATAATTTTCTATCAGAATGACACTAAAGTACCTCTAAGCATTTTCTGATCTATTTGGTACACCGGCACTTGAAAACGTCAAATATGAAAGACTATAATTATAGATTTATTTCACGAAGAATCATATTCTAAATTTACTTTACTTTCTTCAAATCATATTCTAAATTCACTTTACTTTCTTTTCAATCAAACAGGCTAAGTGTTTCTTCAAATAATCGTTGTAAAGAGTGGGATTGCTCTTTCCGTGTTGCTTATACAGTCCCAGCTCGACTTACTACGCATTCAAACTCGAGTGAAAGGGAATGAATAAGATATGATGAATAATGAATGAATTAAGAGCGTCAAAACTTGCTGGTAATGAATGTAATTTTGTATCATGCGATTAAACCATTCCATCCCATCCCATTAGTCCCTGTTTGATCAGTGTCTGCAATTTTGCAAATTGCTTTTGATATCACCAACCGAAGTCCTACTTATACGAGTCAAACTTCTCTTCAAAAGCTATGTATTATTATTATTTTGTTTTAGAATTGAAAGATAACTATTCATATCTTCTCAGTTTAAATTATGGGAGCCAGAGCAGCAAATGTAACACGTAATATTGAAAGTTCTACGTGCCTGACGGTGGTCCTTGTAACAACTCTGATGAAGACAGAACTAGCTGTCAATGGCTACCATTGTATCCTTATCAACAGGGGAGTGGGAACTAAGGAGACAAAATGACGATGATCGTGCAAGCCGGCCTTATGAAGGGTTTTGCTTTTCATTTTCTTTTGACAGCATTTAACCTATCTAAAATGACGACGAATAAAATCCGATCCCTGTATGTGTTCTATTCTGTCCCAACTGTACTGTCTTTGTAAGATTTTATTCCCCTTTGATCTTTACATCATTTAATTTTCCCATTTCGACGCGTGGAAATGTATCTTAAGGCTCGGCGGAATCTTGGGAGAAAAAGAGTGTGTGTTTATGGCTATGTTCACGTAACCCAACTCGTTTACTACCATAGGATCTCTTGACAAATCAAGGATTTCTAGGTTTGTATTATACATGGTCGTGTTGAAGATACAATGTCTTTCCAGAGATAACAATTTCTGTGTGATCTTTAACAGAACCAATATTTGTATGACTTGCTATAGTTAGAGCCATTGAAGTCTGCCCTTCTTCGATTTGTTTCATGAATTGAAAAGATACCTTAGTCATATTAACATTTGATCAAATGAACAGTATATTGTAACATGACACGACATTTTTTATCCTGCACGGTTAGTTGACTACATAGATTATTCTTGTGGCTTGAGTTAGATTCTTGATTTGTAACGTAAGATCATGACTAGCCTTACATATTTTCATTGCTAATAAGGAAGATTGTTAATGTTCTGGATGGTGAAGTCCAGATTTAGAGTTAAATTATGCGTTCCTATTAATATCAACAAAAATGCTTAAGCTATAGTGGACATCTAAAGTTTCACAGGTGATTATAAACTTGAGTTACAGCACCCAGAAGAACCATAACCTTAGATCTCCCTGGAATCAGGTTACTTTCTCCGGATTATGTATGAAAAGCTAATGGAGTTAAACATATGCAGCTTGTCCACTTTGGTTAAAAGATAGAGTGTGATATTAGATCCGAAAGCATCATAATTCAATAGCATGTACTCAATTCTTCAATCTTCTCACAGGATGGATATATAAGTGATATTAGCAATGGAGCTTCTGGTTTGTAGAGTAATCTGATTCTTGTTCTATTTTGGAGACAATTAGGAATTGCCCGATCTCTTCCCCTTCATCCCTTACCCTACTTGAAATAGAAGGTGACATACGGTTCAAACAGATAAATTACAGATTTCAGTGAAGAACTATAGTTGTACTTTCAAGTCAAATACAGTGATTATCAAGTAGCCAATGAGAACTTTTAAAAACTCTTAACTGAGATGAAAACTACTTAAGTTGGGTATGAGCCGCAAAACAGGAGACAAGGAACGAGTATAACGGTTAACGTGTCCGGTTCTGAATGTTTTAATATAACAATGTCAGACTCATCTCCACGACTTGGCCGTCCTTTGGCCGCGTTTATCGTCTACCTATCCAACAGAATTCCCTCCATTAATAACTTATACTCTCGAGGACTTCCCACGTTCCAACTGTTGCATGATGACTAAGAAGTTCTTATTTAAAATACACTAATACATTCAAATTAATACTCAAAAAAGCATGCTTTCATTCTCATCCTGCCTAATTACATTCCCTTTAATTTGGAGGCTTACCTGGCAATGATAAGCCTTAGACCCTTCGGTATCACTCATTGAAGATCATAATGTAGAATATAGTTGAAGGGCACTGAAGCTTTTTTCTTTTTGGTTATTTTAATCTGTCATTGCATGAACTTGGCCCTGCCTTAGTTGTATACTTGCATTGGCCCCAGATTGGACTCCCGAGTTTAGTTTACCGAGCGTGGGACCTACACCAGAGAAATGATGGAGAATTAATAATTCCAATAAATTAGTAAAGTCAATCCTTCCTAGCATTCTTTGTGGAGTTTGGGTATAAATATGGCTCTAGTTTCTTGCTTGTCTCAGGCGCAATCAAGCTGATCACACTTGAAACACAAACACCTATTTTTTAACCCGCAGGGTTCCTAGGATCTGCAACAAGTATGGAGCCCATTGGAGCATTTCCTGAAGGAGAATGGGAGTTCAACAGAATACTCTCCATGGAAGAGCTTGATTTCACTCCAGAATTTCCTCTACACTGTTTATTCCCTCTAGAGCATATTGAGGGAACAAAATTTGCCAACCCACAGACCTTTTTCTCGTATCCTGAAGCCAATGCGAGCATGGCAGAGATCAATGGGAGTTCATTTTACTCGAGCATTCTTAACCACAATTTGCAGTTTTTATCGCAAGATAACAGCAGCAATGTTAACTATAGTGATAGTGTCTTTGTTTCCTCTTCCAGTCACGAAACCTACTCCTTAAGCAATCCTAACAGCATTCCTATGTCCATCGATATTTCTGTCATGGACGACAAAACTAACAGCTCACTTGCACCATTGTCTCCTGAAATAGGAATGACAGAAACTGTCTCTATTAATGAAGGCATAAGCAGTCACCAAATGAGAAGTTCTGCAAATGATAGTAATCAGCTGGCAGTTAATGCTGTTCCTAACAAGGAACTTGAACTTAAACGAAAGTTTGATTCCCAAGAATCACGTCCATCAGATTTCATGAAGAAAAAACCTCGAATTACAAGAGATGTAAGTGCATTCATCAAAGTTCACATCAAAACGAACTTTCAATCAGTCCAAGCAATTTTTGTTCCCTGATCCTTAGTTTGTTAACATAATTTCTAAACACAGGCACAAAACGGTCAGTCGAAAAGGAAGCAGAAGCCGTCGCCTCCAGTCAATGACGACGAAGAAGAGAGTAACGCTGGAGGAAATGGGCAGAGCTCTAGCAGTTGTAACTCGGATGAAGATTCCCATGATTCCATTGAAGGGACTACTTTAGGGTCCAATGGCAAAACAAGAGCCAGTAGAGGATCAGCCACTGACCCTCAGAGCCTTTATGCACGGGTAAGACCCTTAACATGTTGGCTCATGCATAAGAATATCTCCATCAAATTAATTACTTCCGTTTTACCTTTTATTGATATATATATATATATATATATATATATGTTGATAATTGTGCTGCAGAGAAGAAGAGAGAGGATAAATGAGAGATTGAAAGTCTTGCAGAATCTTGTTCCTAATGGAACAAAAGTTGATATAAGTACGATGCTTGAAGAGGCAGTCCACTATGTCAAGTTTTTGCAGCTTCAAATCAAGGTAATAAAAGGGCACATGCAAACTTTGTTTCTGCAGCTCAAACCAAAAAAAAAAAGATAAAAGAAGAAGAGGCTTTCTTTCATTACATTTCCGTGATGACTAATTCTTCTTATATCAAACTTGCAGCTTTTGAGCTCGGATGATCTGTGGATGTACGCCCCTATCGCTTACAACGGAGTGGATGTTGGCCTCAATCAGAAGATCTCTGCACTATTGGAGAGACAGAAGCTCTAATTAATGTTTCTAATTTAATGTTTTGTTTAACAATGCATTAGAAAAGTATAGAATTATATGATACAAATATTTATATACACACAACAAATTTCAATGTCCAAACCACGAGGAGCTATACAACAAATAGTAATGCTTTTTACAGCTTCTCGCATTTACCGTATCCGATCACATGGATATGCAAAAATATGTGGCTTCACGATAGCAGAACCAACCCATATTTGTCTATAAAGTCCCATATATGTATATAATAACTCAGTTTCAAGCAATAAAAAGGGAACACCTTCACATCGGAAAACACTGCAGATGAAATCAATATTTGCCTAGAAAATGCGGTTATATGATATACGACTCTCTTTGGTGCATTCGATCGTCGAAGTCGCAAGGTACGTATAGCGGGAGGCATGATCCTGAAAACTGATATTAGTTATATAATTACTCGCAGAACAGCTCAATACAAATCTTCAGTTACTAATATAAGAAGCTAAATGTAAACTTATATGCTTGACATTTGTTTAAAATTTCCAAGATTTTTTCAATTAAATTTTATTTATGTACATTTGCTTATAACTATTAACCCTACAAGTAACTTTCAATATTGAAATAATATGGATATTTGAACTGGCATACATGCAATTATAAACTAATCAGATTTTCAAAAAAAAAAAAGGTTGTTTATTTTATTTTCGTTTTTTTATGATTTTTAGTTTTTAGTTTTTCTTTGGTTAATATGAAAGTAGTTATATTTTTATTATTGATGATAATTACATATTAGATAAAACTTAAAGATAAATTATTTTTAATTAATTAAATTTATTTTAAT
>JAOQMQ010000006.1:4298444-4324212 GCA_027563845.1 Erythroxylum subrotundum
AAAAAAAATACTAATAATAATACTAATAATAATAGAAATATTATTCATCATCATCATCGTACTAACAATAATAATCATAAACATAATAAACATAATAATAATAATAATAATAATAAAGATGATGATGATGATGAAAATAATAATAATACATAATACATAATATATACATTATAATAATACATAATTACCACTTAGCTAACTACAATAGGCAAGAGTTAAAAAATATAAGAGAATTATCAGGATCTTTTTACGATGGATCATTTACTTGAATTATAATACGCTAAAGTTTT
The DNA here is from genome assembly GCA_027563845.1 of Erythroxylum subrotundum. Classification (NCBI taxonomy): domain Eukaryota; kingdom Viridiplantae; phylum Streptophyta; class Magnoliopsida; order Malpighiales; family Erythroxylaceae; genus Erythroxylum; species Erythroxylum subrotundum. The sequence goes on from JAOQMQ010000006.1 coordinate 4,298,735, forward strand.
CTATTATGGATCATGTATTCAGTAAATTCTAATTTTATCATATCTATTTTTATCACATCTCTCCGGTTCTTCTTAAGCTTTTATATTTTTCAGTTATAATCTTGAAGTATGAAAAAAGAAGCATCTAACTTACTAATATTTCAAAACCCTAAATTACTATCAAACGCTAATTTCTACGAGACTTCTATTTCGCAGCTTCTGCCACTGAGAGTCTCATCTTCTGTTTTGTTGAACCTGGCCATGCATTTCTTTTTCCTATACCATACTACCTTGGGTGCGTGCATCTTCTTACTCGCATTTCCTTTTGCTAGTAATCCAAGTAATTACTTGTTAATTATGCATGAAATGTACGTTTCTCATCATTCTTATTTTAATGTTTTTCAAATTTAATCGTGATTTTAAGTGGAGAACTTGGGTTAAGATTGTACCTATTCAGTGTAAACGCTCAAATGACTTCCAAATTACTGAACTAGCTCTTGAACAAGCTTAATTATCAAAAGTCACAACATCGCAACTTAAAGGTTAGGGGTGTGTTGGTCACAACCTTCAAATCTTTTGGGGACTACAATGAGCCATGGTAAGTTGAATCTTCTTCCCAAGTTTCATTATTTCAAAAAGGATTCATCGACATTTCTCACTTCTACACTAAAAAGTGATATTACACCTCATTAGATGCATGCTAATATACTTTGCTACAACAAAAATCGTAAAAAGAACATATAAGGGAAATAGTATGCAAGCTTTAGAATTATTTGGGACCCCATAGACAGAGACGTAAGCTTAGTATAGTCATTCAATGTTGTAAATATGCAGTGAGATAGGGAAAGATGTGCTTCAATTTCATCCTACCGACACCAGTCGTCTTTCCTAGCACAAAGTTTGATTAAGACATAATGTTTACCTATTTTCACCAGGTGATGAAATAAGTCGATAACAAAAGTAATTATATGGACCAACAAAATATTTCAGTTGTAATTCTAAATTTCAACGTAGATACAAAATGCGTAAGGTGAATATTAAAATCCATGTACAAATGCTTATTACATGCATATTCAAGTTTCTAAAGATGCACCTATAACTATTCCTGGAGTTGTTAATTAATATGAGTTATACCAGATCGTCTTGTCGACCAAAAACAAGAGTAGACAATATTTTAAGAAGCGTATGAAGGAAAATAAATTAAACATGTTAGTTGAGAATTAATAAAACCGAATGCCAGAGGAATTGGGATTGAGAATTGGACGATCAATGATTGGAAATTAAGCTAAGAAATGCTGGCAAAGCACGTGAATGGTGGACAGTAACACTACATCGTCTCTTCCCCAAAGTTAATTTTCTGAATAGCACATAATCCAAAGCAAAGATTCGTGCCTTAAACAATTTGTCCGCACATACCCTATTTACTGTAACACGGTAGTGCGATTTTCTGCTAAGTTTCTATCTTCATCAAAGAAAACACATTATTTTTTATAAGAAATATATTACTAATTAACAAAATATTTTTATTTATGATATTGATAGTGATCAATACTCACTAATACCTTTTTTCTATAATTCAAAGGCTATCTACTTAGGATATATACATGAAATGGTTTCTATAGATTGCCAATCTGGAACTATAGGCGGATAGGATGAAAACAAAAGGCACTGATCCTATGAGATCTAGGAACTGAAGGATTAGATGTCTACTGATATTGTGAATTGAGTCTATGCAGCCCACTACTGATTATAAATGAAGGTTGATGATGGTATAAGTTCTTCGTTTTAATTACTTTTCATGGCTTGAGCAGGATTGGTGGGAGTTAACGTTATCAGCCTAAAACTTGGATCTCGTTAGATTTAACCTTGGATTGGTGAATGAAAAAAAAAAAAAAAGGAGGGAATAGATTGATAATCCTTGGCCTGATGATAAACTTAATTTAATATTAATCCATAATAAATAGCTGCAGTTCTGATCTGTACTTTGGCGGTCAAAGCAGAAACAAGAATTAAGGTATGAAAGATGCAAGTCAGATAAGCATTTTTATAAAGGGGTAACAATATGCGAACAGGACAAGGAAGATTCAACAGTGATAAGGCAAGACATGACCAGATGTACACTTTTATTGTTTTCTTAGTACAGAAACAAATGCCAGTTTTAGTTTTTAGTTGGTCTGACCCAGTTATCCAAGTTGAAGCAAAGCATGATTTTGGTTAAGGAATCAAAATGTGATAACTAAGTTTAATGGTTGGAGGTCAGATTGAATTGGCTGGCTTTTGGATCTTGTGTCATGTCTTAACTTTTATACTCTAGCATGAAGGCGAATTTTGCCAAGAGGATAGGCCTGGCTAGTGGCTGTCACGATTCTTTGGCTGGCGAGTAATTTGGAGGCAAAATTAATTAACTAACGTTGGGATTTTGGGAAAGAACAAGAGCTGGAATCTGTTGTTGGACTCTCCTTTCTCGTAATCTGACACAATTAAAAGAAGTCTCTTTTGTTTTTCCGCAATCCTTTTTATTTTTATTTTTAGCTAGAATATCTAAATCTAAAGTTAAAGGTTCCATTTCTACTTGGATGCTCCGGTCACGTGATTTCCATGATTAAAATAATTGTAAACAACAAGTAGAAGTGGCCCGATTAGTTTCAACTCCTCAATTAAGGCTTTCCTTTATACGAGGTCTTGAGTTCGAGTTACCAAAAAAAGAGGAGAGAGGGAAATTTTCCCTGTTGATGATCCTCTAATCCCTGGGCACGTTTCTTGGTCGGATCAATTAAGGACGTCTGGCTTCCAGCAGCATTGCGAGAGTTGGAGCTACTAGAGAATCCGAGACTGATGGAAACCTGATCAATCAGCAGCTGACCAATCAGTATGTGACGACTCCTTATGCGCAGAAGTGTACAGGTTACGTAAAAACCTGAGAGATCTTGGAGTTCCAGATTTACCTTCTCTAAGACTCCTGAGACGGGATCTTAAGAACTTAGGATTAGTCCAGCATTTTTGCTGGGATATCTAATGTATATAAATAAATAAAAAAAGAAGAAGAAGGATGTTTTCAATACGCTGAACGCCATTTTATACGTACATACTATATATATATATATATACATATATACGAGTATGAGCTAAATTATTTATTTTAAGGTGAAAAGAGAATTTTAATTTATAAAATGAACACCAAGTAAATTGCTGCCACGTGTTTTTATTCTATTATGTTATTATGTTACCCCATCGATTAACGCAATAGGACAGTCTCATTTAATAAAAATTGTAAAAAAACTACTTTAATTTTCGAACTGCCTCTTTGTCATAAAATCAAATGTCAAAATAGATCCATGTTTCACAGCATTGAGTTATTTCATTTTTTGTATTGTGATTTTTATTTTTAAATAAAAATAACAACTTGCTTAATTATTAATTTCAATATATTTATATTTTTGCCGCTAATAATAATTACACATTAGGTGAAACTTAAAAATATATATTATTTTTAATTAAATAAATTTATTTCAATCTCTTATTAAAAATTATTTTATTTTATTAAAATAAATCATTTAAAATTTAACTTTTTATTTAGATTTAATATTTATTTTAAATATTTTAATTATTAAATCAAATTTCATTTAAAATTTATATTTTAAAGATATTTTAAATTTAATTATATTTTTAATTAAGTTATTATATTTACTAATAATTAAATTTAAGGTAAAACTCTGATCCCAAATTTTAAACAGTTACATACATAAGAACGGTTTAAACCTACAGTCTGACTTAACCCTAAAAATAAAAAATAAAAAAAGACCCTTACCACCACACTCCTGGGCTAATTCTAACATCTGTTGAAGGTAAGGTTGTGATTAGTGGTGTTCCTCGTCCTCGTCATCTCCGAGTTTCCGTTTCTAAGTAGAAGACACGTTATCAAGTGTTTTGATTGGCCAACAAACTCTTATCCAACCAATCACTAATCATAAGGGGTGCGGTTTCAGGTACGACCCCATGTACGGTACCTACGTGACACTTTCACGTCAGTTTCTCGTTTCGCCGTGAAGCCCACGCTCCTAATGCTCGCGTATGTCAAACAAAGCCCCACAAAAACTACCCGTGCCCTGAAACCAAGCACACCCCTAAGTCTCAGTCAAACTCAGTCCACAGATACAAACACAACACTAACTACATAAAATATAAATAAAAAAGAAACTCGGCACTTAAATACAGTGCTGCAGATACTAAAGTACATGCTAGAAACGAATCCAACCGGAACCCAGAACTCTTAAACCTGACCTTTTTGGCAAAGTGATTGTTCTTCTTTCTTCATCGCAATATCTCTCTCTCTCTGTTTTGATACTGTGCTGGTCAAACCCCATTTTGTTATCCAAGTCATGCTTTTGGCGGTGAATAATGTGTATGGTACATTTTCTACTGGATTTGAGTTGCAAGTGTAGGCACACAAGTGACAGAAATAAACATGGAAGGTGAATCTGTTCAGGGCCTCCTTTGTCAAGAGACTGATACTTGCTGCCTTGATGAAGAAGCTGGAGATCATGAGATTGCATTCATGGATCTTCCACAGAACGGTGATTACCCTAATGGGGAAGGGGACTTAGAAATGTTGATTGAAAGAGAAACCAGTTTTGGGTTTAAAGTGGATCAATCTGGTGTGTTTCAAAACTGGGTCAAATGTGCCCGCTTGGAAGCTATCGAATGGATTCTGAAAGTCAGTGTCTTGTTGATTCTTCTCTTTTCTTTTCATTTTTTCCATCGAGTTCACCTGTGGTTTAGAGTCTAAACCATTGTGAAGTTTAATTAGTTGCTTATTTTCCGGGGATTAATTAATGCAGAGTAGAGCAACCTTTGGATTTCGTTTACAAACAGCTTATTTGTCCATGCTTTACCTTGATATATTCCTGTCAAGACGGTGTATTGATGTAAGATGCTACTTGTTATGTTTTTCTTGAGTTCCTGTTTCATTACTTGTTACGTTTTTTTTTGTTTATGTTGTTTGATTTTCCTTTTTGTTCAATCATTTTCAGGGTGAGAAATTGTGGGCAGTTAGATTATTGTCAGTGGCATGCCTTTCTTTGGCTGCAAAGATGGAGGAGATAAAGATACCATCTTTGTCAGAATTCCAGATCGACAACTATAATTTTGAGAACAAACTCATTCAACGAATGGAGCTGCTGATATTAAGCACATTAGAATGGAAAATGATCTCTGTTACACCTTTTTCTTTTCTTCACTACTTCATCGTTAAATGCTGCAAGGACAAATCGCCATCAAAGCTGATGTTACGTAGGACTGTCGGATTGATCTTGACTCTAATGAGAGGTAACCTTTCGGTGAATTCTTTTTTGTCATGTTGGCAATGATCTTTTACATATTGATTCAACCGAATGAATGCAGAGATCAATTTGATAGAACATCGACCGTCTGCTATAGCAATTGCTGCCACCCTTGCAGTGTTAGATCAGGGTTTAACAAGGATGGAATTGGAGTGTAAGATGAATTCCATCCTCTGTTCTCATTTTCTCGAAATTGTAAGTTCGAAGCTTTGTTTGTTTGATCAGATTAAATGTTCAACTAACCAAAAAGAGTATAAACTTCGTTCAATGAATATCTACAGGAAGACGTATTCAAGTGCTATGCACTAATCGAAAGATTAGCAGCTGAAAATCTCAACTTGCCAAGGTCTGTGAGTTCGGTGGATATCCTGCCTACCCAACTCAAGCCAACGGATGTTTCCGGGAGTTCTTCGATTACTTCGGCTACTAGCGTCAAGAGAAAAGGGCTGGCTTCTGAAAATCCTGGTCAAAGCTACAAGTCACATGAGAAAAGACTTCGATAGGAAATTCTTTATGATTCGTTAATTTCGTCGTATATTTGATTGTCAGTTCACGGATATGATTGGAGTTGGTTGAAAAAGGTCCCCTAAACGAGCAGCCAAATAAAGGAGAAAACAGAAAAGGAAAAGGGAAATAAAAAGCAGAGACTTGAGTTCTATGTAAAAGCTGAGCTACAAGTGTAAGACCAGTGCCACTAGTGTGGAAGAGAACAGACCAAAAGAGCTCTTGAAGGCTGCTAACTTTGGCAAAATACTCATATGCTTACTCATTCGATTCTTTTCAAGCTTTCTTTCTGCTTTTGCACTACCTCTGGCAACCCTACCTTTTGATGGGATGCTTGGGATGCTTTCTTTGTGTATTTGAAAAGGTATTGATAGATATTATAAACTGAGGAAAAACAGGCAGGCTATGTTTGTGTGTGTGGGTAAAATCTCTGCTAAATGATGCCCACCAAGGCTAAAAACCTAAAAAACAGAGAAAAAGGGAAAATGAATTGGATTTGTTTGAATGTTCTGGGCAGAGAGGGGACTGCTTTAGTCCCCGATGCGAATTTTTGTTGGCTAAAACATAAGTTGCCAAATGGTCTACAAACAAACCCAAGGCATTGTATGTGGAATCCAAGAAAATGTATATGTTGATTATAAAAATTCCTCTTGAGTCTTGCCTTATGAACGGTCCTCTTTGCTGTCTTTATCCATTAACAAAGCTAAAAATCAATTAATACAATCATTTCCCACATGAAAATCAGTAACTATTAATGATTTCAAGCACTTGTCCTATATCCTATATCATATATCATATCGACTGAAACCCAAGATACGGAGACATCAGATTGACGTCGCATACTTTCATAGATAAGCAACTTTTTCCCCGAGGTCCAAGAAAGATCATTATCCTGCAGCCAATCCAGCAAAGAAGTACTAAGTACTCTGATGTCGGTAGCCTCATTGCTGTACAACTCCGCTAGGGCTGGTCAAGTGTATAGACTGTAGACTTGGAAGCAGCATCATATCTTCCTGTATTGGCCTTAGGGTCTTGACTTATGCACATGCCTTGCTTTATCTCCGCCTTTAGTTCCTTCAAGAATAAGCTCACCAAATAGGGTTCAGGCATCACCAATTATTAAGATAACATATCAAATTCAGCGCAATATTATTTCAGTGTTCCCCTCTGTTTTTGTTGTTTTTCTAAAGCTGAAGCATAATATGTGAATAGAAGTGAAAGAAAAGATGTTGTTTTTCTAAAGCTGAAGCATAATACGTGAATAGAAATAAAAGAAAAAGAAGATGTTTTTGTTGTAGAACACACTCATTTATTGACAGCAACAAAGCTCATTTTATAGAGCTGAAATATAACAAAAAATCCTATATATTTGCTAACTATCACAAGAATATCTCTAAACTTATTTCTAAAATCAAGCACTAAATATCATAATCAAATTTGCCTAAGATCTGGTCAGTTTGACCATTTATTTCGTAATAATCTGTAAACCTAAGGAATTTTTCAACAAACTCCTCCTTGCCTTAGGAGTTACAGAGCTTTAATGTCAAAAAAATTCATCCTCTTGATGTTGCTCAGTTACTACTTTTGCCTCTTCATTTCGTGACTTGCTCTTCTCTATATGCCCAATTTGCTCACATTTTCTGCATTTGATATCAGGCCTCTACCAACATTTTCTTTGTGGGTGATTTGTTTTTTTGCAATGTGAGCATGGTGGATATGAATCATCATTGTTTCTGTTGTTGTTGTTGTTGATCTTGTTGAAACTCTTGTTTTTGTCTCCTCCTAAATTTTTTTATTTTGCTAACAGAGCACCTTCAATGATTCCTTCTTCTCTCATCATCCTGCTTTGCTCTTGTGCCTATAGTGTTGGAATTTTATGGGCCACGTGTGTAAATATATATACATAGATTTCTAAACTCAGTTATAGGTCTAATAAAATGTGATCTAATTTTAGTAAATTAATTGGGCCTCCAGAAATTTTAATTAAATAATAATATGGGCCTAATGTGTAGAAGTTCATTACGAGTCATTATGGTTAATGAACCCATAATAGACCGTAAGTCAAAACTGACTATAAAAGGGTCGTGATCCCCAAGCCAGATACATTCTTGACATTCCTCTAAAAATAAAGGTTCTATCAGTTTTCTCTGTTCCATAAGGAGAATCTATTCGGTTTTGAATCTTGGCTTGAAAGAACACAAATCCATCAAGTTTTATTGTTTACGTTTCTGCTATGCAATGGATCAAGGTCAGTGTTCTTATTTGTATATATATCATTGTTTATTCAATCTGCGTGTGATTCTGGATGGTTAATGAGTGTTTAGAAATCTGAATATAATAATCATAAGGCAATATCTAACAAGTGGTATCAGAGCCACTTTATGTAGATTGTTTAAACATGATATGCAAGATTCATGTTCACTCCGTTCAGTATGTTTATGGTAGGAAAAATGAATTACATATTCATAATTTGAGATTTTAGTGTAACTTTTTTTTTAATTTATCTGGAACACTTATTGTTTCATTCAGTTTAGAAACGATGAAATCTCACATGCACCAGACAAATGATGAAATCTCACCAAACAATGTTTAAAATTTGGTATCAAAATTGTTCACAGACCCGTTGTTGTATTCGGTCAGGTCAATGACCCGTCAGAGGTCAGGGATAACTCCCCGACCGTTTCTTCATTTTTCTGGCGCATATATTTTCTGGTTCTCTGACTGGCGCATGCGTTGAACGCGCCATATGGTCGTTGCACGCGCCAGAGAGCCTGTCAGATTGTGTTATTTATTATAACACGTCATCTGTGGGAATCAAACCCATGACAAAAGGGTTAAGAGCCTTGCGCTCTACCGACTGAGCTAGAACATGTACGCTACCGTTTAAGCTAAGAATATATTATTTATCTGTGTGGGCTGAGCATGATGGATGTCTATGGGATTGGGTTAAGTCATGTGGACTGAATTTAACAGTGGACTCATATTTCATTTTATATATAACTTAAAGTTTAAATTAAATAACTTTATACACGCATATAAAATATAAAATCTTCCATTGTTATATAATATTATTACGGACTAAGGTTATAATTTTGTAATAATTAATTGAAGTCAAAATTTGGGGTTTGTTCATTGTCCATTTTAAAATCATAATTAAATTACCTAAATTTATCTAAACTTTAGGTGCTTATAATTTTGAATTAAATAGATTGAACCAATATGTTGCCAAAGTAACCTCAATTAGGTAAAATTTATTAATTTAGAATGAGAATGCATGTTTCGTCTATGCAGAATAATCGGCCCAAAGGAAGGTTATTTTGGCTAGATGACTGGTAATTTAATTTCATATCTATGCGAAATAATCGATCCAAAGGAAGGTTATTTTGGGCAGATAGCAAGTAAATTTTTATAACATCACTGTGAAATAATCAACCTAAAGGAAGGTTATTTTGGCACGATGGGTAGTATTAAATTATGTGAAGCATTTGACATAACATGCTGACAATGCATCGGTCCAAAGAAAGGCACATTGTTAGGCCGTTTTAGTTTCAATATTTTTTTACTACGACTAAGAGTACCACTTACAAATTATTATTTTTGTCCAAAGACTGAATAATAATGTTGTGCTAGGTATATTGTAATCGCCCCTTTTATAAATGTTTTATTTTGGCTTCTTAACTTCTTGACTAATATTGAGCATTTTGTTTTGTTTCTTTTCTTAAAGTGTCATCAATTTCTACCAACATGAACAATATTCCCCTGCTTAACGGCACAAACTTCAAGAAATGGAATGAGCACGTAATGATTGTGCTTGGCTGCATGGATCTAGACTTTGCATTCAGATTTGAACATCCTGCAGCTTTGACCAGCACCAGTACCGCTGATCAGATAGCTGCATACGAGAAGGGGGAACGTTCAAACCGCATGAGTCTGATGATCATGAAGCATTCCATTCTGGACTCCATAAGAGGTGGAATTCCTGATGAGGCTGATGCTATGAGTTTCCTTAAGCAAATTTATGACCGATTAGCTGCAAACAAAAAGGACGAAACAAGCACTGTGCTGACCAAGCTTATTTCAATGCGCTATAAGGGAAAAGGAAACATCAGGGGGTACATAATGGAAATGTCTAATCTTGTCACAACGCTGAGGGCACTTAAGTTAGAGTTGTCTGATGACATACTCGTGCACTTGGTTTTGATTTCCCTTCCTACACAATTCAGTCAGTTCAAAGTCTCCTACAATACTCAAAATGAGAAATGAACCCTAAATGAGCTTATAGCTCAATGTGTGCAAGAAGAGGAGAGGCTGAAACAAGAGAAGACTTAAAGTGCTCATTTAGCAACAACTTCTCAGGGTCATTCCAATAAGAGGAAAAGGAAGAAAGGTAAAGAAACTGCAAACTCTGGAACAATGCAAGGTGCACAAAAGAAATAGAATACGGCTGTTCTCTATTTCTTTTGTAAGAAACCGGGTCACGTGAAGAAAGAATGTACCAAATACGCCAACTGGCATGTTAAGAAAGATATATTTATCAACTTTGTTTGTTCTGAAGTTAATTTGGCTTTAGTATCAATTGACACTTGGTGGATGGATAATGGTGCTACCACCACATAAATGTCACTATGCAGAATTGCCTCAAGAGCCGAAAGCCAACTGATGGTGAAAGATACATTTATGTGGGAAATGGCAACACGGCTGCTATTGAAGCTATTGGTTATTTTAGAATACAGTTAGAGTCTGGTTTTTATTTGAATTTAGATGAAACTTTTGTTGTACCGCCGTTTAGTCGGAACTTAATTTCTGTTTTTAATTTGGACAACTCTGGTTACTTTTTTCTATTTAGAAATGATAGATGTGTTGTTTCTCTAAATTCTCAGGTTGTAGCAATCGGTACTCGTGTTGATAAACTATACAAACTGGATACTAAGACAACTAATCATTATGAAAACCTACACTCAAGTAACATTGGTATTAAAAGAAACGTTACTAATGAGAATTCATCAATGCTATGGCATAAGCGATTAAGTCAAATCTCTAAATAGAGAATACAAAGACTTGTGTCTAAAGGAATTCTCAATTCCTTTGATTTATCAGATCTTAAGGTCTGCATAGAATGTGTATAGGGAAAACAAACAAACATAAAGAAAACAGGTGCAAACAGGAGTAATGAACTATTGGGACTGATTCATACAGATATATGTGGTATGTTCCCTACGACTTCATGGAATGGACAACAATACTTTATTAGTTTCATAGATGATTACTCTTGCTATGATTATTTGTACTTAATTCATGAGAAGTCACAGTCCTTAGATGTGTTCAAGAATTTTAAAGCTAAAGTTGAAAATCAACTAAGCAAGAAAATAAAGGTTGTCAGGTCTAACCGTGGTGGTGAATACTATGGCAGATATGATGGATCAAGTGAACAACGTCAAGGACCCTTCGCTAAATATTTGACTGAGTGTGGTATAGTTGCTTAGTACACCATGCCTGGGACTCCTAGTCAAAACGGTGTAGTTGAAAGACAAAATCGAACTCTTAAGGACATGGTGAGAAGTATGATTAGTCATTCTTCTTTACCATAATCACTTTGGGGCAAAGCACTTAAAACTGCAGTTTACATCGCAAACTGAGTTCCTATAAAAGCAGTAGCTAAAACCCCATACAAGCTGTGGACATGTAAGAAGCCTAGTATTAGGCACTTACATGTCTGAGGTTGTCCAGCTAAGGCTCAACCTTATAGGCCGAATGAAAAGAAATTGGACTCAAGAACTATTAGCTATTACTTTGTCGGTTACTCGGAAAAGTCGAGGGGTTTCAAGTTCTATAATCCTTTAACCGAATCCTTTTTCGAAACAGGGAATGCCAAATTTATTGAGGATGTTGATTACAGTAGGAGTAATCAAAATATAGATGTTGTGTTTGAAGAGGAGTGTGTTAATATTCCCACTACAGTTAAAATTGAAAGTGATGGGTTAAAAATGCCTTACACTATTCAAATTGTAAATCAGGATAATGTTGAAAACACAATTTTACTGCCATCCCTCCTACTGTTGATCAGGAAATGGCCTGATCAAGACAATGAAAATCAACAACCTTAATTAGAAGTGCCTATTAGGAGATCCACTAAAGAAAGGAGAAGTGAAATATCAGATGACTACAATGTATATCTCAATGAACATGAATTTGACGTTGGGGTGGAGGATGATCCGACATTTGTAAGTCAAGCCAAATCATGTTCAAATTCTGATAAGTGGATTGAAGCCATGAAGGAGGATATGAAGTCAATGGCAAACAATGGCGTTTGGGATCTTGTCGAGTTGCCTAAAGGAGCGAAACCGATTAGTTGCAAATGGATATTTAAAACCAAAAGGGACTCACGTGGTAACATTGAAAGATATAAGGCACGCTTAGTCACCAAAGGCTTCACTCAGAAGGAAGACATTGATTATAAAGAGACCTTTTCTTTAGTTTCAACAAAGGACTCTTTTAGAATCATTATAGCACTTGTAGCTCATTGTGATCTCGAGCTACATCAAATGGATGTAAAGACAGTGTTTCTCAATGGAGACATTGATGAATCAATATACATAGTGCAACCAAAGCACTTTGAATCCAATAATTCAAATCACCTTGTTTGCAAACTTAAGAAGTCCATTTATGGTTTAAAGCAGGCATCTTGCCAATGGTATCGGAAATTTGATCAAGTGATAACCTCGTTTGGTTTTAAGGAAAACATCGTTGATCAGTGCATATAACTCAAGTTCAGTAGGAGCAAATTTATTATCCTGGTGCTATATATAGATGATATTCTACTAGTAAGCAGCGATATAGGTCTATTGCATATAAAACCAAGAAATTTCTATCAAAGAATTTTGAAATGAAAGATCTTGGTGATGCATTTTTTGTCTTGGGTATACAAATCTATAGGGATCGTAAGGACTGTATACTTAGTTTATCTCAAAAGACCTATATTGATAAGGTGCTAAGCCGATAAGGCATGCAGAATTATGCGCTGGGAGACATTCCTGTTTCAAAGGGTGATAAGTTTAGTTTGCTCCAATGTCCTAAATAGGACACACAAAAAGATGAGATGGATAAAATCCCTTATGCTTCGGTTATAGGGAGTCTCATGTATGCACAAGTATGTACGCATCCGGATATAGCAATCATAATGGGGATGTTGGGCAGATATTTGAGTAACCCGGGAATGGATCACTAGAAAGCAGCAAAACGGGTTATAAGTTATTTACAAAGAACAAAGGACTATTTGCTCACATACAGAAGGTCAGAGCGATTTCCGTTGGATACACTGACTCTGATCACACAGGATGCTTAGATAGCAGAAGATCCACCTCAGGTTATGTTTTCATGATGGGTGGAGGAGTTGTTTCATAGAAAAGTGAAAAATAGAAACTTGTAGCTTCTTCTACCATAGAGGCAGAATATATAGCCTGCTATAAAGCATCGTGTCATGGAATATGGTTGCGAAACTTTATCACTAGGCTGCAAATAGTTGATGATATAAAAAGACCACTAAAAATTTATTGTGATAATGAAGCCGTTGTACTGTATTCAAATAACAGCTGAAGTTCGTCGAAATCAAAACATATCGACATCAAGTATTTGGCTGTGAAAGAAAGGGTTCAGAATCTTCAAGTGTCTATAGAACATATTGGTACAAACTTCAATATTGCAGACCCGCTCACCAAAGGGTTACCACCTTCAGTGTTTCATGTACATGTGGCCAATATGGGTGTAGTAGGTCTGTCAGACATGTCACTTTAGTGGGAGTTAATCTTTTACTTCTATGTATGTTCTTTGACATCTAAAATTTATGTTTTAATGTTTAAGTTTCTAAGGTCTAAAATTATCTTTCTGTATAGATTTTGGTTTAAGAAATCTAATGAATTTCATGGTTATCTGAAAATTCTGAACATATGGAATTTGCTTTCTGTTGAGGTATTGCATAAGGCTAGAAAGTGTTTTGAGATTCTCCGAGTCACAAATTTTGGACCAGTTGGAAATAGGCATGATTATGATCACATCACATGTAATTTCTATGCTACGCATCCATACTTGATCTATGTCATCGATTCTGCTAGTATTGTGACAATTGTTCGGTTTAGTCACAAAATTAGATGAAAAAAGCCGCTTTGATCCTACATTAGTAAAATTGATGGACCATATTATTTTTGGTATATTTCTGGAATGAGAGAGCAAGTTTGTGCGCACTAAGGTTTCATCTATGTACATTATCGAGAAACACACGTAGCCCAAGTGGGAGATTGTTGGAATTTTATAGGCCACGTGTGTAAATATATATACATAGATTTCTAAACTCAGTTATAAGCCTAATAAAATGTGATCTAATTCTAGTAAATTAATTGAGCCTACAAAAATATTAATTAAGTAATAGTATGAGCCCGATGCGTGGAAGCCTATTACGAGTCATTATGATTAATGGACCTATAATGGACCGTAGGTCAAAACTAACTATTAAAGGGTTGTGATCCTCAACCCAGATACATTCTTGACATTCCTTTAAAAATAAAGGCTCTGTCATTTTTCTCTGTTCCATAAGGAGAATCCATTCGGTTCTGAATCTTGGCTTGGAAAAACACAAATCCATCAAGTTTTACTGTTTACGTTTCCGCTGTGCAATGGATCAAGGTCAATGTTCTTATTTGTATATATATCATTGTTTATTTGATCTGCGTGTGATTCTGGATGGTTAATAAGTGTTTAGAAATCTGACTATAATAATCATAAGGCAATATCTAACATGTAGTGCATTTACTAATTCTACCAAAGACGTGCTTGATAGATCCTTAGCTTCTTCAAATGTAGAAATTTTAGATTCATATTTTTCAGGTAAGGTTACAAGAATTTTTCGCACTATTCGTTCCTCAGAAAAATCCTTACTTAACAACATCACCTTGTTTACTATGCCGAGCAACTTGTCGGAGTATTCTTTAATGATTTCTGACTCTTTCATCTTCAGCATTTCAAATTCTCTTATTAAGTTGAGCACTTGCATGCTCTTTGTTCTTTCATTGCCTTGGTATTCCTTTTTTAGGTAATCCCAGATATCCTTTGCCAACTATAGATTCATAATTCTTGTGAATACGATGTTTGAAACAGTAGAAAACAAGTAAGCTTTAGCTTTAGACTTCCTATTTTTCCTTTCTTTGTGCATTTTGATTTGAGTCATTGTAGGATTTGTTGGCAATGGAGGCACGTCATAATCTTCCTCTACAGCTTCCCAAACATTCATACCATCAAGATGAGCTTTCATTCAAACAGCCCAAACTTGATAGTTTTCACCATCAAAAATTGGTGATGCACCTTGAGACAGTTATGTTTCAATCTCCATTGCTTGAAGATAGTTGTAATTCTTGTTGTAATTCTGGGTTGTAAATCAAGTTTGTGTTTTGGTTTTACTCATCTCACAGGTCCCTCAAGACAAATGCTCTGATACCATGTTGTTTTTCTAAAGCTGAAGCATAATACGTGAATAGAAGTAAAGGAAAAGATGATGTTTTTCTAAAGCTGAAGCATAATACATGAATAGAAGTGAAAGAAAAGGAAGATGTTTTTGTTGTAGAACACACACATTTATTGACAACAACAAAGAGCTGAAATGTAACAAAAAATCCTATATATTTGCTAACTATCACAAGAATATCTCTAAACGTATTCCTAAAATCAAGCACTAAATATCATATTTAAATTTACCTAAGATCTGGTCAATTTGACCATTTATTTTGTAATAATATGCAAGCCTTAGAAATTTTCTAAAAGTTTTAAATCGTTTAATTCCCCTGCAGGATCTTCAAAAGCCACTTGTCCAAATCTTTGCTCCAACGCCAAAAGATACTCCCCCCAAGTTGGCGGTTCCCTCGTTAATCTGTTACGCATGTATAGCTCATATCATGCTACCGCCTCCCCTTCCAGATACATGGTAGCCATGCTCACTTTCAATTCTACGTGTATGCAATCCAAGGTGAAAAACTGCTCACACTTGAACACCCTTGTTCGCAGATTATCTCCTTTAAACACTTGTAACTCTGTTTTGCTACATCTGGTGAGAACGGAGTAGTGCCCTCCATAAAAACCATCTCCGTTACTAACCTCTGGTCCCCTCTATTCCACATTTGTTCTTGTTCCATGTTCACTGTCATCCCTTCTGAAATAACTAACTGATCCATTCTTTCATTTCTTGCATGCTTCTTTCATGCCTCATTTCTAGCTCCTGCATTTGAGTTGCATAAGCCTTCCTCTAGTCGTCGCCATTCTTATCCTCTTGTCCCCTTAGCCATTACGCAGCGTGAACTATAAGTAGAATCAAGTTCTCTGATACCAATTGTTACAGGTTTTATGGGATAACCAACCCTTTAAGGTAGCTTTTGGGTTGGTTCTTCCATAAGACCTGTAACACTACTCCGCCTCCTCTCAATTCTAGAACTTTGCCGCCGCCGCCGCCGTATAGAACTTCAGTCCCACGGTCACCGCCGCCAAATTCATTGTCAGGATGACCTCAGGGAGTAATAGTGGGCATAGCTGTTGGGGCAGTGGCGATTTTGGTAGTGCTGAGTTTGTTGTGTATTTTTTGCAAGAAGAAGAGACCCAGACGTGACGATGAAGCTGCCTACTATATGCCTCCACCTCCTTCCTCTCTAATAATGATTTGATCTTTCGCGACCTAGTTGCATGTATTGATCTAGTTACATAACCTTTTTGTTTTTCATAGTCAAAAGATTGGATTTTTGGCATTTTGAGATTTGTCTTTTTTGGTGGGATTTCGTTGACTAGAAGTAGCGTCGCCTGAATGGGAGCACTCTGCAGTTGAAATAGAAACGTTGTAGATTTGGAAAGTGATTGTTTGGGCAGATGCGTTTCTAGTTTATATGTTCCGTTTGTATGTAACACGTGGAATAAGCTTCAACTGTGAAGTCAGGAAATGTAAACTATAATGTTTTTGAACTTTTAACGATCCTGCATGAGGATTGAAACTTGATTTTTTGACTTTGTTGAGTCACATGCTCCCTCCCTTTTGATTGCTAATGTGGATTTCAGCTTAGCTGCTCACTTTCTAGCAAACTGTTATCTGCTTGAATGTCAGATGACCCATATGTTGGTGGTGGCCGACAGCATCAGCAATATTGGCAACAAAATGCTCCTTCACGTCCTGATGTTATATCAGCAATGCCAAAGCCCATTCCCCGACCACCAGTTGCTTGCATCGAGACCGCAGAATCCTCCTCAACGGTACCCATCTCCACAACCACCACCTCCACCACCTTTCATGAGCAGCAGTGGTGGCTCAAGTTCCAATTATTCAGGGTCTGAATACCCACTTCCCGCAACTTCTCCAGGCATTGCTTTGGGTTTCTCAAAGAGTACATTTACATACGAGGAATTAGCGATTCTTGACACACTCATATCACATGCTTGGTTAACCTATCATGGTCATTATATAGTTGTTACATTATTCAGAGTTCTTAATCAGATTCTAATAGTACATGTTACTGTGATTGACTTTAGGCTCGGCCCCTAGTGTTACTTGGGTCGTTTCTCTTAAAAGGAAAAGGAAAATGGGAAGTAGCTCTCCTTTTTGGTATTTTCTTAACCCAGAAACTGTTGTGGAACAGCCATGTGAAATGGTCGTCGATAGTCAGCTACCGAAGAAAAGCCTAAAAGAGGTCTGACAGTAAACAAAGTAAAAGAATCCCCTACAAAGGCTTACCCCAGCAAATTGGCTTCCAGGCGTTCTTCCTTTCCGTTTTTGACGTACAATAATAAGTTGACAACCTTTTGACGCTTTAACTGGGGCTTATTGTGACTGAAACACAACCATCCAAGTGGGTAGCTGTACGAAAAATGTACTAAAGCCTTTGTTTCCTATACAGTCAATATGGTAAAATGTAGCATCAAATGAAGCTGAAAAAGAAGTCTTACAGTTCAATGCAACCATACACATTTTCTCCCAGCAGCAGTGGCTCGGGGGAGCCAATTTAAGGTGCAGAAAAGATGTCATACTCTTTATGGTTGAGCACTAAACCTCAGCATGAAAGCGCGGGGAGAGAGACTAAAACTTGAATCTAAGCATATTAGCTTTATTAGTGAGAATCTAACAAAAAGGGTCGGGCTAAGTCTTGCTCTGGATAGGGTATTTATGTACATTTCATATATCAGCTCTCATTCATTCTCTCTCAGTTGGCATTTTTCACCCTTCAGCAAATTTAAACGGCCAACACAGCTTTTTCACATATCCCATTCTCATACAGCATTAGAAATTTGGAAGAACAAAAAGAAAACAAAATTTCAATATCAAACTACCTGTCTCAGTATTGAAACCTATATTCCAAACGAAAATTAGAAGTTAATATCAAAGTTTTGAAGAATCGTCTACTTCTAGTCATCATTTCATCTATCACTATTTCAAGCCATCTTAACCCTCAAGTTGCCGGTGGTTCAAACAATTTTCATGGTCAGAAACTTCCATAGCAAAAACATCCATTATGTGGAACTCAATAACAAAATACGACGGACACAGAGGATAACTCGTTCACACACTCGCGGGTGGGAAATGCACAGTTAAGCATGCACCTGTTACTTTCGCAAAAGGCTTCAGTTTGATCCCACAGGAATCATCTTTAGAACAGCTGCAATAGGCATGCCAAGGAAGCCAAGGAAGATGCTAACAAACCATTGCTTCAAACTGAGAGGAATTGTGTTTGCAAATGCACCGAGGAACTCAACAATTATAATCTGAAAGATGACAGTGCAAGTAAGTACGGCCACAAACACATAATTCTTCAGTATTCCTTCGAACACATTAATCTTTTCCATCTCTCTGGAGCTTATCTCGTTAAAAACCTGAAGCATGAGGATGACAAGTTTAGAGTCAGCTATAGAACCCACATAAACTGGCAAAAATCCACAAATAATTGCTTTCATGAATTATTTGTTAGTGTATAAAGCTAATATCATACTCCTAGAATAATTGATAATATTCTCTGATGTCCCGGACAAATTGACCTCACAAAAGCACTAGGAATCATGTAATATTCTGATGATCAAAATATCTAGCATATCCTTTTCACTTATAACTAGGTAATAGCAAATGGGAAAGAGAAGATGTCACCTGACAGAAGACGAATGAGTTGAAAATGAGGGTGTTTAGACTCAAGTCGGAATCTGGGCCATCAAGATTAAAGACTGCCTTTCCTCTCGTCTGAAGATACCATATGATTACAAATTGATACAAAGACTGACCCAGAATATTCCTCCACATGATATTACTGATGAAGTTCCCTTTCCTACCAACAGGGGATCTCTTCATCAAATCATCATTAGGAGGTTCTGTGGCCAATGCCAATGCTCCTAGAGTGTCCATGATCATGTTGACCCACAGAAGTTGAACAGCTGTCAGGGGAGCATTTCCTGGGAGAATGTTGTGCCAGAAACAGATGAGAAACAGGTCACAACCTGAAAATAGGACAAGCCATGATAGGAAATGAAAACATGAACTCAAGCTCGACTTACCTGTCAAACAGGCAGAAGAAAAGTTGACAATCAGGGCTACCACATTGACTGTCAGTTGGAACTGAACAAACTTCTGGATGTTTATATAAACTGAACGTCCCCATTTAGCCACAGTTGCAATTGTAGAGAAGTTATCATCTAGAATTATGACATCGGCACTCTCTTTGGCCACCTGCAAAACCAAGAACATGCTTTCAAAACCACCACAAGGTTGGAACACTACTGTGCCAATAGGCACTTCTTAAGCTACATGTTAAAGAATAACATGCCAATGCTTGTGCTATTATGGAAATGCACTGCTTATGAGTAAAATAAATAGTTGTATAAACTACTATAATGTTGCTATTCTCAACAGTCCCTCGTCAGAAATGCTGTGGCCAGAAACACAGATAGATTGGATGCAACAAACCTCAGTTCCAGCAATTCCCATTGCAAGCCCAATATCTGCTTCATGAAGTGCTGGAGCATCATTTGTACCATCACCAGTTACTGCAACAACTTCACCAAATGTTGTACGTAGGTGTTTCACAAGGGTATGCTTATCCATTGGTGATGATCGAGCCATTACCTACACATTTTGCAAAAACCAAATACCATTTCCACCATTTGAAAGTCATGAACAAATCACACAGAGCCAAATCTTAGACAATTATAAAAAATGGAATTCCTCATCTTTTGAAGAATTGAACATATAATGTTTTGGAGAAGAAAAATGTTGGAAATTTTAACTTAATTATTGATGTTAATGCAGAAAGTTTAATTAAAAATCATAAGCAAATCTTGTCTTACAACTTTGGTTTTCGACATTCAACATGCATTTCTTAGAAGTTAAAAGAACAAACCATTTTTATGACAAACCATTTTTGTGAATTTTGCATAAAGGAGCTCGAGTCACAAGGTCTCTAACAGAAGTTAAATGGAGGACACCACAACAAACAGGTCCGAAGCATGATGTACCTTTCCATAGAAATCAATTCAAGGACAACTGGGGAACTCTCTCATCAAACAAATGAATAAATTGGCATACCACAAAAATCACATGCTTAGATCTTATAATATGAAAAGATACCTAGCAACAGCATCCTATGTTATCCCAACACAATGCAATGGAACATTAACTGACCTGAAGTTTGGGAACAAGTTCTCGCAACTCCTCATCACTCTTTTCCCGGAAATCAGGTCCTTCAATTGCTATGCCCTTGTCTGTCAATATTCCACATTCTCTGGCAATGGCCTTTGCAGTGGTTATATTGTCTCCAGTGACCATCCTGACGATAATACCAGCTGATCTACAGATTGCAACAGATTCCTTGACACCAGGGCGTACTGGATCCTTGATACCGACAATACCTATACAAGTGTACCCTTTATGAGGAATTGCGCTATCAGCAAAGAAATCAGTTCCAACGTCCATGAATGCAATGCAAAGAGTTCGAAGAGCTTCACTAGCAAACTGCTCAATAGTATCCTGCAAATGCTTGATTGATGATTCCTCAAGGGGAACAACCTCGCCTTTTGAGTTGATAAATTTGTCACAAGCGGCTAAAATTATCTCAGAAGCACCCTTAGAATGAGCCCTAAAACCTCCACCTGGTAGTTTTAGAACTACCCCCATTCGTTTTTTGGTAGAATTGAATGGTTCAACCTTAACAATTTCTGACTTTTGTCGCTCTTCCTGGAAATTTCCGCCCAGTTGAAGCCCAAACTCTAGAAGAGCAGCTTCTGTGGGAGTTCCAAGTATCTCAGTTTTTTTGTCCTTGTTAATGACAACTTCTCCTCCAGTGTTGGTAAATAATGATTCAAGTAGAATTCTTCGAGCTGAATCAGGAATTGCAGAGCTCTTGGAGGTGCTTAATTCGTTGACTTCTCCACAAATGCATGTTTTTACAACAGTCATGTGGTTAGTGGTTAGTGTACCGGTTTTGTCACTACAAATGGTCGTGGCAGACCCCATTGTCTCACAAGCAGCAAGATGGCGGACAAGTGCCATGTCTTTCATCATTTTTTTCATGGCAAAAGCGAGACTCAAGGTTACAGCTAAAGGCAGTCCCTCAGGAACTGCAACAACAACAATTGTAACAGCAACAGCAAAATATTCCAACATTTCCCTAGCATCATCTCCAGACCATGTCCAGTGAGTTCCTTCTTGGAGCTTGCGAGTAAATAGTCCTTGCACTAAGACAGAAAATGTTACTACAGCAAAAAATAAGCCTATCTTCCCTATGATGTTAGCTACTCCATTCAATTTCACCTGCAATGGGGTCTCGTCATCTCCTCCTTCACTAAGAGTAGCCATTAATTTACCCCATTGAGTTCGCATTCCAACAGTTGTCACAAGCATTTTGCATGATCCATCCTGAACTTTGGTCCCAGAGAGTAGAAAAGGGCTTGCAACATTCACATTGACAGGCTCACTCTCTCCTGTTAAACTGGATGCATTTATTAAAACTGAAAAGCCTGAAATGAATAGACCATCAGCTGGAACCTGATCTCCAATAGAAAGATGCACAATGTCTCCTGGAAGTAAATCATATATCGACATCTTCTGTCTCAAACCATTCCTGGTAGCTTGCACTGTTATCTTTTTCTTCTCCCTGTCTAAATCTCTGAACTGCAGAGATTGCCTATAATCACTCGTGGCAGTGACAAACACAACAAGAAGAATACTTGCAACAATTCCAAGTCCATCATGAGCACCTTTAGGCCAACCTTCCATAATAATCCCAACAACAAGGGACACAAAGGCACAAATACCAAGTATCATGAGAGTGGTGTCTTGTAGGGCTTCCCATAAAAAAATCAAGAAGCCCCGAGGCGGGCTCTCAGTGAATTTATTAATTCCATAAATTTCTTTCCTTTTATTCAGTAAATTCTCAGAAGTAAAAATACCATCAGTGAGTGATGTGGAGAGCTTTTCAGAGATACCCTTAACCCCACCATGGATTCTCAGTTTCTTAAGATCATATCGTTCAACAATGGATCCCAATTCTTCAGCGCATATTTCAAAACCAGCTGCCTTGACCTCCTCGGGTGGGCTGTAGTCGCTACCTATAGACATGCAGGGGAAGAGTCAAAATAGAAAATAGAACTTCAATATGACACTAACGATTTTAGAAGAGTACGGGATGTTTACCTTGGATAAATTGGAGTGCAGCCTTTGTAACTAAAAAAGCAAGTCTAAGGTTCTCCTGCAATGGAAAATTTTTTAAAGAAAGGTCAGGAAAAAATATGTTAAGACATGAAAATTATACCTGGGTCATTTCCAACATAATCTTTATTTTGTTCTGAGCACATTCAGGCCTACCCAACGATTTATCTTAATCTGTCACCCACATCACGGTAAGTAACAATGCAGTCAAAGAAATTGTGTCTGAACTTCATGAGGGCTATCTTCAACAAAAGAAGAGTCGACCCTCACCATTAGAGAACCATCTACTATACTAATAAATCCACATATATATCAGTATTTCCAAATAGGCAACCACAGTCCATCCTAAATCTTTACACCCTTCAACATTCACAGGCATATTAGAAATCCATTGATGAAGAATCTTGATGGTTGGGAAACTAAAACTTGCAACTTCAGAAGCAGCAACCAACGTCATGCAAAAGGAATACACATCTAGTAATCGAAAACTCGGTCTTAACAAATGAAGAAAGTCGATTAAAAAAGTTGTTTTTCCTATATGTATATGCATCGTGATTTAGTACGATTTTTCCAACAGAGCATAAACAGAAGATTTAAGTAGAACACACACAGAGAGAGAGAGAGAGAGAGAGACCAAATTGGAGCGACGAAGGGCCTGAGCCTCAAAACGTTTGGAAAGATTAGCAGTGAAACGGAAGCGACGTTTAGGATTCTTGACCACCCAACAGAGCTTTCTCCATCTCTGCAACGCCTCCTCTGATGAGTTCTTTGGCTTCACATCCCCAAAGTTCTCATTTAAATATTGCTCCATCACCCCAACTTCAATATCCCAGACTTCTTGTTTCTTCTTCTATCTTCTATCTTCTTATAGCAAAAAACAGAATATACCTAACCCTCAAACCTTACCTCCTCCACGCACAGAACACGTTCACCCTCCGAAAACCACTACAGTAGACTAGTTCTGGAAAAAGAAGAAAGAAGAAAGAACACAAAGCAAAATGTTCTTCTTTAATCTTTATAAAGCGAACAAAGACCTTAGCTTGACCTCGTAGTTACCAACTTGTATTTCTCCTTTGAGAAAGGAAAGCTGTAAGGTATGGGAAGCTTAGCTCCAAGACACCAACGTATATCAAAACTCAAAACTGCAAACCAAGTCGTTGACCATTGCATTTCTAGGCTAGTGTTGTCCTGAACTTTAATTGCCTGCGAAAAAAGATCCCGCGACACTTTCTTTAATTGATTCTTTCCGCGTGAAATGAAACGAAACCGCGTACTGAATTTGATATTTTCCTAGTTGGCTGTTGTGTTGCAATCTTATAAATAAAGGGTTGCATGTGGGGTTGGTTAGGCCTAGTCAGTATGAGGTATGAGGCATCCCCAAAAGTGTGCGTAGATCCCACTCACTTTCTTTTACTGGCTCGAATAAGATCTTTTATTCAGTTTTATAGTGTTTTATTGTGTCTAGTGAATCTCAGCCACTATTCTGCGTGGGAAGCTTAGCTCCAAGACACCAACGTATATCAAAACTCAAAACTGCAAACCAAGTCGTTGACCATCGCATTTCTAGGCTAGTGTTGTCCTGAACTTTAATTGCCTGCGAAAAAAGATCCCGCGACACTTTCTTTAATTGATTCTTTCCGCGTGAAATGAAACGAAACCGCGTACTGAATTTGATATTTTCCTAGTTGGCTGTTGTGTTGCAATCTTATAAATAAAGGGTTGCATGTGGGGTTGGTTAGGCCTAGTCAGTATGAGGTATGAGGCATCCCCAAAAGTGTGCGTAGATCCCACTCACTTTCTTTTACTGGCTCGAATAAGATCTTCTATCCAGTTTTATGGTGTTTTATTGTGTCTAGTGAATCTCAGCCATTATTCTGCGTGGGTTCCACATAAATAAAGGTGAGGTCCGCATAAATGAATGGTTGAGATTCACTGGACACAATAAGACATCATAAAAATTGGACAAAAGATCTAGACTCTAGATACTTTGGTTCCAACGTCGTCGATGCAGGCTCTCTGGTCTTTTGGATTTGATGGGTATGGATCAAAGCAGAGATTGCGATTAATTTAAGTGCTGTTGATCTTTATGTTAATTAATTGCTACCGTTTTGCACTTTTGCCCTGAATAGAAGAGAGTCACGTGGTTGAGATCATGCTGCAGTTTTTGACAGTAGATAATAGATTAGGTTACATTGAAGATGCTCGAAGCATGATCATCTTAATAAATAAATGGGAGTTTTAGATTCTCTAGATGCTATTGCAATGGGCCTGTGCTACCATCTGTAATAAGGTCCAGCCCAACTAACATTGGATTCTCTCAAACATAGGCCGGCTGTAATCAAACTAATGGATCAATTTAGCCCATTTTCCATTACTTGATTGATGCAAGTCCAATGCTAGATGCCCTTTTCGAATCAACATCGGGGCCTTTAGTAGCATGTACTACACAAAGTTATACTCGGCCACTATTTTGAATAACTAGCAGAATAACACTGCGCAAATGCGCAGTAGTAATGCCCTGTGAATTAAATAACAAAATGAGAGATAGGCATAGCATTCAGTGAACAGATATAACTAGGGAGGCACAACATTCAAGGAACAGATAACTCCACAACTTTCATAGAAGGAGGCGGTGGACAGAGACAATAGATCGGGCACAACATTCAAAGAACAGATAATTTCAGAACTTTTAAACCGTCGGATTAAATGAAGGAGGGGGATGGCTGTAGAACTTTTTAAAAAACTGTTCGGAAACGTCATAATCGAAAAAGATTAGACAAATCATGAAAACTGACTAACCATCTGATACGTGTCAATCCAGTTAAAACAGACGATGCGAAAATCAAACAAACAATTGATCTTTGTTGTAGTCATTCATGTGAGTGACGGTGAAGCAAGAAGAGTCGCCCTTAGTATATATACTTAATGAATGACTACAACAAAGATCAATTGTT
>JAOQMQ010000006.1:4333475-4346178 GCA_027563845.1 Erythroxylum subrotundum
TAAATTATTTATTTTAAAAATAAATTTTCTTTTAATAAATATTATATAAAAAGATTAAAATAAATTTAAATAAAATAATTTTATTTTTAAGTTTTAGGACCGAGGTGGGAAGAATTTTTAAAATTTTTTGAAAATTTTACTAAATAATCCCCCTATTTTTCAAAGATTTCGATACCAACCTCATCGGTAACGACTAGTACCGACGACCAATACCTTTAAACATAATTTTGTACCGTTTCTCAACCAGTACAATACAAAACCCATAATGTTGATAAGAAGAGATACATCACCTACAATAAATTTTCATTTTTCGTTAACAATTGTTGTATTTATTAATGACCCAAAGACAAGTTATATATTTGTCTTATATAATTATTGTTTTTATAATTTTCTATTTTAGTAATTTTTTAGGCAACTAAAATATGAAATAGTTGGAAACTTTAATTTAAATAGAGAGAATTAAACTGAGTTTAACTAAACTGGAAAGGTTAGAGCTCAAATCGAGGTCTAACCTTCATCTAATTAATTTATTCCCCTTTGCTTAAAATCATATGATTCTTTTATTAATTTAAATAAACAAAATTTAAGGGAACCTATATATAAAATATGCACATCATTTTAAATATAAAACAAGTATTGAGTTATACGTAATTCTATATAATTACTCACCTTATAGATTTTTTATAGCCTGAAAAACTCATATATGAATTTTTAATATTCTTTTTCATCACAAGTGAATTGAATCAAGGTCCAACCTTCATCGGATTAGTTTTCCGACCTGACCTGGATACTGTAGGGCAGAGGTTCAGCCTAAGACCCGATCAGGCTCGAGCCAGAGTCGGCCTAAGACCTGATGAGCCCGAGTCAGCAGGCCCGAGCCCAAGTCAGACTTTACCCGATCTATTTTCTTAATTTAAAATATCAAAATAACGTGGTTTTCAATAAAATGACGTTATTTTGTATATAAATGTCAAGCTTCGGCCTAATCTCATTTCTTAGAAAAATTGAACTTGAGAATCAATGTTAGTAGCTATTAATTTCGGCACGGGTCAGAACTAACCGGGTTAATTTCAGCCCCATTTACCATCCCTAATTATAAGGAAACTTTCCATTTCTCCTTAATAATTGTTCAAATGATATGCGAATCAATCGAATTCACGTTTCCATAATTATTCTCAATCAATTAAAGTATGAAATATGCATTATTGGAGAGAAATTCAACCAAGTTTAATTATTTCTTATAAAATTACTCATACTTTTTTATCATGTGGGAGGACTCATTTAAAAATACGTAAATTAGGTTTTAAAAATTAAATTTTATTTAACTTTATAATATTAATTATAATTTAAAAAGTAATAAAATATTTAAACTAATTAGTTATTAATCCTCTAATTAATAATATTAATGTGACACTGACACATTACGTTATCATAACCCACTAACAAATAACAAAAATTTTTACACGTCAGCAATTTTATTAAAATAGCAAAATCTCTAAAATCTTACTCAAAATCGCCTCCTCTTCCTCATCCTTTGTGTAATCCACTTTATTTCTCAGCCATTGGCTCGTACATGCCAAGCCTCATCTTCATCCGCATTTGATTTGAATAAGCAATTACGTCAACAAAAAGATAGGGCCTCATGCATCTTCATTCTCATTTGTAAAGAAATGATATTAAGTTTATGCAGAGATTGACAGGTCATAGGTGCCTCTAAACTCTGGAAGACTTCGAACTTCAGGTATAACCCATGTCATGAAGCGAAATCAAAACCTTTTTTTTTTTAAACCTGTTTGATGATAGTTTTCTTTGGAACTTGTCATGAAAAAAGTGTTCTTACCGAATGGTAAGTGTTAAACTTTATTGGTGATTCTATATTGTTTTGCAAAGAGGTACGAGCTTAAGGCTATGCTTAAGTGGGTGGTTATTAATAAAATGAAATATTATTTCATCGTTTAGGATAAGAGTTTATAATAGAATGAAATGGAATAAGATTGAAGGAGAGAGTTTCACATTACATCTCAATTTATCTTAAACAGTAAAAATAAGTTACTTCAGGTTTAAGATGAAATGTAAATAACATTATAAATTTTTCTTCCAAACAATATTTAACTATATTATATTATAACTCTTTCATATTTTTTAAATAATAATTTTCTAATATTACATTCATTCACGTTCTATTCTATTAAATACTTTACATCCAACAAAAACATAACCTAAGTATGTCCCAATTAATATTTAAGTGTCTTGGTTTTTACCTAAGTATGTCCCAATTAACAATTAATATTTAAGTGTCTTGGTTCGTAAACTAACAAACAAGCATTTAACTTTTAGGATGTCCTAAAGTAAGCTTTATGAGTTGATCATTTTATGTCTATGGATGAGTCGTATTCCTAAGAAGTTCCGTTCCAGTGGCCTAAGACAACTTCTGTATGTCGATACAGGTCATCTGAATTTTTAGTTGGGTTGTATTGAGAATCAAGAGTTCGAGATTACTGGAGAAAAATTTGAACCACAAAAAGAATTAGAACAACTAGAGGCTATTACCAATCATAAACAGAACGAGAAGGGTGACACTGTTGACGAGGTTCTTGATAGGCCAAGCGGAATTACAACGGATTTTTATTATTTTACAAGGAACAATCCGTACACACACCAATACACCATTCATTCATATGTAGTGATAGCAATAGGTGGCCCATAGTTCTAGATTCTAACTGAACCGGCCAAGGGTTAGGGTTACCTAATATCTAACTCGTCTTTTAAGTTCTAGTTCTAGATTTAAGTTGCTTTTAGCTTGTTCTGTAACTGGAATTTAACCCTCATTTTCAGTTATGATGAAGGAAGAAACGTGCCAAATAAATAAAGTAATGGCAACTTAATGCAATACAGTTTATAATTTAATAGATGTTGCTGTTGTAGGATTCGTATAACGCTCAATAGTGATATACCTAACTCGATTTGCATATAGAAGATGTCAACGTCACAAAGTATTATCAGAAACATTGACATCTATCTCTTTTTGTTCTTCTATCAACTCCTCTTCCTTCGTTAATTTATCATGCTCGACCCTTTACACCTTGTTACCCTCTTCCCTAGAACAAAATAAGCCTGCCCAAAGGTCTCTATCTAACCTATAAATTTCGTAAAATTTTACTTGAATTTGATTGGACCAACGTTCGTTAGAGAGGCACAAAGACACTACAAGAAAAATGGAGTTTAGCAACATAAATTACCAACAAAATTTATACACATTTCGTCGGTAAACTTATTTAGCGACGAAATTTACTGACGGAAAAAGGCGTCGAAGATACGGCTGTCGGTAAATTTACCGACGGAAATTTTGTATACCGTCGGTAAATTTACCGACGACATTACCAACGGTATAAAAGGTAAATTTACCGACGGTTATTTTTTTTTGGTCGGTAAATTTATCGAATGAGAAGATTTTTTTGTTAGAAAATTACCAACGGATTTGGTTATTCCGTCGGTAATTACCTACGGAACTTTTTTCCATCGATAAATTTGCTAAAAACTATTTTTAAAATTTATCTGCAAAGTGTTTAATTTCTCTAGAAGCCACCATGGAGAGAACTTTGCTAAATCTCTTCATACTAATCGCAACATTTATTATATTCTGGTTCTTGTGGAAAGTTAAGAAAATAAAGAAGGATGTGGCTCCACTGCCACCAGGTCCTCGGGGATTGCCCATAGTTGGATATCTTCTATTTCTTGGCCAAGACATTCATCGAGATTTCACAGAATTGGCTAGTGTCTATGGACCCATCTACAAGTTTTGTCTCGGTAATAAACTGTGTCTCCTGGTTAGCTCCCCGAACTTGGTCAGAGAAGTTATACGAGACCAAGACAAAATCTTTACGAACTGCAACCCACCTCTTATTGCTAGAATCAGCTCTTTGGGTGCAAATGTCATAGCTTGGAGCTCCTATGGTTCTAAATGGAGAAAGATGCGCAATGTCTTTGTTCACGAAATTTTAAGTAACAAAAACATTGATGCTTGTTATGGTATAAGAAAACAAGAGATTAAGAAATAAGAAGACTATAAGTCATGTGTATGATAAGATTGGATAGCATACAGATATAGGCCAATTGGCTTTTATGACAAGCAAGAATGCCCTCATGAGCATTTTGTAGGGATGTACGTTAGAAGGAGAGGAAGATTTTAAAGCTGCAACATAGTTTAGAAATTTATGCTCGGAGATAATGGCGGTGATGGGGAAACCAAATATTTCTAACTATATTCCCATGCTTGCAAGGTTAGACTTACAAGGCTTGGAGAGAAAGGCAAATAAAATCTCCATTGGAGTTGAAATTTTCCTTAATTCTATAATATGCATGTCTTGTACTTTGCTTTTAGCGTTAACCCACTTCTTCGACTTTATTCCTGGGGCTAGTCGAAGGACTTCTCCTTACACAACTTTGAAGCTTTTTGGTCTCATAGTCAAGCTGTTTTTTTTTTAATCTCTAAGCATAATCAAGCTGTTTTTTTATCTCTAAGCAGACTTTCATACTAAACTGTCGTAAATGTCTCATAAATAATTATCCATTTTATACTATAATCATATTATAATATAATCTAAGCATATCATATTATACTATAATCTAAGCATAATGCTTTACAAAAATATTAATATAAGTTATATCATATTTCAAGTAAAAGAATCGAAATAATGAAATTCATACTAGAAAAGAACCGAAATTATTTTTTCAAAGAACAGACATTTCATCAAACACCTTACATGCATTAGAAATTTATCTCAATATTACAACTAAAATCACGTCTTGTCCCTTCTATCACTAACATTTATACTTTAAAGTTGTTTTTCAATAACAAAATACACAAATAAACGAAAGTAATCAAATGCCCAAATTAATTTTCATCTAATATACGAAAAAACACATGACAGTAGTTACGAAAATACCTCCACCGAAGGACACGATGACAATGGCCAGAGAAGACAATGCCGATGAGCAGAAAATGAGTCTACAATAGAGAAATGGGCTCCAAGAAAACCGAAGAGGAGACGAAGGAAGAAGGAAGAAGAAGAAAGGAAGAAGAAGACGCAGGTGGGAGGGAGATGTCGGGTGAGTTTAAATTTAAAAAGAATTTACCGACGGAATTTACCGACAAAAATTTCCGTAGGTAAACTCAAAATTTTTTTATTCCACCAATAATTTTCGCCTTTTTACCGACAGATATCTTATATCATCGCTAAATCCTTTACCGACGGTAATCTTATTCCATCGCTAAAGTTTTTTCCTCCATATTTAGCGACAGATATTAGTACCGCCGCTAATTAATAAAATTTCCCGTCAATTTTACCAACGGAAATGAATTTTTCGTTGGTAAATTGCAACGATATATTTTCTGTCGCTAATTCTTGCTTCCCTCCATATTTAGCGACAGATATTAGTACCGTCGCTAAACGAAAATTTTTCTGTCAATTTTACCGACGGAAATGATTTTTCGTCGGTAATTGGCAACGGTATTAGCACCGTCAGTAATTTTCCGTCGCTAATTCTCACTTTTCTTGTACTGCAGAATCTGGACTGCAGGTATTCAAGATTCTTTATAATTAAGTATTTCAAATCTATTCTAAGATTTGATAACCCATATACGTGTTGAGATGGGAGACTCACATCTTAAAATGTATGTAACTGCTATCATTTTTCTGCGAGTATTCATCCTCAAATGTTTTCCAAGCATGCCTAATAAGTGAATCTAAAGCCATAATAAACTAGGAATTGGAAAATAAGAATCAAAGATCCATTATTTTTAACTAATCCCTAATACAAAAACAAAAGAACAAAAATCACCCACGAAGAAGATAAAGAAAAAGAAAAAGAAGAGTTGCAACTGTGTAAGTGAAACTGATGTCATTGTTTATAAGATGTGCATCTCCATAGAATGTGGCATTTGTTGCAAGAAATGGACGAGAAGAAAGACAGATATGGAGTTAAAGAAGAAAAAGGAAGGGATTTAAAAGATTAAGAAACAAGAAGAAGAAAAGAAATGCATATAGAATATTATATCAGAAAAGGTAAAAAGATGATGGTGTTCGATTGCTAGTTTCTTGAAGGAGGTAGACAGTTCTTGAGAATGAGAGAGTTTTATGTAAAGAAGAAAATAATGGCTAGAGTCCTTTTTACTTTAACTTATAGTCAAGCCAAGCATTGAAGCTGTCAAGCCAAGCATTGAAGCCCAAATTTGAGTTTGGTTTAAAACTCAATATTTTTTAAAAGAAGTATTATCCCAATTTGCAACCTAACGAAATCAGTCCAAACTTGTTGAGTTCGATTCAAGTTGAGTCAGGTTGGGGCAAGTTTAGGTTGATAAACTTTCTCTTCATTATACAATTATACAAGATCTTAAACATATATAATTCCTACATATAAATTATCGTACCTTGATCCATAAATTCGATTTGATGTTGATTCTTCTCCTTATTTGATTGTTATTGATAAAAGTGACTCAATAGGTAAGAATAGGACTAAAAAAGGCTACATTTATAAGTGGTTTTTGAGAAAACCACCTCTTAACTACCACACCCATTATGTCGGTATTAAGCTTTATAAACATTTATTACATGAGACATTAATAATTCAACATTCTCCCATTTGGCTCATGTAACATTGCCATCTGCATAAGTCATTTAAATTTAATGTGCATTGAATACATTAGTCATAATAATCAAGAATTAGAACTAACGTGAGTCATGGCGGTTGTATGTGATTTAAACAACATATTCCCTTCCCTGTACTACAAAGTTAGTCTTCTCCATGAAATCATCCATAAATGGGAAACACAGAATTGACCAAAAATTAATGTCGATTCAAGACAAAAAAAAACTGTTATCATCATTCCATTCAATTCTAGATACATATTCAGAAAACCAGATAAATCATAAACAAATTCAATAATGAGCTCAGAATGTCAATTACATTAAAACATAAACGTCATCATAATTGCATTATTGCCTACTTAGCAATAATGCTCATACTGTCAATATGCCCCATAAATATTTTGGGCAGTAATCCCTTAGTCAAAGGGTCAGCAATCATAAGATTAGTGCTAATGTGCTCAACTGATACTCTACATTTCTGAACCTCTTCTTTAACGGCAAAGTATTTCAATTCTATATGTTTAGCACCTTTAGAATACTTGTTGTTTTTAGAAAAGAAAATTGCTGCGGAATTATCACAATAAATTTTTAGCGGCCTGACAATACTTTCGACAATTTCAAGTCCTGAAATAAAGTTTTGCAACTACTTAGCCTGAACCATGGCCTCAAAGCATGCCACAAATTCAGCTTCCATGGTGGATGCAGCAATTATTGACTACTTCGCACTCTTCCACGATATTGCTCCTCCGGCTAAAAGATATACATAGCTAAATGTAGATTTTCGGCTAAAAGATATACATAGCCAAATGTAGATTTTCTAGTATCCACGACATTAGCAAAATCCAAATCTGAATTACATAGCCAAATGTAGTTTTTCTGGTATCCACACATCCAACAAAATCTGAATCTAAATATCCAATTACTTCAAGATGATCGGACCTCCTATAAGTAAGCATGTGATCTTTTGTCCCTTGTAAATATCTTAAGACTTTCTTTGTAGTTGTCCAATGATCTAATCTTGGGTTACTTTGTTATCTATCAAGCATACCAACTGTAAAGCTAATGTTCGGCCTTGTACACGTTTGAGCATACATTAAACTCCCAACAACAGACGCATAAGGAATTCTTTTCATCTGTTTCCGTTCCATATCATTCTTTGGACATTGTATGAGACTAAATTTGTCTCATTTCTGAATTAGAACTGGAGATCATGAACATTTATCCATTCTGAATCTCTCTAAAAATTTATTAATATTTGCTTCATGAGACAAACCTAATAGTCATTGTGATCTATTCCGAAATATTTCTATTCCGATCACATAGTTTGTCTTTCCCATATCTTTCATTTCAAAGTTGTTAGAGAGAAACTGCTTAGTCTCACTTAATAGACCAAGATTAATAGTTGCAAGCAAGATGTCATCAACATACAAAATCAAAAAGATAAACTTACTCCCACTGACCTTCAGATATATACACCGATCAACAATATTTTCTTTAAAACCAAAGGGAACAATAGTATTATTAAACTTAAGATACCGTTGGCGGGAAGCTTGCTTGAGTCCGTATATTGACTTTTTCAGTTTACACACCATATGTTCTTTCCCTTAAACAAAAAAACCCATTGGTTGATCCATATATACATTTTCCTCTAAATTCTCATTTAAAAAGGCAGTTTTCACTTCCATCTGATGTTGCTCTAAATCATAATGAGCCACTAGTGTCATGATAATTCTGAGAGAATCTTTCTTGGAAATTGGTGAGAACGTTTCCTTATAGTCAATGTCATTTTTTTGAGTAAAATCCTGAGCAACAAGTCTAGCCTTGTAACGTTCACGGTTGCCATGAGAGTAGCGCTTTGTCTTAAAAACCAATTTACATCTAACTCTCTTGCATAATTCAAGTAATTCTACAAGGTCCCAAATACCATTATGTTCCATGGATTTAAGTTCATCTTTCATTGCATCTAACCATTTATTAGCATTAGCACTATTAATAGCTTGTGAAAATGAAATTGGATTATCATTAATTCCTAAATCATCTTCCAACTCTTGTAGATAGACCACATAATCATTCGGAATGTCAAATCTCCTTTCTCTTTGGGATCTTCTTAATGCTATTTCCTGTGGTTCTTCTATTACAGGTTCATGTTGAATGTCTGGAGAATGTATTTGTTGCTCTTCATGATTGTTATACAGTGCAACAATTTGAGGAACCATGATTTGAGTTGTGGGAACACAAGTCAAAGGGACTTGTTTTCTAACCTCCTTAATTTTCACATTTCGTGAAACGTCACTCTCACTAATTTCACCATTCTCAATAAACCTAGCATTTCTAGTTTCAACAATTCTTGTACTATGGTTAGGACAATCAAATCTATACCTTTTAGGTTTTTCTAAATAACCAATGAAATATCCACTGATTGTTCTTGTAAAGATAGACATTTTCATATTTTGGCTATAGCTTCGTTTTCAAGGAAACTTATGTACCAAGCTTTAGAGGAAGTGTGTCACATTTGATAAATCTTACACCCTAAACAACTTTAAATTTCAAAGCTCCATATGAAATTCTTTATCAAAGAAAACCTGATCTGAATCACTTTAGAACTGTAGGATGGTTAAGTTATGTTCACTTAAAGGGATTGAAATATGACAAATTTCAACCAAGATCTTCACCTTGTGTTCTTGTAGGATATTCTATACGAAAAAAGAGATATATATTATATGATCTAAAAGATAAGAAGCTTATTGTATCAAACGATATGATACTTTTGGATGATATATTTTCCTTGAAAATTTTGCGTAATGAAAAAATAATTTAATAATAGTTATTAATAAGAATTATGAATAATTTAATTTAGTAACTTCTTATTGCATGTCAGTGTTCTTGCTCCCTTCTACTTTATGCCATGACTTACAAGTTATTATGAATTGGTTCAGGTGGAATGGCAGGAAAGAACAAGGTAAAGGAATCAATTGGTTATCATGGGACAGAATGTCTTATGCGAAGCGACAAGGTGGTATGGGTTTCAAGGATCTTCCACATTTCAATCTTGCTATGTTAGCTAAACAAGGTTGGAGGTTACTTACGGAGCAAGATACTCTATTTCATAGCATCTTCAAAGCTAAATATTTCCCGAGGGGGGATCTTTTCAAAGCTCATAAAGGTAACAACCCGAGTTTTGTATGGTCGAGTATCTATGCTTCTATTGATTTGCTGAGGAAAGGCGTTAGGTGGTGTGTTGGTGATGGCAGGAGTATTGTGGCAGCTACTGATCCATGGATTCCTAAACCGGATTCTTTCAAGGCAGAGGATGGTGCTATTTTTATTGACCCAGTGTCACGCGTTTGTGATTTCTTTGTCGATGGGGAAAAGGAGTGGGATGTGGGTAAACTAATGCAATCTTTCTTTGCTAGAGATGTGAAGTTTATTCTTGCCATTCCTTTATCTATTCACAATTTTTCAGATTCTCTCTTGTGGCACTTTGAGAAGCGGGGAATGTATACGGTTAAGTACGGTTATCGGGTGAGCTTAGGTGATGACGGAGCTACTCAACATATTGTGCACTCAAATATTTGGAGACGAATTTGGGCTCTTAATGTGTCTGCCAAAGTGCGTGATTTTACGTGGCGAGCTTGTCGGGATGTGCTTCTAACCAAGTTTAATATTCTAAGGAGAGGGCTTGATATGAATCCTGAAATAATTAAATTGTTAATCAATTCACAGACTATCCTCAAAATTTTCTTTGCACAAGTAAATAAAAATCACAACTGCAAAATAATGAAAAACACCGACGTTTGGTAACGCAGTTTGGCACACCTTGCCTACGTCTGCGGGGCCCTTACCCAGATTAAATTCTTTCACTTTGGTTCACAAAAATTACACAAGATTGATCTACCCCGAAAGACCCAATCTATGTAACCGACCCATAACCTAACTACCCGTGAAAGATCTTCACACCCAATAACACGACCGACTCGTGTTAACCTCAACAGAGGATTTTCAAACTATTTCTACTCAAAAACAAAGACAAATAAAATCAGGAACGCAACGATTTCAGATCTGAAATTTTTCACCAAAACAATCAAGTAGTAGCCCAATTGTATGTGTACTCATCTGAGACAAAAACTTTATAGTGTTGCAAACATCAATTTAGAACTGAGCAAAAGCATCATCTGCGCATCACCTTTGGACTGCTCGTTAAAGATTATAATCGTGTGTATCTGCTGCTTCAAAAAAAAAAAACCCATAAGAACAACTCAATCAAGTAATTGAACCCCAACAACGCAGCAGCCAGTTCAGCCAAAAATCCCACACGATTTTTTTCACCTAACAAACAGAAAATCAATACACTGCTGCCGCAATCATCAACACCTGTCGTGTAAGCTTCAAAGAGTCCCAATCAAACACGCATACACCTAGGTTTTGTTATAACATCCTAGTCAAACTTGGACTCCCATATATTTTGTCCAACAATTACTCTACTAATCCATGTCATATCCAATATTGAAGTTTCCAAATCAAGAACCCAATTCCAAAACAAAATCTCCATCATATAATGTCGAATTTAAGTCATGGTATATCCCATATATGGATAATCTTTAAATACCAAGATACCACCGAAAATAGAATATCTATTAAAGAAAAACTTCTGCAGTAATAGGGACATGTGGCAATGCAATCTTCAAGGTATATAAAAAATCTTATGTCCAATTTAAAATGCCAAAATCAAATAGGATATATATAAAATAAATTCTAACCATCTCCCCTTTTTTGACATTTTTGTCTCAACTTTATAACAATGCACAAGTAGGTAGTAATTGGACATATAGAGACATATCGAATATTATGATATTCAAGTAAAAGATCCAAAGGCACAATCCATTTCAAATTTCTCCCCCTTGGGACAAAAAGATGCCAAAAAGCAAGATATACAGTCACATATATACCTTAAAATCTCCCCCTGAATGGAACATTCACTATAAACAACCTGATGTCTCCCTCTTGAGACAAAACAGTATCAAAATGCATAATCATAATAATCAACCATAGATGCAGCGGAAGAATCATAAGCACGCCAATATGATAATTTACCACCATTCAAAACATTGAGAGATATGCCCGAGAGAGATCCATACCGATGAGAGAGCTGAAGAGTCTTCGGTAGAGCCAAATAGAAGTCACTAAGCAAACTACTAAAAGATAAGACGTCAATAGCAACATAAAACTAAAGAACAAAAAAAATCTTTTCTTTTCTTTTCCTTTTTTTTTTGTTTTTTTAACAACACAAAAAAAATTACTTCAAAAATATAAAGCACATTGTCCCTGTGCCCCTCGAAGATTCTCAAACATGGGCTTACTCTTTGGCTCGAATGAAGATGTGTAACATAAGTTGCCTGCAAGTTCTTGATAATCAACCATTTTTCCGTCTCTTGTTTTTCTTCTTTCACTCACATCCCCAATAACATTTTCTGCTGGATGGTTTCTTCGGATTTGAGATGAAGAGCCTCGGTTCAAATCAGCTTTCATTGTTTTAGTTGGTTCATCATCCGAAGTAACTGAAAGTTCTTCAGTTTCTGCAGTTACTTCCTCAGCAGTAACTAACTGCAAATCTGGGCATTTTCTTGTTTTTCCTTCACTATGTTTTTGTGCTTGTACTTGACCCTTTATAATCCAAGCTTGCTTCGATATCATGGGATGCTGCTGAAAATTTAATGAAGAGTGTCTAGATTTTCGATTTTGACCCCTTTGAAATATCATCTGTAACATCTTGTAGCATCTCGGCCTTATATGCCCGATAACTCCACAAAAATGGCACGTTGGTACAAATCTTCGATTCTTCCTCAAAGTTTCTTCTTAGACAGATCTGGATATGTCATCTTTCTTCTCATTCACTTTAGAACACTCACCTTTATAGCCAATGCCTTGAAGATCCTCTTTAACTTTACCAATTTCCAATAACTTATCTAGTTTTTTCGTGCTTCCATTCAACATCCTCAATCCCTTTTCAGTACTTACCAACTTCATTCTAGCTTCACTAAGCTCACTTGATGTCAACA
>JAOQMQ010000006.1:4363286-4376066 GCA_027563845.1 Erythroxylum subrotundum
GCATCATCGGATCATCAACCAAAACCATATACCAAAACACAATAAAAATTTAGATTAAGAAATTTTCGAAATAAAAAACTCAAAAAACACTCTCGGGTTTGGCGGGTCGTCGGGTTTTATCACGGTGACCCGTATCTGGTGGCTTCAGACGCGTCTCCGGTGGTGCGGTGCGGTGGCTTCAAGCGGAGGAGGTGGTGGCCGGTGGCGTCTTCGAGTTCGATGTCTTCGATGAAGGATGAGGCGATGTCGCGATGAGCGAAGGAGAAAGAGAAGAGGAGAAGAGTGGACGACGGTTGAAGGCCGGAGGCGAGGCGAGGGAGGCGGCGAGGCAGGCCGGAGACGCCACACGCGGGAGTCCGGATGGCGGAAGGGAGAGACGAAGAGAGAGGGAGAGTCGGCGAGGAGAGAAGAAGACGATGAGAGAGTGAGAGTCGGGGTAGGTTAGATTAAATTAGGGTTGAATTTTTTTTATTTGCAAATTGGTCCTTGGATAATTTTTTTTTGCGAAATGGTCCTGAAAATTCCGGTATTGACGGTACTGGCCATTACTGACCGAAATCATCCGGTACCGACCGAAATTTATACCCGAAATCTTTAAGCCCGTTCCGATACCGGTTTACGGCCGATACGGAACGTTCCGGCCGGTACCAGCTGAAACGGTACGAAATTCACTACATTAGTTTGTAGAGATACAACAATACACAATTTTACCCTTAATTAATAGAAAGACTAATAGGTGTTGGGTTCACCTGCTATAATAAATAAGAAATATAATGGTTATTCTTAGGAATAGAATAGATAAGAAATTAAATGAAATGAGTATTACTTAGTTTAGTTTATTCTTAAGAATTTCCAATAATGATGTATGCCAATGTTTGGTTCAAAAACACAAATTTAAAATGACAAAAAAAACTAACAAAAAGACCAAAATATTCATTAGAGTCTCCACTAACTACATTATTATTATTATTATCATCGTCACAATCATCATTATTACTATTATTATTAATTTTCTTATTATTAATATTTTTATTTTTATTACATTAATTTTCTTCTTCTTCTTCTTCTTATAATAATAATAATAATAATAATATTATTATTATTATTATTATTAATTTTCTTAGAAGAAAATTATTAATAACAACAACAATAATAACAAAAAAAATAATAATAAGAAAAAAGAAAATTAATAATAATAATAATAATAATAATAATAAGAGGGAGAAAATTGTTTTTACCCATTTCACGTTTTGCGAAATAGGTAAAGATATGAGATGATATCTTTAGTTATTCATCAAAGTTTAAGAATAACTAAATCCGAGATTAGTTATTCTATATGTAATTTTCTAACCATTCAAAACAGTAATTATTTATCAAGTATACGTCAGTAATAGAATGACTATTTCAGTCAACCTAACAGGCCATAAGAGATTTAGCAAATATATAATTTTACTCTTAATTAGTAGAGAAGTTATTTTTGAATGATCCACAAGAAAAAATAGAAAATAGAAAACAGAAAATAAAAATGAAAGTAATAAAATAAAAACATTTAA
The DNA here is from genome assembly GCA_027563845.1 of Erythroxylum subrotundum. NCBI lineage: Eukaryota > Viridiplantae > Streptophyta > Magnoliopsida > Malpighiales > Erythroxylaceae > Erythroxylum > Erythroxylum subrotundum. Next base: position 4,364,840 of record JAOQMQ010000006.1, read on the forward strand.
AATAAAATATGAGTTAAAAATCAAAAATGAATTAAGTAATAAACCAAATAATAAGTTGAAGATAGGCAAAAAGAAATAATAAGAATTATATGTTTTCTTTGAACGAATAAGCTGATTCATTCATTTAAACGATAGGGTTTCTAACAAATAAATAATAATAAATAGAAACATAAACTTTTCCATAAACCTCGCATCTCTGTTCCAAAGCACCTCTCGCTCTGCACAATTTTTATCTCAAGTCTTCTAAACTCGAGTCTCTCCAACTTCGACCATGAGCAAGGGGCCTGGACTCTTCTCTGACTTCGGCAAGAAAGCCAGAGGTAGTTCTCCTTCCCTCTCTCTTTCTCTTATCTACTTGTCTACTGTTTCGCTGTTAAACATATTTGCTGACCATATCCCCTTTATTGTTCCACAGATTCGCTCACTAAGGACTACATCTCCGACCAGAAGATAACAATCTCTACTTTAAGCGAATCTGGAGTGGTTCGTAACTGTAATCCCCTTTTTACTCCTTTGTTTCCTTGTAGGTTTTTGGCTTTTACTTCTCCTTGGCATTGCAGTTCATTGCTGACTCTGTTCTTGCTTGGATCCAGCTTGTGTAATCTGTTTCTTTTGAGTAAGACCAAGCTTTACTCTTTGTTTCGTGTCTGTTTTCTGACTAATATTTTCTAGCTGATGCTTTTAGTATCTTACGGTTTTGCCTGTTCTCATTGACATTTGCATTCATTGGTTTGACACTCACACACAGACAGAGAGCTAAGTGGGTATTGTTAGGTTTGGTTATGGATACCCATTTTCATGTTTTTACATTTGAATAACCCCATATGGATGTTTTGTTGCCCCGATTAGATGTTCTTATTTATCAGATTCGGTTTTATTTTTTAGCTTTTCACTTTTCATCAAAATTACCAATGTCTCCCATTGTCTTTCTCTGTTATTAGTGGTTCTTGTCTTTTTAACATTTTTGCAGTAATTCATCTTGAGAATACTTTTCTTATCATTTAGGGTTCTTGAGAGATGTTGTGCTGTCTGCTTGTCAAATCCTGACTTCCCAAGTTAGCTTTTGGTTAGTTTCTTTTGATAAATTATACTGTTGGAAAGGGTAATAATCAATTTCTCCTTCTGAGAAATATGCTTTGAACTCATCTTTGTACATTCTAAAGGTTGCATTAAACTTCTAATGGTAGATACAATATAATTCCTGTTCTGATCAAGTGTCTACCTTCAGTTCCATAATATATGTCCTTTTGAGTTTAGGGCCTTAATTTTACACCTCCATATGAGTTGAAAAACATTTTATATCTTCTCTTACAGGCGCTGAATTCAAATTTGGTCAAGAAAGGAAGTCTATCTTCAGGGGATGTGACAGCACAATTCAAACACAAGAAAGCTGTATTTGATGTCAAACTTGATACAGAATCAAATGTGCGTACTCACACAGATTTTTGTTTCCATAGTCAAGCTTTGCTTCTCATTGTTTCTAACTATACTTGTATGGAGCAGATATTAACTACCCTCACCGTTACTGATTTCCCAACATCCACAAAAGCTGTTGCTTCTATAAGGCTGCCTGATTATAACTCTGGAAAGGTTCTAAGTTTGTTTCTGTTTTAAATTTGTCGTGGATCCTTTCCAAGAACTTGGTCCTCACAGCTTTCTGTATTATTTTTATCACAGTTGGAGGTGCAGTATTTCCATGAACATGCTAGTTTCACTGCAGCTGTTGTTCTGAACAAATCTCCTGCTCTTGATCTGTCGGCAGCCATTGGCACTCCTGGCATTGCTTTTGGTGCAGAGGCAACCTATATGACAGGTTCTGGAGAATTTATGAAATATAACACTGGTGTGAGCTTGACAAAACCAGATTCCAGTGCTTCGGTGATTCTGTAAGTCCCTTTAGTCTCATCTGCATTAGGAGCTAACCAGCAAAGGAATTGGTTGAGAAAAAGAATCTAACCAGCAAATGAATTCATTGAGAAAAAGATACGTATATAGTTACATGCAGATAAATGAAAGAGGAGGCGTCAATGAGAACCATATATTGAAATGCTGAATGGTTGAGAACTTAAGGGATTAAGGATAATCTGCCCTGGACAAAGTCTGATATCTTTATCTTTAGCATTTCTTATTTGATTATTATTTTTAGATGTTGAGCCTTTAGTTTGTGCTTGAGCAAGCATCATAATTGCATGTAGCAAGCATCATAATTGCATGTAGCAAGCATCATAACAAAGACGGATAACTTTGTAAACATGGCAATAATGTCTCTCCCTTTCTGATTTCCTTGTAGGGCTGACAAAGGGGACTCCATAAGAGTGTCCTATTTGCATCATTTGAACCAGCTGAGGGGGGGTGCTGTGGTAGGAGACATCAGCCGGAGATTCTCCACCAATGAGAACACACTGACAGTTGGATGTTCTTATATAGTTGATCCTCAGACAGTGCTGAAGGCAAAGCTCAACAATCATGGAAGTCTGGGTGCTCTTATGCAGCATGAACTAAGGCCCAAGTCATTCCTGACAATTACAGGTGCTTTCGACACCAAAGATTTGCAGAAGACACCCAAATTTGGGATGGCACTGTCTTTGAAGCCTTAATAGTTATATGAGTTTTTTCTGTTCAGCGACGGTTCATCCAGATTTTACTCTCAAATTTTGTTGATTTTCAATAGACGCATTCTCAAATGAATTTGTCGAATAAATTTTGACAGGACACAGATGTTGCTTGCAGCCATGACTAACCGCCCATTGGTTAAGGTTATTATTTTTTGATCGGATACCGCGAGGTTTCTGCTTATTACAAACTGGTTTGGCCTAACCTTTTGGAGGTTTCTGTTTGATCTATGCTGACTTTATGATATTAACTTATTGGCTAAAAGGGCAATTTTAACTCAAATGTGTAGACAAAATTTTAATTTCGGTTTAATATTTGGAACAAACTCCAACGATGTCATTGACAAAAATTTAAACCTTTGTTTGATCTTGTCAAAATGGGCTCACTATCCTTGTCCATGTTGTCCTTTGAACACTCTACTTTCACTTAAGTTTGTCTCTGTCTCTCCTTGTTCGGCGGCTTTATTTTCATTGTTGTTGTTGACTGTCTCTCTAAGTCGTTAAATTCCAACACGTCTAATGATACTGGAAATCCCTACTTTCAAGAATCAATTAGTGATTAATGATTGTGCTGGTCTTTTAAAACAAAATGTTCCCTCCCGTGAAAGATTTATATATATGACATCATTATTATTGAAATTTGCCTAGTCTGTTGAAATTAAAGATATGAGGGTGTTTTTATAGAGTATTTTGACTTCAACCTATGAAGTTTGAAGTCAATGATAAGAGATTAGTCCCTGAATTAGCTGACGAAGAAATGGAGAAACTTGATTGAATTTTCTGATTGACATCAAGTTATTTTAAAAATGAAATAGAAATTACTACTTTGGATATTTAGGAATGTACTTGGCATTACTTGACATTTTTCTTATTTGAGTTATTTCCTATAACTTGAACATGCAACTAATTGACTATACAAAATTTTATGCAGTATTTGCAGCATCTAACAGATCCATTTGCAATAATATTAAAAAAAAGTGGTTTGCTTATATAGAATAGATGCTTTTCAAAGATTTTATGAAGCTAAAATATTTCAAAAAGAAGATCTTTTAGATGTTCCAACTACTTAATTACCCTCCACTTCAATTGCAATTTTTTCACAAAAAGCGTTTGATGCATAATTAAGTTAAAATTCAATTACAATTGTTGGTTGAAAAATGTTATATCCATATACTTAATGTTGTAATTGTTGTATTTTAGTAATTATGATTTTTTCCATTGATATGAAGCACAATTTCCTAAGAAGGTTGTTTATATTATTCAAAAGTTAAGTAAAGAAATATCCGTATTAAATGAAGATAAAATAAGGAGAAATGTAGCAAAACTAACGAAATAGATGAGTAGCTAAAAAAAATGAAGAAAGTGGGTTGTTATTTAGAAAGAAGAAAGAATTAAGGTTGATGTTACTCAATATAATTGTAGGATTTATTATAATTTCTGTTTAATTTATTATGTTATATGTTGTTAGAAAATAGACCCTGACTGTTAATACTTATTATAAAATTGACTAGTATGAACGTAGTTGTGAAGGATTATTAAATGAGAAGTTAAATATGATGTTAGTCATTTTAGTTTGGACATTTTTTACTCCACTTTCTTGTATTGAATGACTATTATTCTCTATAGAATAATATGATCATATGAGACACATATTAGAGAATATCTTAGTCTTCAAATGGGTATGCTCCAATAAGCATAATATACAATAAGTGTGTTTCATTTCTATTGATAAAGAGGAAATATAATCAAAGGAAAATTGATGTTAGATTCAAAATGGACTGTCATGGCCATATTGACATCATTTGGCATTATACAACATGTTTTAAGCCTCATTGATGCATAAGTTATGGAGAAACATCTTCTTTACTAACACAATACAAGATATGTTTCTTCACCTAATTTACAAAATAACCCAAAATGCAAAACTATAGTCAAATCATATACATGACATACAAATATTCATAAATACTAGTAGCAATATCATCGAGATGTACCCTTTCTCAAATTGTTGCACAAGTGATGCTATCCCCTTTGTTGTTGAGTGTCCTAATTATTTCTCACCTTTGTAGCTTGTAATTATCTTGAAGTGATGCTAGATTAGTGGTTGAATTTAATACCTTTTGGTTTAAACCACAATTTGAAAGATCTTAAATCAAAACATGTTTATATTTTCTTTTATATGTATGTGTAGAACTAGCAACCTCTAAATGTAACAATGGTTAACTAATATGTATATATGTTTTATTATAGACAATGAATATAAGTAAGTACATATTAAACTCATATATTCTACTTTATTGACTAGGTATACATTCCTGATTGGCTAATAGTTTGATATGAGTGCTGGTTTACTGATCATGATTTGTTTACTGTCAATTTAAGCAACAAATTTCATATAATCACATTTTTGTGAAAGAAAGCAATATATTCTTTCTTGTGACTGTCTCTATTATTGTTGGTTATACTGCTGCTTGTCCAGTTATTGGCCCTTAATTGATGTTACTCTCTAGTATAAGTTATTGAAGTTGAGGCTTAAAAATAATTTGCATCTTATTAACACCATATCAAATTAAAATTGGAATAGTATGCATTCGTACTGCTGCTCCTAGACACCTTTACTAGCATCTAAATTAAAATTATATCTAAACTATCAGTTATTTACATTGATGGATTATTTATTAGACTTTGTTACTTTGCACCTTTTAGTATTATGTCCTGAAGCTCCACATTTTCACTATTTCTAAACATAACCCTTTTATGACATCTTATTTTCTCTTAATACTCTTTTTGGTTCATTTTTCTCTTTTTATGTTTTTTGACCTTTATAATATCACTCTCTTGGCTAGTAGATGTATCTGCTTGTAATCATACATATTTCGAAAAATTCTCTTCTTCAAGCAATCATTGACAAATGTCTTACATTGTTGTTTGGAATGATTAATAACAGTAATAACATGTTTTCATGGATAATTATACAAGTCTCATGCTCTATGGCTACAATAATGGTCTCTTTTTAATTTGTTGACATGCTTGTCATCCCTTTTACTAACTTCATGTGCTTCATTTCCATTCCACACCATCTTCTGTTGCATTGACAACTGTAGGTGCAATATTTGAATTCCATCCACGTATGTAGACCCTCTTTTTACACGTCTCTTTATAATTATGGTCCCTATAGTTCCTATCATACTAATCTTTGTCCCTAGTTGGAACGATTAATTCGTTGAAAGTTTCACTTATATTATTATAAGCACTACACACTTTGACTCAAATGACTAGTATGACCTAGTCCAAATGACTAGTATAACCTATTCCAACTCTCCTTTAGATATATAAGCAAAGCAAAAGCACACCCAAGTTTAATTGTGCCCATTCTATTTAATTTTAGATTAAATTCTTCAACGTTTTTTGGCTATAAACATGCCCTTAATTATCTTCTTAAATTTTTATTCAATTTAATGTCCATGCCAAATATGATTAATATATCTATCATGTATTCTGGGATATGCATTTGGTAGTGTGACCTTAATAGTTCTTATAAATCCCTAAATACATAAGTCAATCAACAGAAGCCTAGATTTAAGTAACATAAGGTAGTAATATATCAAAATGAAAATAATAAAAATTGCATTTATCTTTTGGATATCATTTATCTTTATGACTCCATCTCCATTTTCTAATTTTAAGTTAATTGATAAGAGTTTCATAAACCAACTTCATGATTCAATATTTTCCATTTCTACCATAGCCACATATTTTAGGATACATTTCTCCATCTCCATCCCTTCTAACTTCAATAATTAATTGCCATTGAAATTCTATCTTAAAAAAAAATAATCCATCTCAATTATTGGCCTTAAGTGTCTTTATCGTGCTTTTATAAATGTAAAATAAATATATAACTTTTTAAATTACGTTAATGAGGTTTTTTGATTCCTTAAAAGTTGTCGTTCCATGATAGAGCCAAGATTTGTAAATTTCAACTCATGGATATAATTTGAGGCTTATAATATTTACTAGCATAATATAATGAGCTCTTTTTCCTTAACTTCTTCTTAGTAGCCCTATACATACTTGAATATGTGAATATATTCAACTTTTCCTTACATTCTTCAATCATTTTAGTCAAAACTAAAGCTAGGTTTTTCAAGAATTCTTTCTTTTAACTGTCTACTTAAGAACTTGACCAATACCATTTTGGGCTTATTAATTGTAAAATATGTATGTTTGGATCCCTTTCGATTTTGAAACACCTATCATTATTGTCATATGATTTATACAACTCCCACTTACATCCTTTAATGCATCATACTCTAATTCACTTAGGCTCACTTTATTTTCATTTGACATTAAATTTTTTACTACTAAATAATCAATAAGGTCTTTTTAATTCTTTGGCATCGACAAATTCCATACAGAATATCCATTGTAATGATTACCATCATTAGGGTACTCCTGACTATTAAGGAAGCATCTATTGTGATCATTTAGAAGTAACACAATAAATGTCTCTTTCCCTCCTACAGCTTCATTATGATCTTCATCATATGAACTAATAGTGTCAATTGAATTTTTGTCATTGTTATCATTATGTTCAACACAACTTTCTTCTTCATGATTATCATTATCTTCAAAATATGCATCTTAAAAAATACTTTGTGCATTTTCTTCATCAAGCATAACATTGCTATTAGGCTTAACATCATCTTCAGTAATTGCCAAAACTTTTGGAACAAAAATCGAAGTCTCTATCTTATGTTTGACATAGACATCAATTATCCCATATACTTTTAACAATTAAGTTAACTTAATGCAACTAAATTTTAATTTAGTGCATCTTAAAGACTCATTAGATCTAAAAACAAGAGCTTTATAATAGGCTTTGCTAACATATTGGTAGGCAAGATCCTTCCCCATTTCATAAATTGGTTTATAACTTATAAAATTAACGTCAACTTTATTTTAAAAAACTTAATGACCCTCCCTTATAACTCATCTTAGGATCTGACATAAAGTGTCCACCATAACCCTCTGATCCCTTATAGTTCATCATAGGATCCGTATAAAGTGTCCACCATAAAATAATATCAAGTTTAAATACTGAGATATTACAACCCTAAAAGTGATAAGTACCTAAACAACATAAGCATATGAAAATTATAGCAAGATAAAAAACATAAATCTAAAAAAAAGATAATATACATTGTTAAAAATTATATTTTAAAAAACTGTAGCATGGCATGAACATCTATTATATAACTTATATGATTTTTTTTATTATGGATCATTGATAAAGGAGTCATAAAAGCCATACTATATGATAATGGTGAATGTTGCTTAATGGATATTACCTGGTAAATGAGAGCTTAAAAAAATAGCTAAAACACTAAAAAGCTATGAGATACTTCCAAAGCTAAAAGATAAAGAAATGATTTTAGCCCATTTTAAAGTTGTTATTTTGTATTTTAGGCTAAATGTAATATATAATATCAACTTTATGATCAAGTTCAAGTTGGGATATAAGCTATATGTAGTAGACTCACATAAACTCATTTTAAAATTTAGTTTGGCTTAAGCAATTGTTTAGTACTTTCTTCTTCTAAATTATATTAGGAAACTAAGTTAACTATTTATAATATATAGTCACTAACTAAATCAAATATTTCCAAGATTATGAGAACCATATTATCCTAGGGTTTCATGTAGAAACTTTCTATTTAAAACACTCCATAGGCTTGACCCTTGTATTATATATTCAGCATATGATAAAGCTAATAAGTTTAAGTGGTTAAAGTCTAAAAAATATATTTTCCATAAAGGAAATATAAAGAGAACAACCTAAGACCTTGTAACAGATGCTGATGGAAGACGAAACATAGGAGTAATTCTAACTATTTCCTTTTGGTTCTTACATAGGTCTATAACATAAATGTTTTTATCATTATGTTCAAAAGTAGAATTTGATTTCATACTCATCTACTTTCCTATAACTCATAATTAATTATTTTTTATATCACAAACAACTAAATCATCATATGAAATAGTTATCCTAACTTATCATGAACATACATGTGCTCCTCTTTAACATCAGAGCTCCCACATGCCTACACTCATCCTTTATTGTTTCATATTTGGTAAATTCAATGAATTGATATTTTGGGGGTCAATAATATGTGGGTCACGATAAGAATAAACATATACTTGGAAAAAATCTCCCTTCATAACTTGACCCAAAACCCATAATTTTTAAATAATAAAAAATGATTTCGTTTTTAATTTTTAATTTTTAAAAATAAATATTTAATTAAACCCAATCAGGCTAAGGCTTGGCCGTGAAGCTTTAAGCCCAGGCTAGAGCCTAGTCAGGCTTTGAGATGAGTTCGAGGCTGGTTTCCAAACCTAAATAAACATAATAAAATAAGAAACTATAGTAAAAAATAAAGAAGAATGAAAATCGATAATGAAAATTGAGACCACATGCATAAATAATGTAAGAATGATAATGGAAACGCCATATGTACATGCTTACCTGTAAATAACCCTCCAAAAGGAAAAAATGAAAAAGGGTATGTAAGTTGAAATGGCATGAAACAAAATCAACCAACGTAGACGAAGGCAAACAGAGCGCAAATAGATATAAAGATATGAAGACAAATATGGGTAATAGTCAAAGATAAGAGTGAATTTGTGATTTAGGGGTTGGAATAACTTATAAACTATTAGGAAACATAGGCAAGATTAATGAACCCATATTGCAGTTGGGATGTCTATCTGATAATATGGCACTCATATAAAATAATGTAAATATTTATATATCCAAATTTGATAGAACCTAAATGAGAAACCACCCAAAGTTCCTTTGGTTTGACCCGTTATCTCCTAAGCATCTTTCATAAGCTGGCTCTCAATGAAGAATGGGCTTAATAATAAAGATAGATGGTTTGGTAACTCAACCAACATGGAAAATAGATGCATCTTGTGTGGTGTTGATAATGAATCTCTAGATCACCTATTTTTTCAATGTAGAGTTTCATTACAGTTTGGAATACAGTCCTAAATAGAATGCAGGTGCATTGCGCTCAAGGGGAATGGGGGAATATCATACATTGGACCGCCAACATAATGACATTAATGAATTCAGATGGAGTAGCTATTCAAATTGCTTTGTGATATGTTGTTTACACAATTTGGAGAGAACAAAACACTAGGTTGTATACAGGAAATATGGTGGAAGCTAGTGAACACAACAATCTAATGGATTAAATAACTTTTCCTAGCCAACGAAAATCAAATTAAGCTTTGTCCATACACGAGGAAATTCTGGAATATGTGATATAGGGTTCACATTCAGATTACCAGGAATCATAGAGTTCTAGATCTTCGTTTTACTCTTTTTGTTTTGGAGTTGCAATTTTGATGTATGCCAATATGATGTATTCTTTTTTCAAGCTTAGCTTGAGATAATACAAATTTCTTTATCTTTTTTAAAAAATAAAATTTTTAAATACTACTAAATATTAAGTCTAAGTTAACTTTTTGTTTAAATATTAAGATTGAAATAGTCCATTTTGTCTCAAATTATTTGGTTCATCATTACATAGGCGAATTTCATCGTTGAGATAACTATCCAATTATAATATAACTTCATATTTCCCCATTATTGATTAGTCAAATGTAGAACATCACTTAATTGCATAAGTTTTAAATGATGGGGCTAGTTTATGAGGTTATTACTAAATAATTGTGTTGGTTTATGCCTTATAACCAACCAATTAGTTGTAGTTTTAGTAATATAATTTTTTTTCGAAAAGTAAAGCTTATCATTAAAAAGATATTATATACAAACTATAGCACCCCAAAGTGTTAGTACAATACAAAAGATTAGTTACAAAAGAAATGTTATTGGTTTCCAATCACATTCTATGAGATGTAATCTGGTGCCCATGTCCGCTTCAAAATTGTTGTAAGGTTATCAGTTATACCTCTAGCTAACAAGATTAGACGACTATGTAGGGTATTCTCTTGAAACAATAGCTCTTCACTTTTGCTTTGTTGTCTAAAAACTTTGCAATTACGTTCTTTCCATATATGGTAAGTCATAGAAGCCCAACTAATCTTGGGTACTTTGTAATCCGTATGACTTTCCGTCTTAATTTTCAGCAACCAGTTAATTGTTTCCTCCAATATATTTGTTGGTCGATTAATATTCAACAATGCATGCAACCAAGTCCATATCTTTTTTATATACCTGCAATTAATCAAAATATGTTCCATATTTTCCAACTCTACGTTACAAAGCTGACACATCAGTGAGTTAATGGGAAACTTGATTTTATCCTTCGTAAGTAATCCACTATTTGTTCCCATACATATTATAAAGGAGTATGCTGGTCTTATATCCCACACTAATTTCATCCATTGTACTCTTGGTTGTATTTCTTTCTATAAAAGGGGTTTACAAGCTTTGGTATTGAACTTTCCAGATTTGGCAACTATCTACAGCACTTCATCCTGTTCTGTCTGATTACATCTTAGTGTCTGAGTCAATATAATCTCTACTCCCCTACAATTTTGATATGGCCAATTCCATTGATTGTTGTTAATCAACCTACTTA
>JAOQMQ010000006.1:4376166-4388121 GCA_027563845.1 Erythroxylum subrotundum
TTCGGGTAATTGGGGGGACCACAAGTTTCAGGTATTGAATTTCCATCACTTTGTACAAAGGTTCTTTACAGTGCTAGCTACTCCCCTACAATTTTGATATGGCCAATTCCATTGATTGTTGTTAATCAACCTACTTATTCGGGTAATTGGGGGGACCACAAGTTTCAGGTATTGAATTTCCATCACTTTGTACAAAGGTTCTTTACAGTGCTAGTTATCAAATCAAAAGTTGGTACTATTACCATCTCCAATTTTGTGGAACATCAGGCTCTCCATCCACTCCCTTATGCCCAAAATGTTCCTTAGAGTTCCGGACATGCCCTGCTTATACTTCAGAGTCCATAAGCTATCATTTTTAATGAATATGTTATATATCCATTTCACACAAAGGTCCTCCTTTTATTGCACAACCACCATAAGTTCTTTACCAGACAAGCTCTATTAATTAGCCTTGCAGAATATAATCCTAAGCCCTTGCTCCTTCGGTCTGCATATTTTACTCCAACTTATTTTGGCTTTGTTTCTGCCTTGGTCCGATCCATTCCAAAGGAACTCTCGAAGTTTTCTATCTTTTGAGTATGCTTTTAGGTATTGAAATATGACTTAGCCAGTAGTTAGTAATATTACAGAGGATTGACTATATGAGTTGGAGCCTACCTCCATAATTGAGGAATCTTATGCTCCACTGGTTGATTTCCCATGAATGGACTCCACCAATGGTTTGCAATCAGCTGCACTTAATCTTCTATGTGATATTGGGACTCCTAGATACTTGAAAGGTAATGTTCCTTGTCTCAACCCCATTTCTCTTGTTTTGTGCATTTCCACCGTGCTGGAGTTACTAGAAAGATAGTAGCTACTCTTCATTAGGTTACTCCACAGCCCTGACATGTCTTGAAACTCCTCCTTAGATTTCAATAATAAATTGATGGAGTTTTGCTCAGCCCTGCTAAACAGTAGTAGGTCATCTGCAAAAGCGAGGTGAGTTAGTTTCATATCTTTGCATCTGTAGTGGCATTGGAATTCTGTATATGTTAAGATCATCCTTGCAAGGTGAGTGGTCAAGGAATTCACATAGATGACAAACAGGTAAGGGGATAGAGGATCCCCTTTCCTGAGTTCTCTCCTAGCTTTTACCAGTTTAGTGGGTTCCCCATTCACCAAAATGGCCATAGTGGCAGCAGTGATACATATCTCCACCTATTCTCTAAGCAATTCAGGGAAGTCTGCAACTTTTATGATATTGAATAGAAACTCCTAGTTAACTGAATGATAAGCCTTGGCTATATCCATCTTGATGGTACAATTTCTCGTCTTCCTCTTGGAATGATAACCCTCCATCAATTCCTGGCATAGGAGTATATTTGAACTCACTGATCTCCCCTTCAGGAAGGCATTCTGCTCAGGGCTGATCATTTTCTCCATGTTGGTTCTCAATCTATTTGCCAGAATTTTTGTAATGATTTTGTACAGAAAATTGCAGCAGGCAATAGGTCTATACTAATCTAGCTTTATTGCATTAATTTGTTTAGGTACGAGACATACATATGTCTTATTCCACTCCTTTAGGAAGGTTTTTTTTTGGGAAAAACTCTAGCACTGCTCCAACAACTTCTTCCCCCACTATTTCCCAGTTTTTTTGAAAAAAATCTGCCATTGTACCCACTGATTTTGGGCATTTATCAGGGTTCATTGTAAAAACTATCTCCTGAATTTTGTGCCTTGTGACTTCCCTAACAAGTAGCCTCTTGTTCTCTTCATTCACCTTCTTTAGGTTCGCAACTAGCTCTCCTGGTATCTCCTTTACATATGTATCAGCTCTATATTGTTTACTAAAGTAGTCAAAGACAAAATGTTTTTTGTTCTCTTGATCCTCATACTTCCTACCAATATGGTCCACCAGCTCCTTAATGATGTTCTTGCTTCTTCATGTTGAAATGGTACTCATATAGTACTTTGTACAACATTCCCCCTCCTTTAACCATAAAATTCTTGATTTTTGTCTTTGCAGCATATTAATATTGATCAAGACTTGATTATAACTAGATACTAGGTAAGCTTCCACCTTCCTAAAATGTGTATCCTCTGGATTTCCTAGAATTCTTTTCTGGCACTGTTTTAGCTTGTCCATCACTTTGTCTTTCTCTATCTATTCTGGTTTCAAAGAGTCCCTACTTAGTTGTTTCAATTTCTCGTTCAACCCTTTCAATATACTGCTAGGAATGTAAGCCTTCGATCCATTAACCTCCACCTTCATCGCCTTGCTTAGAATTCCCCTGAATTCTGTGTGTTCCATCAGATGATTGAATATTCTAAATGGAGAGTTTAGCCTCCACCTGCCTGTAGCTAACTCCGCAACTATTGGACTATGGTCTGAAACATTCAGTTCTTCAAAAGTGTCATTACTCAGGGGGAATTGCTCTATCCACTTCCCATTCACCATATACCTATCTAACTTTCTCATTAAAAACCATTCTCCAGCTTGCTTGTTGCTCCAAGTAAAGACTTCCAACTTCTGAGCATTGTAACCTATTATCACTCAACCATTCACATGTTGATCATGATTGAAGTTCCCCCTCTAGTGTTGATCAAAGAACCATAACCCCTTCTCCAAGTGTTCCCTCTTTATTTTGGTTTCTAATAAATCAACAAAATACGCTTTACTATTCCTAATCAACTCCCTGACTGCAAGCTGCTTATTTAGGCTATTGAGCCCCCTAACATTCCAAGCTACTAGTTTCGTATGTTCTTTTTTTACCAAACCATTTCCTCCTGGCCTTCCTACTTATTCCTAGGGAGATTGATACGGTGCCAGGCTGAGAACCTGATGCTTCCCCACTTTCCTGGACAAAATTCCCATTGAGTTCTTCTTTAGCTTGGAATCTCTTTTGTTCATTACTTAGTTAATTACCTAGCTTGGCTATGTTCACCTCCCCCTTATTTGTATCCAAACTTATCCTAGCCTCAACCTCCTTAGCTACGACTTCTTCCTCGTTGGTCCCCCAGAGAGATGTTTCACCTTGATTCCTTATCGCGTCTCTATGTATCTCTAGTGCTACCCAACTATTTCCCACCAGTTTCATGTCCTCACAGACTTGATTCATTGATTCTAGAGAACCCGTTTATGCTTTGTCATTATCAGCCTTATACATGCCCTTCTTAGCGTATGCCACTTTTTTTTCCTCCTGCTACTAGGTTCCAAGTCTCCTTTTCCACACGCACGTTAGGGGCTATTTCTCTGACTGGATATGGCTACGAATGATCTAGACCATTCTTCAACTCCTGTTGTCCCTCTTGACCATCCTTTCTTTTCCAAACTTGTTGCACCTCTTATGTTTTTGGTCTCCATATATAAGAAATCCCTATGGTATCTTCTATTAAGTCACCATTCTCAGAAAGTCTCAAAATTCTCAAGTTTTTAAGGAGTTTCCTAGAAATGTCAATATCTACACACACTCGTGCAAACCCAATTCTCCTCATTAACACAATGTTTTCATCAAGTCCTAACATCTTACCTATTTTACTTGCTATGTAACTCATAGCTTTCAATGACCAATATTCCAGAGGAACCTTATGTATGTTGACCTATAGCGGTATAGATTTAAGCTTGCTTATATCCAACTTCACCCCCAATTTCCACTTCTTGATGAGTATTGGATGCCCCATCACGTGCTATGGACCTACTTGTAGCTCTTTGCGCATTCTCATTGGAATTAAACTTGAAGACAAAGAGTTCACCTCATTCACCATGACATGCTCTAATCCCTTATTCCTCCATGTGTTATTTTCCTATCGACTGACTATAGGGAACTCTAGTCGCTTCTCTAAGAAGAAACCCACAAGGGAGGTTCTCCATTTCTAAGCTCCTTGGTGTAGCACCTCTAGAAGCACTTGAATCGGCTACTCAGATTCAAATTCAGATTCCACAAACATAAGTTTGTCCAAACTCTTAGAGTCGCCCACTATAGAGCTCCAAGTGGTCTTCCCATTATCAGCCTTGTGCGATTTTTCCGAAGCACCTCTAATTGGGGGGGAAATTTTGAGTCAGGCGTTGGTTAGGTATGTTGGGTTTTGTTGTGCTCTGGTTTCTCGAAGACAGGTGCGAGTTTTTTTATCTTATACATATTAATATGTATATGATAAATTTCATAGAATTTGTAAATAAAATTATATTGAGATCATAATTATGAGATTTATATTGTATTTATGTATTATTTCTAAATTATTCCTAATCATTGTTACATTGAGATTTGACATTAAGAAAAAGTAAAAAGACTATCACATGTTATATTTCTTTTTTATAAATGAAGAAATCGACTTCATTGACTAAAGTATGGAGATGCTTAAATAAACTATGGGGTGCTTATTGAATTGACCTCATTTGAGAATTCCATCTAGAACATTACTTATATTTCTATATTGTTATGATTGCGTAAGTGATCCTTTGATTTGATATTCATAAGTGATCATTTGACTTGAGATATTGAAAGGATTTCATATGTGGATTATTATATTTTGATATTACATATGAATTATTCTAGTTAAGGGTAGCTCAATCGATAGTTACTGGATATAATATAAACTATATAGAGGAAATTAAATAATCAATATAAAATTCATCAACTTAACTTAAAGTTATCAGGGAGAATGTTCTGTTATTCTTGATTATTATTTATTTAAGATATTCTTGGCTAAGGTAGAATGACATTTTGAAAATACTTTTTAAATGTCCTTAATATTATTGATTCAAGAAATCCACCTCTGATGTTTCCACCACGTGTTTTTCATCATTATTTTTAAACTGAAATATAAAGGATTCTTTTTGGAAAACCAAAAAGTAAAAGGAATTTTTCGATAATTTTAAAGATTAGGAGATTTTTCTAAAGTTTTTGAAGCTACAAGGAATGTTTATATCTTTTATGCTTTTATTTAAATTATAATAAGCAAGAAATATAATTTATTGAAAATTATTTTCAATTAAAGTTTATTAAAGGAGTTAAGATAATTTGAAATAGTTCTATACTGAATTTAAAAATTGTTTCAAATCAAATTAATGTTTAATCTAATTTAATTATCCAAAGAGTTAGAAATATTATTTTAGATTAAGAAGATCAATAACTATAATCAAACATGACTTCATTATTTTATGCTTATAATTATGTTATTTTTGCATTAAAATTTACATAAATTTATTTTATATGGTTGATATAATTATGATGTATATTAAATTACATGTTTTATAAGTATGATACTTTTATATGCAATCTTGTGTTTGATGAGACTATAAAAATTAAATTCCTCATAAAAATATTAATTTCATCTTGAGAACATAATTGTTTTTTTAATTAAAAATTTGGAGAGTGGTATTACTCTCCTACAACAAATGACACATAAGTCATTTTAATTGTCAAACGATAAAACAACAACATACTATATAATACAATCAAACCAACTGGAATGACGACGTAGCAAGAGGAAACACGTACATTGGACCAAAAGACAACAAGAACATCATCGTTGCTTATCCAAGGCAGAGTTGATTGTAAAAGAGGTCAAAGAACCCTCCCATCAGCACATCGAAGATTATGGTGTTTCTAAATTACGGTTATGAGAATAGAGGCAATCTAAAGGCTTCTCATCTCGCTTCCATCTAACCAAAGGTGAGAAACTTTAATCTTGATGTATCTCTTATTCTTTAATCTTCCTGTAAAAGTAGATATACTAAAGTCGCCCATATTAGGGTATAATGCCACAGAAGAGGGAAGTCACCAAAGAATGAAAGGCATGAGTCAACAGGAAACTCAACAACACACACATCAGATAGATATTGAAAAATATATTCAGACTTCCAGAAGGATAAATGGAGGGGAAGTGCAATGCCAATCTTTGAATAACTATATGGGTCGTCTCAACATCCCCGACAGGTACAATCTTCCTTTGTATATGTTAATCTATCTTCCCTTTCATATGGCTGCATGCTCTGGTATATATTTTCAGCAATTTGCCATGAGATAGCTAGATTAGGGCAATAACTCATATCTCCTAAGACAGAGGAGCTTCTCCCTAATTCTAGAAATTAATGAGGAAAAAACTTCATCTCTAGAGCATGAGATATTCTAGAAGCATCTTAGGTTTCTCTCTTGCAAGATCTCTTTAATTGTGGAGGCGAAAGAGATGATGTAAAAATGCTTCCTGTGATCAGGAGTATCTTTCAACTTTAGAAGCCAATATAACGTGTCCATAAAGACAATTCCAGTATTAGAAACTAGAAAAGTTGCTGAACCCTCTCCCATATAAGTTTCGAGAAAGGAAATAGGAAGAACAAGTAATTTATTGATTCTTCCTCCTTTTCACAGAAGACACAAGTAGAATTGATAGGGATGAACTGTATCTTATCCAATTTACTCAATTCATTCTGAGTAGCAAGCCATAAAAGAAAGAAGTGACTAGGCATAAGTGACTTGTGTCATATTATAGGGTACCAAACAAACCTTGGGATGTCTTGGTTCTGCCATACCTTGAATTTTGAGATGTTGAATTTGTAGGATGAGATAATGGAACATATCTTATCTTCCCAAGTCTGGTTGGTAGTTGGGAGCAAGATGTTGCAAATCTGTAGGAATAAACCATTGAAACCCTATGATAATTGAACTAACCTTAGAGTTGGCATGAAAACCATTTCATGAGCTAAGAGCCTATGGAATTTGAGTTAGGAGGCGCAAACCTGTCTAGTTGTCATGCCACAAAAAAGCCTTCTCCCGATATCCAACCTTATAAAGAACCGTAGGCTCTAAGATAGGTCTTAATTTCAAAAGTTGAGCCAAAGACCAAGAAAATGTGGATTTTATCATAATGGACCAAAGGCTAGAACCTTAAGAATATAACTATGAAACCATCTGATCCATAAAGAATTCCCATCGAATAAAATGTTCTAAAGATTTTTTAACAAAGCTATTCTATTAAAGTTTCCAATAGAGGTCAATCCCAAAGCACTATCCTCTTTTCTCATACATACCTGTGACCATTTGACCTTGGCAAAGTGACTGTCTAAATTTAAATTCCCCTAAAGAAACCTTCTGATTAGTTTGTTAACAGTCTTAATGACTCCTTTAGCTAGACTCATGTTAGATGACCAATAAATGTGAAGATAATTCAAGATAGATTTGGCGAGTTGCAATCACCCTCCAAATGAGAGCACTTTATTTGTTCACAAGCCTAATCTTCTATGTATTTTCTAAACTAAGGGGTAGCCTTCAAAGAATTGTACCCTTTTGGTAGTAATGGGCAGCCCCAAACAGGTCAAAGGAGAAGGCTTCCTATTCATACCACTGACTTGGGAGATTCTATCCTCCATCATATTGGCACTAGCAGCCAGAATAAAATGGCTCTTATTGAAATTCACCTCCAAACCTGAAAGATCCCTAAATGTAGATAATGTCGAGTTAAGAAAATAATTGTTGCCTTTCATTATTTAAACATAAATTAAAGTTTTATCTATTGTAATGATTATTGAGTGACTCAAGGCTTATTTAACCTTATATATTTTATCCTTAATTAATGGGTCCTACTTAACTAAAAAAAGAGCTTTGTTTATTATAAGGCTTGTTAAGTGACTCAATGTCTCTTTAACCTAAATATATTTTATCTCAAATTAATGGGTCCTACTTATCTATATTTGTATAATTTGGATGAATGACTCATGATCATATAAGTTTAGAGGCAAAGTTATTAATAATATATAAGAAATGTTTTGGCAAGACTTGTCACCTAATGGATTTAAAAGTCACATGAAATGTGATTGATAAGGATATTATCTACCTAATTTAAGCTTAGTTATTTTGATGAGTGATTCAATATTAACTAAATTTAAATGAGATACTAGCCTACTATAGGAATTAAAGTAATGTTTTTGAATAGTAGTGAGAGTTATTCTTGAATAAAATAATAGGAGTAACCAAATATATTAGTAAAATTATGATCTTATTTGATTGTTAAGACATGTAACCAATTATGTAACAGCCTAGACCACCCGCCCACAAATATTATCCGCTTTGGACTCAAGTCCCTCACAGGTTTGCTCTTCTCGCACTCGGAAAGATGCGTCTTGAGGGGGAGAGGTATCCATACCCTTATAAGGCATACTTCGTTCTCCTCTTCAACTGATGTGGGATCTCATAATCCACCCCTTCTTAGGGCCCAGCCCCCTTAAGGTCCAACGTCCTACGCTAGCACATCGGGTCGGGAACCACTGTTACAAATTACTTGGCTTTCTTGCGTTTATATTTTGTTCTAAGTAGAAATTACCTTTGTTCGTATAGTTGATACTAAGTTTTAGTGAATCAAATTTCTTAGATATAGGTTACTAAATTTTAGTGAACTAAATTTTAGGTTATGTTTGAGAAGATAGATAAGTTAAAACGGAAAATTGTATATCCATTATGCACCATTGCTATTAATGTTTGTTAAAGATTTGGTGACAAAATTTTAGATATATATCAATATCATATCGATGACAAAATATAATGACATTCTAAGTTGATTAATGTGTCATAAACTTTAATAGCAACATCTAAGATGTATATTAACACTATGATAGCATGATGTAAGGAGTTGCATGAAGTAGAGCTAAAATGTATAATACTTTGATGGAACTATTCCTCTCAATTTAGCTTACTAAAAGCATAAAGATGGACTACAATTAAATGCAATGACTATAGTATGATAATATTTATCAACATTGCAAGGATTTTCTTACCAATATGAAATATGATGAAGATTATATATATTACTAATTCATGATTTTGAGTATGTAGTACTAAATTTGGATTCAACATTACTACAATATTCAAGGTATCATATGAAATAGGTTGATAGGTAAAGGTAATTGATCCAAGTTTATACAAATAGTTTGTATCTATTAAATCAAAGGGCTTACATAAGTGGCAAAAAAATGAAATGTTAGATAACTAAGATTATCCTTTTATACCAATTTTCTTAAATCAACATAATGAGAATAATAAAGTTTAATAGTAGGATATATGTATAATTTAATTATGAATCGTATGAAACTTGTGTTATTAAATTAAATAATAACCAAATCAACCTTTGGTGAAAAATGATGGTGGTATTAAATTGTTAAATTTTATACATATGATGGGGTGTAATAACAATTCATAAAAGAATGAATAGTTATTTTTATTATATTTACTAATGACTTTATGTGATATATCATTGTATTGAATGAAATATTGATTTAAAATTTAAAAAGTTTAAAGTATTTAAGTATAAGTAGAAGTTAAGCATTGAAAATGCTGAAGCACTTCGATGAGATTGATGTGAGATTTAAATTATTTATTTATAAAGAATGGGATTTTATGGTAAATACCTCCACAACTAAATCCCATAACAATATGGATTTGTATAAGAAAAAAATAAAATATGAGATATTGTATAATGAAATATTTATTTCTTTTAAAACAAAACTTAGTACAACAAATTACTTTCAATAATACAATTAAAAATTAACAAGGTCTCATATTATATATGAAATGGTAAGACTTTAAAAGTGTTGAAGTTAATGATGTTGGAATATGATGCTTAGTTGAAGCATATATTATCCAATAAGTTTAGAACTATATTAAATAATAGAAAGTTATGAGATATCCAAAAAGGTTGGATATAATCTTACAAACTCCAATAAACAAAATATTTGTTTTAATGAACACTTATAGGAGTATGGTCCTCAAGATAAGTAGTGGGAGCAAGATGGAATTTGAAAAAGTTCAAATCTCTTAATAGATCCAAATGGAACTAGTGCCTTTATTAATACATTTGATGTATAGTAAAAAGCTTACGAGATACTGAAAGATTCACTTTCATGATAAATTCAAATAGTTTATCTTGCAAATGATTATGGATTTATCATATTTGTAAGAAAGTTGGTGAGAGTATAGTTGTCCCCTTCAATAGGCGCTTGTAGAAATATATTGCTTATAGAGAGAACAAGAATTCACATTTTCAATTAATGAAGATATAATAGTACATGACCTATTTTTATTGGATACGAAAAGATCAAAATTTAATTATGTGGATTAGATTTATAGAGATAAATACAAAAGTTATTTACCTATTCTAGTCCAAATACATAGATAATGTACTAAAGGTATTTAATATTTGAGATATCTAGTACTTAAGAAGTTTTAAGATATCTATTATTCTATTATGGGTTGATATTTGAGTTTAAGTTTATATGTATATTAACTTTAGAAATAAATCATAGTTATGGTATATCTGACTTAAAACAACATTATTTTGAGGTCGCAAAGATTCTAATGTAGCACTAATTGATAATGAACCCATGATAAAGTTTTCATTTATTGAAAATGATTACTTGGATCAATAAGTTCTTTAATGAATTTGATATAGTTTCTTGCATGCAAAAGGATCAAAGATCTCATCAAAGATCCAAACAAGTTTTTAGGTTGTTTCTCTTAATTATAAGAAAAATTAAGATGAAAGTTATAAAATTTAAGCAAGTACTCACTAAAGAGAATCTTGTATAATTTTCTGACTTAACCATTATCTTAGCAACAATATGATCATCATATGATGATACAGTATAAGATACTTAAACAATTGACCTAGTATAAATGGGACACTGTTGATATATGCCTTATAACCAATCAATTAATTGTAATTTTAGTGACATAATTGTTTAAAGATATTCTTTATCTTATACATATTGAGATGTATATGATAAAGTTCATGAGATAAATATGCTTAAACAAACATATGGGTTGTTATTAGCGAATAAGTTCACTAAACTGACTCCATATCATAATTCTATTTGGAATATTATTTATGTCTATAAACATTCTTATTGTGATGATTATATAAGTGATTTTTTTATTTTGAATTTCTAAAGTATCTCATATAGGGATTACTATGTTTTGATACTGTTTATGACTTATTTTAGTCAATGATAGCTTAATCGGTAATCATTGGATACAACATGAACCATATGGAGGTAATTGAGTAATCAATATATGATTTATCACCCTAAAATGATTAGGGAGAGTGTTATATTGTTCTCAATTATTATTAATTTGGAAAATCCTTGACCAAGGTAGAATGATACTTTGAAAATAATTTTCAAATATCATTAATTGAATCAATTGCTAATGAAGGAGAACTAATATGATTGGATTCAAATAATATAAACATTAATTCCACCTTTTGTGCCTAACTAGAATAGTGTCTGATGAAAGGAATAAATTATACGAAAAAATCATTTCGAAAAGGTTAGTTAAAACTATTTTGATATTTCTAATATTTGGGTAATCATGATGCATTGTTAAATGTCAATCTTAATCTGTATATGTAAGTTTTTTAATTAGAGAATTAAGAATAAATTAAAGGAGTGTAATTTATCTAATCTTAAATATCATTTTGGGTTATAATTTACATATATTGCTAACATAATTAGGATCTTAATAAGTCACACATAAAAAATGGTTAAAGAGAGAAAAAAGGTATTTTAATCAAATTAGGCTTGATTGTAAAGTTAAAAAACTTTAGGATTAAATATGAATATTTAATAAATAAGCATCTATAGAAGATAATAAAATTTATTTGCACTTAATTATCATTTTATTATAATTAATTGTAATTCTAATTAAAATTTAACTGAAGCTGAAATTTCATTTTAATTACATTATTTAAAAAAATCAAACTCTATTATAAATTTTCCTCTCTACCTTACTTGTATAGTTCTATTAGTGTATTTATTTAGATATTAATAGAGGCAATATATATGGTTGTTCCTATCGTTTTATAGGCCTTGGGCGAAATTAAAAAAAGGGCCCCAATAAATCGACAGTATACTTAAGTTTACATATTTGTATGAAACATAAATGACTCAATTTATAAGTTTACATAATCAACTAAATATTAAAT
>JAOQMQ010000006.1:4392009-4408454 GCA_027563845.1 Erythroxylum subrotundum
TAATTATATTGTAATTAATTAATTACAATATTTTAATGAATGAATGAATTATATTTTAATTAATTAATTAATTATAATATAATTAATTATAATATAATATAATTAATTACTTATTTTTAATTAATTATAATATATATTTTAATTAATTATATTATAATTAATTAAATATTTAATTAATTAAATACAATTAATTATATTAAAATATTAAAAAAAAACGTTACTTCTAAAGAATGAGTTTCATTAATCTACTAAATGGAGGGTACAAAGGATTCCTTAGAATATCAAATTATTGCCCCTATAATAATAATCAACAAATAAATATTCAATTTTCATTCCTTATCTGTTAACTCCGTTCTAAACCCATTAATCAACGACTCCCTAAATCGTCATCAACGTTAAAAGTGGAAATCAGGAGAGTACGTCTACATCTTTAGGCCACACTAGGGTTTGCCGGTCGTCGCAGCCAGAGCAAAGATCCTGCAGAAGTGAATTAACAATAGAAGTTTTAAGACCATAGCTTCTTGTTTGAATGACTGCAACAACTGTTCAGGATTAATATTTAAAAATCAATCAAGATAAAAGAATTAGTCACTATCTTTGACTTCCATGAAAAATAAAAAAGGTTTTAAAACTCAAACTAAACAAAAGATCAAGCAAAGAAAATGCCTCAACTCATAAAAAAACATACCTAGAATAACCTGTAAATATATGAAAATGACATGAGAATAGAATCCAACCTGATCTTGACTTGACCAGCTACTGTTTACACCCGTCATGGCAACGTAATGTAGTGAATAACCAGATGACATTTCAAAAGCCTGAAGCATTTGAAAGTTAAACCGTACTTGTACACCACTCCTTAATATAAAGTGAAGAAGCAATGTAGATCTTGAGGAAAGGAACCAAGTCTTAAACAGATTTCATGCATGAGTTGTCGCCAACTGAATGACCATGTTAGTCTGCAAAGTTCAAACCTTACTCTTGAATCTGATCCCGGAAATATAAACGGCCACGCAGAAGCCATGTCACAAAAATATAGAAAGAATAACGGTTACAAGGAAAATAGAAAGGCTTATGAAGTTGGTTGCTTCAGTAACATGTATTATGAATCATCTTGAGTTATTTTCAAGCTAATCACAGCACCAAAGCGATCTTGACAAGATAATATAATAAACATGGATGTAATCTCTGCTAATTAACAGATCCCTTTGATGGACTTGGACCAAGAGATGACGGCTTGATTCCATTTGCACGAGTAGGTTTCTTTTGGGGAGCATACAGAGCCACGGACTGATGAAAGAAGGAACCTTATTCATGACTCTCCGTGCAAAAGTACGAGCTGTGTATGAGTCTGGTCCAAAACAAAAGAGCATCCATGTCCCAAAAACGTATGGCACCATCATATGCATCAGTAATCAAAAGTAGAACATTTGACTGTCGTAACGCCTTCTGATCTCGTGGAAATAGCTTATCCTTTATTATTTCCCAAAAGTAGTTCACATCTGAACGTGGATGATATATGATTCTTATACCTGCATTCTACTTAATTGATGTATATACACAAATACATAGATATGGAGGTCCAAAATTCAATTTCAGAATAAACACTCGTAACTTTGAGCTGAAAAACAATCAAAAGCCAGACACCTTTGATCAGAAATTGATCAAAACAATTATTTCCTCTAAACTAACTTCACGCCAGAAACTTCCCCTCAACTCTAAATCCCCATACAGTCAAACTTTATGCTCAAACATTCAATAGACATGACTTCTCAACCAGAAATCGATCAATTGGCACCACTAAACTACGCAAGTCGCAGGTTTGATGGGCAATGGGAGAAAGTGGGAAATTACACCTGGTAGGTTTGATGGGTCAAATCAGGCTCGTAGGCTTACTAAGGGTCTGGTCTCGATCAAGCTTAGTATCGGATAATCCAACTTTATATTCAATTAAAAAAATTAGCGAAATCGGGTCATTAACCGACGCATTACCATCCCTATATATCCAAAACCAAGAGGATTTATTCTTGTGTTGTTTTCACTTTTGAGTTCTCCTATGGTGACTTTAGGTTATATTTGGTTGGATAGTTATTAATGGAATGAAATAAAATGTAATATTATTTCATTATTTAGAGAGAGACTTTATAATAAAATGAAATAGAATAAGATAGAAGGAGCATATTTTACATTACATCATATTTTATCATAAACAGTAAAAATACGTTACATCCGACTTGGGGGTTAGAATAAAATATAAAATGATAAACAATATTTCACTCTATTACATTATAAACCCTTCTTCTAAACAACATTTCAATATATTATATTATGAATCATTTTATTTTTCTCAAAAAATA
This sequence comes from Erythroxylum subrotundum, assembly GCA_027563845.1. Lineage (NCBI taxonomy): Eukaryota > Viridiplantae > Streptophyta > Magnoliopsida > Malpighiales > Erythroxylaceae > Erythroxylum > Erythroxylum subrotundum. The sequence goes on from JAOQMQ010000006.1 coordinate 4,394,367, forward strand.
ATTTTTTAATATTATATTTATTTATATTCTATTTCATTATAACTATTCCTATGTATTTTATTATATTCTATTAAAAATTTTATGTTCAACAAAAAAAAAAAAGTTTTAGTCTTAGCTTGAAAAGTGGAAGGGAAGACGGTCAACGAATTCGGTCATTCGTTCAATGTAGTAGGCCCAATTGTGATAATTAAAGGCCTTTTTTTGTTGCTATATGAACTTCTTCAGATTCTGAAATGGCTGATTTTGGCATCATGAATATTAGAATTCAGGTATAGTTATTATCGGTACAATTTCAAATATTAGAATAAGGTTAATAAATATAATATTTGAACAATTGATGAATTATTGTAAAATGTATTTATAATTGTGTGAGAAGTGGGAATTGGAATCATACCATTTTGAATTAAAATTATAAGCCCTGAAATGAAATTGCATTTAGAGGGAAAATCAAGATTGATGGTTTTGAAGATGAGATGTGTGATGTGAGTTAGTAGGAGGCAGAGCAGTGGGGGTCCCTCCAAGACGTATACATGAGCACACGTGATTTCTTTGTTATTTTGTGGACTACACCTGCATCTGCATGCACCTGTCTGTCTCTACTTTGGCTGTCTTCCCCAATGTAATTTTATTTACCTCATAATAATTCCAATGATTCAATTCAAAACCCAACCGAAGGCCAAGCTTGTGCTTTCTTATCACATGCATGCATGCAGTAGTCAACTTATTGCTATTTTAACTGTCAGAGTAGACAGACCAATCACCTCATTTTCGTAATCTAATTTACCGCACAAGGCATTGTACTTTTGTATTTCAAATAGCAAAGTGACTTTATGTTAAAAGAGAAAAAAAGAAGCTGAGTCCGACCAGACATGGGAGCAGGCGGGGCAAAGGTTCTTGAAAAGAGCGGAAAAAGCAAACACATTTGTATGGCTAGGAGGAGTCTCCCGCTAAATCATGTTTGAGTAATCTCAGAGACACTCGGGCTCCACCAAAATTTTTGCTCCACCACCGCCATTCCACTTTAAACGCAAATGTTGAAATGCGTAGAGTAATTAGCCCATTAGCTTCGTTCCCCCCTCGTAGGCTGCGTTTGGTAAACAAGGAATCAGTTAAAAATTAGCTGATTGATGCCTTTTTAATTGTTTGATTATTTCGAGCAGTTGAAAGTTTTGTTCGGTAAGAAGTTGAATAGTAAGCTGATTTATATCAAACTGCCGAATTTAGAAAAGTTACACAATAGCAACCTTTTAAATAGCTTTTTCATCTTTAGCTAAATATGTGAAAGTGAAAAATCAGTTATACCCTCCTAAATAAAGCCATATATTAATTAAATTTTGTAATTCAATTTATGCCTAGTTATAATTATATTTTATGTTTGGATGTATCGTGATGATGATGATGATGACGACGATGATTATTATTATTATTATTGTTGTTGTTGTTGTTGTTGTTATTATTATATGTTCTATGTTTTTTATTAGAGTTATAAACTTAATTTTTGTATAATTAAATATCTCAAATTTAAATTTCTATAAGAATATTTAACGAAATATTAAGATATATAATATTTATACCCTTATAATTTTTTTAAAATTCATGTCCTCATAAATCATTTTACACATAAACAGTTAATATTAAACAACTAATTTTATCAAACATCTCTAACAAATAGATAATATAATCCACTAATCAAATCAACTGATAGAATAAACTAACAACTAATATAAGTCATTCCCATGTTTCTTCTTTTTTACGAAACAACTAGAATTTCATGTTGTTGGACCACTAAATTCAACACATGCATAATAATCAGAATTGGCCCAAAGAATGTGTTTTTATGTGCATTTAAAGTTAAGCAAGAATAATTTAAAAAAAAAAAAAAGTTAAGGAAGAATGGGTTGTGTTAGTTAAGCGATGTTCTAGGGCCTTGGAAAGAGAAATGAGACCTACCGCTAACAAAGTTGCTTGATCATTTTGTTAGAAAACAAGAAACCATATGATTACGAAGTTTCGCTTCCCCCAGTAAATGAAATTAGCTGACGCTTAATAAAAGCCAAAGAAAGTAGCAAGCAGGATTGGATGATACCAGATGAGAGTCAGAGCTCCACTCCATAATCTGTGTGACAAATGCAAGGCTGCAACCAACCGTCTTTCTTTCCTCTCTATAATATAATATAGAAATATTAGATGCCCCTTTGCCCATACCTCACCCATCACCTTCAGAACTCAGGGCTCTAGTCTTTGTAAATCCACAGTGTTGTTTTTGTTTATTTAGTCACCACCTACTTCTAGTTAGTTGTTTTCTTTGTAAATGGAGAACGAGAAGTAGCTTTCCTCTAACATGGCCTCCAAAGTCCAAACACAGCACTGCCCGGTTTTTTTTGTTCCTTTCTTTTGGTAAGCCCAAAGCTCTGCACTGTTCTGTCTCGTTTTCTTCTTCGTCTCCCAGAAATTTATTCTCTGTTTCTTTCTTTGTCCTTTCAGCTTTGCTCTTTATTTTTAGTATTTTCCCCATTCACTTTTAACTTCTTATGGCATTCTCTAGTTTTCAAGGTTAGCTTCTTCTATTGGGTCATTCCGGTCGTTCTATCAGCTGTTGTATGCTGATCAAACAATGTTAAGGGATGGTGTTTTTATAGCTCATACCATAATTAGGAGTAAATTTTTAGCTTCATACGTTTTGCAATGTGCTATGACTCCAGATAGTTTGTGTGAGAAACATCATGGAAACGATTTACTGATAGATTTAGGTGCCAAATCTTAATAGTATCTACTTGTTCTTGACTGTGTTTTTTTTTCCCCATAAATTTTGTGGCGATTTGATTTATATTTTGACATTGTCCATTTCCAGGTATACGCTGATGAAGAAGAAAAATGAGTTGCAGATTTTGACATTGTCTCACTCACTCCTCTGAAGTAGATCCGAGTTTTGTTGGTGATTTGTTGTAGAAGAGATGTTGTGCGCTTGTTCAGGGGAACAATTTAAATTTGAGGAGCCACCGCAGTCGCCGGAGTCACTGGCCACAAGGGATTTCTCCGCGAGTGGCATTTCATCCAGGGCCACTGGTGAATGGGAGGCTAAACTTGAGGATATTCGAGTGGATGAAGCTGAATCCACTCTCAAGGAAGCTCTGTCATTGAATTATGAGGTGGTTTGATCCCCACTTTTCAGATTCTTACTTTTCAGTTTGCAAATGAAACTTTTCAGTTCAATTGTCTATATGCTTAAAATGAGATACAGGAAGCGAGGGCATTGCTTGGGAGACTTGAATACCAGAAAGGCAACTTTGATGCTTCTCTTCAGGTATTTCAAGGTATTGACATTAGAGGTTTAACTCAGAAAATGATCAAGGCAATCATTGAAAGAACTAGGCCGAGAAAGCTACGTTCCAAAGCTGATATAGTACCTCAGAGTGTCATGTCTATGCATTCCGTGAGTCTACTTCTTGAAGCAATCTTACTTAAAGCGAAATCCCTCAAGGAACTTGGGCGTTACAGAGGTACAAATTTGGGAATTTCGGAATTTGTTAGCTATTTTTTCCAAAATGACTGACAGATACTTAGCTTAGCTTGTTCATTTTTGCTTTCACAAAATTGAATTTTGATATTTATGCCATGTCATGTATGTTAGAGGCGGCAAAGGAGTGCAGAATTATCTTGGATGTAGTTGAATCGGCACTTCCAAATGGTATAACTGAGGGGATTAGTGAGGACTGTAAATTGGAGGAGATGTTTCATAAAGCACTTTTGTTATTGCCAATTCTGTGGAAAGAAGCAGGTTTGCTTGATGAAGCTATTACCGCATACCGGCAAGCTCTGGTCAAACCTTGGAATTTGTCTCCACAAAGATTGGTTGAAATACAAAAGGATTTAGCATCTATGTTACTTTATGGTGCTGTTGAAGTAAAGATTCCTCCCCCGATGCAAGTATATGGTCCAGTAACCCCACAAAGTAATATCGAGGAAGCAATTCTTTTGTTGTTAGTACTCATGAGTAAGGTGGACAAAGGGGAAATCAAGAAGGATGAAGAAATCATGGATCTTCTCATTTATGCACTCTCAGTTGCTGGGCAATATGAGTTGTTAGCAGAGCATGTGGAGCAGGCCCGCCCAGGTGTATACACCAGAGCAGAGAGATGGTACCTTCTTGCTCTTTGTTACAGTGCAGGAGGTCATAATGAAGTAGCTTTGAACCTCTTGCAACAGGTTTCAGGTTCCTCAGAATCAAAGCATAAGCCTCATGTCGCTTCATTCCTGTTGGGAGCAAAGTTGTGTTCCCAAGATCCAAAACATGCTCATCAGGGCATTGATTTTGCTCGTAAGGTGATTAATTATGCTGATCATCAGGGCCGACATTTTATTGATCAAGCCCATAAGTTCCTTGGTGTTTGTTATGGAAATGCGGCAAGGATTTCATTGTCTGATTCGGAAAGGAGTAATTTGCAGAAAGAGTCTCTGAGATTTTTAAACAATGCTGCCCTAAATAGTAAAGAGGATCCAGAGGTGCTGTTTAATCTTGGTCTGGAAAACACAGTGCAAAGAAATCTTGATGCAGCTTTGAATAATGCGATGATGTATGCTGAAATGGTGGCTGGAAACTCGGTGAAAGGTTGGAGGCTGTTAGCTCTTGTAGTTTCTGCACAGCAGCGGTTCAGAGATGCTGAAAAAGTTGTTGGGTTTGCATTGGATGAAGCAGGGAGGATGGATCAATTTGAACTTCTTAGATTGAAAGCGGTGCTTCAGATTGCTCAGGAGCATCCCAAGCAAGCAATAGAAACTTATAGGATTTTGCTTTCTCTAATTCAAGCTCATAGAGATCTCCAAGCGAAGAGTTCTGATCAAGCACGAATATACGAGTCTCAGGTACTTCTGATTTAGTCCTCCACCCTGATCTGCAATGATGAAATTACATATCAGCTCTGATATTAGATATTGACATTTGTAAGGAACATTAATTGTTTTTATTGGTTATGACCAATAATATTTGGATAACCACCTCATCTTTTACCAACTGTAACACTATGGAAATGGGTATCTGTTCTCGTTGATATTCGATTACTCTTGATCACATGGAGAGGTCTACAGATTTGTATAATATACCTTAGTTTCGAGTGTCTTTTAATTATATCTTTCACTGTATGAACTGCTTCTTTCTCAAGTGCTCCTAAACATTCTCCATGTGAGAGTTAAACATTCACCTGTTGAGATAGGTTTGCTGATTTCCAATTTCTTTGTAGGCAGTAATTGAAAGAGATTTGGAACTCTCTGCGTGGCAAGATTTGGCTGCTATATATACAAGACTTGGATTGTGGCAGGATGCCAAAATTTGTGTTGACAAAGCCAAGCTAATGGAATTCCATTCTCCCAGAACTTGGCATGTCACAGGTAGGAAAACTGCTCCATTACATGGCCACCTGTTTTGCATCTATTTTAAATGCTCATCCATAATCGTTTTAGCAGGAATGTTTTTTGAAGCGCAATTGCATTACAGAGAAGCCCTTGTTTCCTTCTCAATCTCTCTGTCAGTTGACCCTGACTTTGTACCAAGTATCGTCTCAACAGCAGTAGTTCTGATGAAATTTGGTAGCCAATCGTATCCGATTTCAAGAAGCTTCCTGCTGAATGCCTTGCGATTGGAACCCACAAATCATGAGGCATGGTTCAATCTTGGTTTGATTTCAAAAGAGGAAGGCTCATTACAGCAAGCTGCAGACTTCTTTCAAGCAGCGCATGAGCTGAAGCTCTCGGCCCCAGTTCAAGGCGTTGTCTGAGAATGATTTCACAATTGTGGTAAGCAGGCAACTTCAAAATTGTGATCTTCAACCACCAACTTGAACTGTTGGCATTGACAGGGAAATAGATTAGTGAGCAGTTGAAGATTAGTTTATTCCACTTAAGCCCTGTAGCAACCGACCCCCTTTGATTAAATTTGTAAAGCAATCCTGCTGTAGCTAAGGGTCTTCGGAGCACAAGACATTCTAATGATCAGAAGATAAATTGACTCCTAGAGGAGCAAGCAAACATGTACATCATGTCATCACAATGAACAGAAAATTGTTTCGAGTTAAACTACATGGTTTGCCAAATCATGACTTCTAAAAGTATAGCTACTGGGTTGGGTTGCTCGCACTCTCGGTGAATTGCTACGATAAGCTCCACCAAGTTGCAACTTAACAATCATATTGAAAGTTTTTAAGTGGGACTGAAAAACCAGTGAAAGTGAAACTATATAACGTTATAGCATCCTGTACAGAGACACTTCGAAGAGAAGGATCTAAACTGAAAGTTGAATGCTGACATGTCAAAGTCACTTGCTTTCAATTAGTTCTTTACCCACTTGGTAATGATTTTTTTTTTCCTGACTAAAGCAGGAATAAGATTGCAGCGCAAAATGAGCGTTAAGGGCATCATAATACAACACATAGCATTTTATCTACGTGATTTGACGAGTAGTTTATGGAGAAAATACAAAATGGATCACAATTAGTGCTGCTTGTGGGCACTACTTTACACATTCTTCCCTGGTAGCTCGCCATCCCAATTCCTGAACGAGGAGGATCAGGCCAACTGGGACGGAGCTAACAGTTAAACGAGTTTAAATGCCAGTTATTTTGGATTGAATTTCACGTCGGATCAAATCTGGTTGGATTGTATCGGACTTTGAAGTCTGAAGGATCACAAACTACACAAATTGGTGACCATGAAGTCTGAACTACTTTCAACACCAGTAAGTGAGCCGAGTGAATCCAGAGTCCAGACCCTCGAAACATTTTGCACGATACTTCTCATAGTTGAAGTCTAAATGAATAAAATCGGTCATATAGGTGAAAGTTCAAAATACTGCACTCAAATTTGTGCGGATTTCAAAATACAGCAATTTTTGAAAAAAAAAAAAGGTGCGGATTTCGGTATTAGTATGATACAATTAATACTAAAAATAGTTTTAGATATTTTTAACATTATAAAATAATTCCTTAATTTTTACATAATTTAAATTTTATTCTCCTAATGTAATTCATAAAATTTATTAAAATTTAAATATTCATAATCTTAAACTTATAATACAATTTTGGTCTTGGCCTAGGATAATATATCCAAGACTTAGTCGTCATCATGGTTCTTAAACTGTCTTTGTACTTGAGGGTACTGTTGGGTCTGCATTTATACTTTTATTTTGTATTTTAATCATAATAATCCTGTACTTTAAAATCAAAATTTGTACCTAAAGTATCATCTTCCCAACATTTACAGATTCGGATGACACATAGATAGATTCATATCCTAAAGGAAACGATCATTCGTGTGATTGACATAAGAATATGTCTCATCTGCTCGAACAGAGTGAATTGGAAGGCAACTCCTGATTTCTATATGTGAAAATACTGGAGAGATCATCAAAATTTATCTAGTAGATTGAGTATTTTCTTGCCGAGGCCTTTTATAAATTGATTTGAGAAAGCGATCCTTAAGTCATTTAAGGAGTGGTTGAGTAGCAGTATGGATAGAGTGGTGATGACGGGAATGAAATTCCCTCTCATAATTGGTTATTCTCTTTAGAGGTATGACTTCCTCTACCTTTTCTCTAGGCAATTGTTTGGGGATTTGGATAAAAGTAATATCTCTATGAGATATGCATGCCACCATACATAAAGTATCATTGGCAGAGTTTAAGAAGTGCAAATCTTAAACATGAATTTACAGACAATAAATGGTGATGTAAGGAAACCATAATAGTTATGGGATCTTGTTCAGCACCTATAATCTTGATTTGAGCTTTCAATCAGGGAGAGCGAGTTGGGTCATTTAATTTAATGTTGAAGTCGGGCACTATTATCAATATGACACTTTCATTGTTAAGGGTGATGAAGAGAGTCCCAATAAGAGCATTATAATACTTTGTATATGTTGTATTCAACAAGGATATTCGAGCAGTAACTGGACTACGATCTTTTATCATGGAGAGTTAAAATTAGTATAACCGCTCCTACAAGGAGATGATTGTACCCTTCTTCTTGCCAGAAGGGTATTAGTTTAGGAGAAAATTCCAAAGTAACATATTGTTCTGCCGAAGTAATAGGAAGGCCACGCTAATCTAACTGGGAACTTTGAATCATCTCTTTCAATCATGATCTCTAGGTAGATATTAAAGATCGAATACTCTTATTAAAAGTTCAGGTTCGATGATAAAGACTATAAAAACTGAGCAATGGCATCTAAGTATCATGGACTCTTGTATCTTTAGGGAAGTGATTTATTTTAACAAGGTTCTCGGTCTTTTTAAAGAGACTTCTTTTTATAAAAGAGGGAAGGTGAATAGGAGAAAGGGTAAAGGAAAGATGAACAAGGTCTCTCGTGATAAAGCAAACACACACAAGAGGGGAGTGAATTGTATGTGACTTAAAAAAATTTTACAAGTTACTTTCAGTTCAAAAAGAAATGACAGGAGGCTGTCTATAATTAAAACAATAAGAGCCTGTTGTGTGATAGGATCCTATTTAAACGGAAGGAGCCTGTTAAGCAATAAAAAGCTTGTTGAATGACAGGAGCCTACTAAACGAAAAGTTATGTTAAAGATAATTTAAAACAAAAGGCGCCTGTTAAAACAGAAAAGAACCTCTTGCAAGTTGAAAACAGAAGGAGCCTGTTATAAAGTGAAGGAGCCTCTTGCTGAAATAAATACACAAATACAATATAATGGGAAAATTTAAAAGTTAAGAGAAGAGAGAGAAGGATGCAATCGATTTATACTGGTTCAGCTTATAACTCAAGCCTACGTCCAGTCCCTAAGTATCCAACTTGAGTGTTTTACTATAAAAATCAAGAAGTAATTTGACGAGCCTCTTCAAGCTCATGAGTATATATTTTTCAAGGTTCTCTAACCTTCCACACTCGAAGTGTGTAATAAGCTTCTAAAAGCTCAAAGAAGAATAAAATGTAAAATCAAAAGTAAGTTCTCAAATAACAATTTTTCTTTTAATAGAGTGATTTCACTTTTTAAGGCACAATATGATATGACTCTCAAGAAAATAGATGTTGCTCAAATGTTTTGAAAGTCTGTGTATGATAATTTTTTTCACAAGTGTTGTTGCTCTTCTTTATATAGTCAATTTATTCAACTAGCCATTGCTTCATTCTAAGTTGACTTTGGATTTTTAACATCATCTATGCTAGAACGAAAATTTCCAGAGCTAATTGTTCAAAAAGGTAATATCCTCCCAGATGTTAATAAGGAAAGTTTACTAAGAAGATTCCTATAAGAAAGAAAGTAATTTCCCATGATTTTATTTCCTTTTAAAAAATACCGTTATCTATACAAGGAAATAAATTCAATTTAAATTTTGAAATATTATATAGTTATCATTAAAATCGTTAAATATAAACCTTGAGCTAACAATCTCTCCCTTTTTGATGATGACAAGTAATAATAGATATATTTTTCAAAATTCAAAGAGATAATAGATGATTTTGAAAGATACCTATAACTTTTATATGTTCAGATATAATTAGAAGGAGCCTATCTCTTAAGAAAGGAACCTATCGTTCATATATCACAGATGTTCACAAGTTCAATAGTAGAATTAATGACATATACAATCGAGGCAACATTAAGAACTATGCATTGAGCAACGTTGGGAAATATATCATCATATATGTAGAAATATGCAAAAAAGTATATCATCATAAACTCTCCCCCTGTGTCATTATCAAAAATAATAAAAGAGTATAAGGAGGAAGTGAAATAAAACATAATGAAATATGAGGAGAGAAAAAAAATGAAATCACACAGTCAGTAAAGAGTTTTCCTAAGGAAAATTTGCAGATCCAAGACTTGGTTTTGGAGGCTATCAATTTGTACGTGAATTTGACCCTGATTAGATTGAATGTCCTTCAGTTGTTGCAAGATCAAGTCGTTCGTGATTTGGAGTGGAACAGAGGCTGACTTTTGTGGGGTTGGACTCAAGATATCTGCAGCTCTTTCTGACTTTCTTTCAACCCGCACTTTGTCCTTCATCTTGTAACCAAATTGGTAAGGAATGGAAAAATGAAACTTTGCTGGTTCATACCAATTCAGGTTATCAAATGACACTCCAAAATGTGCAAAAATTTTAGTCAACAACATTCCATAAGGTAGACCACCAGTTGTGTTCTTGTGGCTTCCCTTGTCTACCATGAACTTCAAGATCATTGCTTGGAGATTCTTCTTATTGTCCTTTAACAAGTTGTAAACCACATAAGTGTCTAGGAGCTACACTTCTCTACTGAACTGCTCCTTGGAAAAATGGAGGTAGCCGAAATGAATGCAAGTCATCTTAGTAGAAGGTCTAAGTGTTTGCACCAAGGTCTCCCTTCATAGGCATTTTCAGTATTCATACAAGTCAGCAATGTCCCGCTTATGACAGAGAAGGTTTGTCCTACCTTCAAGAATTACACTTAGAATGTTTTCGAAGATTTCCTCTGTAACCAAAATCTCGCAATTGCATACCCAAAAGATAACTACCATCTTTCCATCAATTTCTTCTTTTCTCATATGTGTGTAAAAACATTTGACTAGTTCATCACACACAGTTTTGTCTAATTTTAAGAAATTATCCCAACCAACAACAAGAAAATAAGGAGTGATAGGAACACCTATATCATCAAACATCATAGGAGGCAAGATCTGCCCAGCAACCTCCTTTCTTGTCTTTTATTATGTTTTATGGCGGACTTCAACTTCCATTGATTCAAACATTTTTGGTGGTATTGATGTCTTTCCTTGCTTGTGTGCAACTATCTTTACTTTCTTTGCTTTTTTTTTTTCTTTGGAAAATATCTCTTCTTGAGGCATCTCGTTTCTTTCAATAGGGTCCTTAATAGTATCTTTAGTTACAAGCGCTTTGCCTTTATTTCTTCCTTTTTTCTTTTTCTGGCTTCTTCTTCCTCGTTCTTTTTAGCATTTGTGGTTTCTTTTTGTTCAAAACTTTTCTCGACTTGTTGTGCAACACTTCCTTTGATCCATGGTCGTCTAATAAACCAAATAGATACTTCATTCGAATCATTTTTATTTGTAATCCAGTGCACTTTAGGCACTTTCTTCTCTTAAGGTTCAATAATACAAGCTTCATCATGGTTAACAGAAGAAGTTGGGGTTTTCTTTTATCCTTTTGATTTTGTTCTTTCAATTATAGGTGAGTTTGGTGAAGTTTGAGAGAGAAAACAAGAGATAATAAGAATGCAGAGAGTTAGGGTACAGAGATAATAAGCGGCGCAGATGAGAATGACAGAGATGAAAAAACGAGAGAAGTTTGCTTAGGGTATACTAAGTGATTCCTAAGCATTGGTATTGTGAGAGGTTGAGTAGACAACAGGCCAGAAGAGGAAGCATAGTCAATTGCGTATCTTTTGACAAAAACGTACATAGAGTTGTCAGATTGTGCCCATGTTTTTGAAAAAGCTTAAATGATGTCATAAATGACTCCCTATTTTTAAGACACATGTCACTTAGAATGTCAACCTGAGAAACCTTCTATAAAGAAGAGGAGCCTTCTAAAGTCTAAGGAGCCTAATAAACTAAAAGAGAGTTTCTAAGGAATCAGAATAGAAGAAGCCTGCTAAATGAAATGCGAAGACAAGTGGTAGAGAATATTCATGCAGAAATAATATTAGAGAGTTTGCACATACCAAGGTCTTTTCTTATCATGCAAAATCTATCTTCAGAGAGTAGCTTGGTGAAAATGCTAGCTACTTGATTCTTAGTATTAACATGCAAAAGATCAATGTTTCCTTCTAAAACATGATCTCCAAGAAAATGATGTTTGATTTCTATATGCTTAGTCCTATAATAATGTACATGATATTTAGACAGATTTATAGGATTAGTATTATCACATAATATAGGAATATGAGAAAAGTTGAGAGAAAAATCCTATAGTTAATGCTTCATCTTTAAGATTTGAGCACAACAATTGGTAGCTGCTATGTATTTCGCTTCAGTTGTTGAAAGCACTGTGCAATTTTACTTCTTTTAAGACCAAGATACTAGACATCCTTCAAGAATTTGAAAGTGACCACTTATGCTTTTTCAATCGACTTTATCACCTGCATAATCTGCAAGTGATAACACTGTGCAATTTTGCTTTTTACAGGACCAAGTTAATAGACATCCTCCAAGAAATTGACAGTGACCACCTATACTTTTTCGATCAACTTTATCAACTGCATAATTTGCATCACAATAGTCCACTATGTCAAGTGAATCAATTTTTGGATATCATAGTCCAAAATCCATAGTTTCGTGGAGATATCGAAAGATTCTTTTGATTGTTTAAAGGTGACTTTCTTTTGGATTTGATTAAAAGCATGCGCAAAGACACATACTAAGCATAATATCTGGTCTTGAGATTATAAGATATAGTAGTGATCCATTCATTCCTCTATACTTTGTCTCATCCGTAGCTTTATCTTCTTTGTCTTTATCAAGTTTAGTTCTAGTGTATATGAGAATACCCATTGGTTTGGCATTCTCAAAATGTTATTTTTTGATGAGTTCCTTTTGTATATTTGTCTTGACTAATGAAAATTCTTTTTTTCTGTTTGTCTGATTTGTAATCCGAGAAAGAATGATAATTATCCTATCATGCTCATTTCAAACTCCTCCTGCATTAATGCTAAGAATTCTTCATAAAAGGATGGATTAGTAGCACCAAATATTATGTCATCAACATATATTTGCACTATGAGTAAATCATTCTCTTTTCTCTTAGTAAATAAGGTTTTATTGACCTTTCCTTTTTCAAAGTTATTCTCAAGCAGAAAGTTACTTAACCTCTCATACCATGCTCGAGGAGCCTGCTTTAAACCATATAGAGCTTTGGTTAATTTCATCACGTAATTCGGATGGTTTTCATCTTCAAAACTTGGGGGTTGCTTAATAAATACATTTTTGTTAATGTAATCATTTAAGAATGCACTTTAAACATCCATTTAGAACAACTTGAAGTTTTTATAGCATGCAAAGGCAAGTGAATCTAGCAGCATGTGCATAAGTTTCAACAAAATCAATACCTTCCTATTAATTGTAACCTTAAGCTACAAGTCTAGTTTTGTTTCTTACCATCTTACCATTTTCGTTAAGTTTATTTTAAAATACCCACCGATTCCCAATGATTGACTTATTTTAAGGACGAGGTACTAGATTCTAGACATCGTTTTTATCAAATTGATTCAGTTCGTCTTTTATGGTTGAAATCCAGTTTTCGTCAGTAATGGCCTCTTCAAAGGTCTTTGGTTTTATTTATGAGATGAGAGTAACAATATTGTTCTTGAACGACGATCTTGTTCTTAGACTTTCAGAGGGATCTCCCATAATATATTGATGTGTATCAAGACCTCTCCATTCTCTCGATGTTTTTTGTTGTATAGGCTCCTGCTGAGATGAAGGAGCTTACTTTGTTCTAGCTTCAGAGGGGCCTTCTCGATTTTGTAATTTTGAAGGTATTATAGGTGTAGTTTGATTATCTGATGTATTTGTAAGTACCAATGGATACTCTTTATCATCTAAGTCAGTTGCTGTTGTCGAAAGTAGTGCTTCATCAAATACTACATGTATCAATTCTTCTATCTTCTTTGTTTTTTTATTATATACTCTGAATCATTTACTAGCGATACTGTAGCCTAAAAAGATAGATTCTTTTGATCTCGCATTGAACTTTTCAAGGTTGTTTTTTTCATTGTTTAGAATGAAACACTTGCAACCAAATGCTCAAAAGTAAGCAACATTTGATTTTTTTCCTTTTCATAGCTCATAGAGGGTATTTTTTATAATAGTTCTTATGAGAAATTTGTTAAGTATATAACATGTCGTGGATACTGATTCTGTTCAGTATCCATGAGGTAGTCCACTTTCACACAGCATAGTCCTGGCCACATCAACCAAAGTTTTGTTCTTTCTCTCTACAACTCCATTTTGTTGAGGCGTTCTTGGACAAGAGAAGTTGTTAGTTATACCATTACTGTAGCACCCCACTCCCATAAGACACATACCCGACATCTATAGTGATATCCGAGTACGTACCCCGTAAGAGTGACATGCTAAAACGATCAATCGGA
>JAOQMQ010000006.1:4428321-4439174 GCA_027563845.1 Erythroxylum subrotundum
AATTTTTTCAAGGTTTTTGCTTATTCTTTTGTTATAAACTGTTCCCACGAGCTTCCAAGCTCACCCCCCCCCCCCCCTTTCTTCCCCTATTCAGGTAATGAGGAAGAGATCAAGTGATCAAGAGTATAAAGATGTTACTACAAATTCTGCATATTTTGGAGTTTAAGTTATTTTTGTAAATTACATGGCTTAGGCACATTTCAAGGTTTATTAGTTCATGTAACTTTTTTATTTTGAGATTTGAGACATTGATGTGTTGTGATTTGAAATGTCACTTCAGCCTGTAAAGAACGCTTATCTTTTGATGTAAATGATTTATGAATCATGTATGGGTTGAGGGGAATATGAATTTGTATATGGATAAGGTTGAGTTGAAATTAAGTTTATTTGAGACGGTTATTTTAATTGTAGATTGTGGTTACATACATTTGTACAAGTGAGATGTGATATGCAAAATAAAAAGAATGATAGGAAATTAAGAAGGATGAAAGAAGAGATTACAAGGAGCCACGCTCAAGTATGATGGTATTCTGTTAAGAGGTTAGATTCCGGAAACGGGGTCCAACAGTCTATTCAACTCTATCTTACACCAAAATTGAAGAAACTCTTACCCCTTGAAAGAACAACCTTTTATAGCTCAAAAAGAAAAGAAACCTGAAGAAGAACCTATGTTTATGGCTACTATTCAACCGAACCATCCTTGTTTGGTTCCTACTGATCTCTTTGACTCGACTCTACAATATTCTAAGACTACCTCTGAGACAAACAAGGTGGCTAATCTCTCACAACTATCCTAAATCCTAATAGCCATTCCAAATTCTCCTCCATAATAAACAGAGGAAGAACCTGAAGTGGAAGATGTGGACTCTTTAAGAGCAGAACTAATATAACAACATTCAAAGATCACAACCCTGCCAGCTTTAGGACCTTGGTTTACATCTGATGATATTCCACCACTAAATGGAGATACAAGTTACATGAATTTGGAGTTTTGATCGACCTATAAATGGCTAGGCCATAAGCTATCCTTAAAGAAATACTAATGGAGTTTGTATCCAAAATGACTAGAAACTTGAGAGAATGGTTTCAAAGCCTAGGAGAATATATGAGGCTTTAGGCTGTCAGGTTTATCAAGGTAGGAACCCTACTAGGAATGATCCACAAGGAATTTATTAGAGACTTCCAATTAATTGATAGGCAAAGTTATCAAGAATACTTTGAAATGAAGTGTTGTTCTCTAGACAAGATAGATCTTCAGAGGCATTTTCAAAACATGTTAAAGAAATATTACATGTTAAACAAGTTCATTGATATTAATCTCATACATATGTTTATTGCCTCTCTCCCTGATGAACTCTAACTAGAACTATAAAGAACGATAAACTCTTTATGTCATGGTATGACAAAAATCTCATTAGAAGAGATATACCAACTGGCATTAGCTACTCTCATTAAACTATATGGACAATAAAGATTCCTTAGGACTATAAGGTCAAAAAAACTAAACTTCATGTAGGCATATAAAAAGCCCTACTTAAATATTAAATGCAAAGAAAAGACAAAATGTTCTTATAAGAAAAAGTCTCAGTTCCACAAGATAAGGCTGGCAGATCATCAACGACCTTATAGAAGGAAAAGAAGAATTATCATATTCTTTAAGAAAAGATCTTTTGAAGTAAAGATGTTTGATCGATGTTATCTTTGAAATTCATTAAGGATATTTTATCAATCAAGAATGATGAAGACATTGATTTCGTATTTGAAGAACAAACAAATGAAGATGAAGATACCTAATTTGCAATCCCTATTTATAAGTCTACTGAAGAAAGTGATGCTTTTAGAGGAGAGGAAATTATATGTAATCGATAAGAGAGCCTTGTTTAAAAACAAACTCAATGATTGCATCATATACTAAGCCCTCTGTAGAAATACAACTTCAATGAGAAGATACTATCGACTTATCAACGTTATGGGATACGTAAACATAAGCCCTTGCAAAAGTGTAGTCAAGCCTTAAATCCTACTCCCTGAAGCATGACAATCTTATAAAGAATATTTCACTGCTACGAATGGTAAATCTTTTAAGATTGATCTCATAACTGAATGGAAAATTAGAATAAAATTTTCCTAAACTTCATTGGATGGACGAAAGTTCTCGGTAACAATCTCCCAGGGCCAGACATATTAATTGGGATGGACATTTGTTGCTAAGTAAATAAATTACAAATCCTACCTCAAGGCATCAAATTTAAACAGTCTTTCCATCCCTACACTAATTTATCCAACATATATGGGCTTTAGGAAGTCCCCTAGGAATATGAAAGCATGAGAGACCAACTAATGCAATACTGCCCTTGGAGTTATGATCAATTCAATTACCCAAATCCTTTATGTCGAAACCCAGAATTGTTCGTCTAATTGCCATTAAAAGAAATAAAGATATTAATCCTACCAAACCACCCATCTAGGCATAAATTTAGAAGATTTGGCTCTGTTAAGGGAAGAATGTGCCATCCTACTATAACAAGGATTGATTGAACCTACTAAGTCTAACTGGGCTAGTTAAGCATTTTATATATATAAAAAAGGACAAAACGTAAATAGGGAAAGAAAAGATTGGTGATTGATTACAAACCACTGAATATTTTCCTCAAAGATGATAAGTTTCCTCTACATAGGATTAACACACAAATAATATTCTTGAAAGAGGTAAGGGTGTTTATAAAAAATTGGTCTCAATGATGGATTTTGGTACATAGTGATAAAGTCAACGTATAGATATAAGATGGTATTTTGTATCCCAAATTTCTAATATCAATAGGTAGTCACGCCCCTTAGACTTAAGGTAGCCCCTTCATTGTTCTAAAAGGCAATGATAAAGATTTATGAGCCCATACTAGACAATGCATTGGTATATATTAATGATATCTTGCTATTCTAAAACAATACGGGTGAACATAAAGCTATCTGGAAAATGTACGAACATCACCAAAAATACAATATAATGCTCTTAGCACAAAAAAATCATATTGGTACTACCCAAATAGACTTCTTGGGTATAAAATTCCATGATGGACATTATCAACCAAGCCCACACATCGCTAGTGAATTGTCTAACTTCCCTAATGAGAAGCCCACGACAAAATAGATAAAAAATTCTTAGGTATTATCAATTATATTCGAGACTTTATCCTTTATGTTGTTCACTACACTAGCTAGCTATCTAGGCTCCTAAAAAAATCCTCCACTCTGGGGAATAAAGTAGACACGATTAACACAACAACTAAAGAAGATCTTCAACATTTGCCACTACTTAAGATTCCTGATAAAAGAGAATGAATCTTATAGACTAATGGTAGTGAAGAATATTGAGGTGCGATCATAATAGAATAAGTTCACAGTAAAAGATTCTACTGTAGCCATGCTAGTGGCTAATTTAAGGAATCAGAAAAATAATACCATGCGATCTATAGAGAGATTATTGTAGTAAAAGGAGGGATAGAAAAATTCAGCTTTCACCTTGGTCCTTATCATTTTATTGTTGAAATGGACAACACATCTTTTCTTAAGGTGTTAGACCTTGAAGAAAAGATCCTGCTACATAGTTAGTTGCTTAGATGGAAAGCTTGGTTTTCTCGTTATAATTTTTTAGTTCGACACATAAAGGGGCATCAAAGCACCATAGCTAACTACCTCTCTCGACCCTAAAAAACTTTCAACTTCTCACTCCCACCAGAGCTATCTCTTTGATTTTTATAATGGTTGATCTTTCCGGAGTAGCAAATATGAAAAGAACAGTTCCATCTTATACAAAAGAACCCTTTGGTGTTTCTCATATTTTACAAAAGATGTTATTGCTCCTTTTTTTCAGTCACTACCATTGAGGAAATCAATGACTCTAGGAAGAATAAGCATTTTCCATTAGCTTCATCTCTTCTTGGAAAAAAACAAAACTACCCTTGTGTCCCTCTAACTTTGATATACAAATCCTTTACCTAGTTGTCTTCTTCATTATTAAGACTTTTCCATATGAAGCAAAGTGATACCTCTGGGCACTTTCTGCTCTTTTTGCTTGTGCTATTGCAATTCCTCCTCTACAGGTATATAACTATCTTTGTGACTGAAACAATGAGTCTTCTGCCCTACGGACTTTTTTAGAATTGTATTCACAATTAATGCACTGAGAAAAAGGAGTTATCATATGTCATTGATTAATATAAATTATCATATGTCATTGATCAATATAAATTGTGGGACATTCCACTAACCAAAAAAAAAAACACACAGTGCTTTTTTATGATCCATAGACCTTATAGCCTGGCAAAAGATGGTCTTATATATACACCTAACTAAGCACACCTTTGACACCCTTCTCTTGAATGGCCTAAGCATAAGCATATGGTTATGAAGAGTCTTAACATTTTTTTTATATGATTTTAATAATTTTGTTAAACAACATTCTCCTATTACATATCCAAAAGTTATTACATATTACTCAAAGGGACAGAGGTAGATAGAGATAAAGATAATAAGTTTATTATTTAAATTTAATATTTTTTATTTTAATTTTTGAAGTTGAATTAATATCAAATTTGAGTCAGACTATACAAAGAGTTATCATCCCATTATACATGTCTTCCTTTAACTTTGAAATGATGATGTTGACTTATTTTGCTCAATCTAAATTTTTATGAGAATATTAAAAAAAATGCTAAGATATAATACTTATGTCCTTATAAATTCTTTTTTTAAAGTCATGCCCTTATAAGTCATTTTACACATAAACAGTTAATATTAAACAGTTAATTTTATCAAACATCTTTAAATAAACAGTCGATGTTATCTGCTGGTCAAATCAGTTATATTAATTCGCTATCAGCTAACTGCTGATAGAATCAATTAACAGCTAATCCACTATTGCCACACAAGGCCTATAAGATCCTATTAAAGCTATATTAGGAGATAACTCAAATGGGTTATCTAAGACATAGGCCTTGAGATATATGGTACTCAGTCATAAAAGGATTTGTTTTCTCAACTAGCATATATGTAATCAGTTTTGAATTTATCTCTTAGTATGACATTTGTTTTTATATTTTCAACAATATTTTGTTATATAATTTCTTTTTCCATTTCATAAAAAATTAAAATAAGGGATTACTAATTTTTCAAATTTTCTTTTCAATTTATAATTTTATTAAATATTTTTTTTATATCTTAACCTCTATCTTTGTGTAAAACTGTACAAATCAAAATCTTGTAATACATTTGAGATAACGATGCAAATTAATTTTGTACCATTTCCCTCGGTTATTCAATTACCGTGGCTCCCTTTTTATGCTGATCCTTGGAACTGGTATTTAGCACAAATCATTGGTACCATCATCAACCTGTGACTTTTCTTGTTGTATATATTTCGCTTGGATGAGTATTGCCAATGTCAGCATCTCTTTTGTAATAAAGAATGAGACAAACGAATATACAGAAGGAATAGATGCTCAATCCCCTTCTTGAAATTAGAGTTGCGAAGAACTATAGAAACCTGGGGAGTACTTTCTTGTAGCCATAACTCATCTCATATTGCTTGTAATTTACAATTATGTGGACCCAACATCGGAATTTGGAACCAAAACCACGAAACTAAAATTTGCAAACTGAACCAAAACATCAAAAACAAGAACGTACTTATTAGAAACTCTTCTGGTTTTGGAAGAACTTAAGTTTCACAGGCGCGTTAGTCTTGCTGATCTTGGGAGAAGATAAACCTTCACTTGCCATCTTAAGCTCACTAAATCCTCTCTTGTAGATTTTCTTCTTTAGTGGCTTTTTGGAACTCATTGTAGGGAGTACGTACCACCCTATAGAGATGTACAGTGTAACAACAGATCGACCAAAAAATAGCAGCAACAGCAGGATCAAGATCAAAATCACCGGCATATAGAAAGATGATCTTCTCCATTTATGCAACATTAAATTCCAGGAAAACCCCTTCTTCTCAATTCTTTCCACAGGAGTTGAAGACTCTTTTCTCGGCGACTTATCCAAAACCTTCGTCTCTTGAGCACCGAAGTTATTACTATCTTTCTTATCATCTTTGAAATCAGCAATCTTGGTGTTCTTCTTCGAGACCTCTTGTCCATTACGATCTTTCAACTTTACAACAACAGGCACGCAATCGTTGGAAGGTGAATATTTAAAACTAACATAATACACATCTTCAGGACCCACTTTAGAGTGTATCATCTTCTTCTTCTTTTCAATATCAGCAAGAAGTTCTTCGAACTTGTCGAGGCCACGGTCCGAGAAAGGATTTCCGGCGGTCTTGGTGCCCTTTTTTGATTTTCTCGATGTTGGAAAAGATGGGTATTTGCATTTTTTGTAATCCCTCTTCTTCTTCTCAGAATCATTGCCAGGATGGAAGGGAATCAACATCTGGTCACTTGCCATTAATGGAGGCTGGAACTTTCTCTGTGATGATCAAAAGTGCGTGTTCTGATGGGTACTTGTATATATGGACTTCGCTTGTATATCTGCAGATAGAG
Source organism: Erythroxylum subrotundum (assembly GCA_027563845.1). Taxonomy (NCBI): domain Eukaryota; kingdom Viridiplantae; phylum Streptophyta; class Magnoliopsida; order Malpighiales; family Erythroxylaceae; genus Erythroxylum; species Erythroxylum subrotundum. The sequence continues at coordinate 4,434,864 of JAOQMQ010000006.1, forward strand.
GAGATAGTTGCAAATGATTGGCTTGTTACGGTGGAATACAACAGCAAAACAGAGAATCGGGGTAACCTATTAATAGTCAAACGAACTGTTTGAAAGATAAATGTCCTACGCACTGAAGAAGCTTCAGCTCGACGTTGATTTCGGTGTTGTTTGACTTCTTGGGCAGAGGAAGGTAACCTCAGCCGACGGGCGTTTAGTTTATTCTAATAGGACAGGATTCCTGTCTAAGTCTTGGTCTGGAAATTTTGATCCTTTGAATTAGGTAATAAAAATTTATTACGAGTTATTTCAAATGATTTATTTAAAGGAAATCCTTACTATTCTTAACATTAGGCATGTATTTAATTTAAAACTTAAGTAGTACCGCGAAGACTTAATAAATTATTAACTCTGAAAATTATTGTTTAATATAATAATTGATTAGTTTTTGAGTTATTTTAAATTATCTTATCACTTTTTTTTATTGTTGGATGTGAATTTAGTGGGCCTTATGATAAACTGATAATAAAACACCTATATGTAATTATTACGAGTTAAGAGAAATTATAAATTAGAAGGATATTTGTACACTTGTATATGTAAATTATGTTTGTATTTATTGGTTTTGGGAATTTTCCTTATTTTGGGACTTGTATATAAAGATTAACAAGTGATTATTCCCAAAATTATCATGGTATCAAAATCAACCAAAACCCTAAACCTAGACCACAAAAACTGATTGAACGACAAACTTTGTGGCTGGAACAATGATCAATACAGTGCAATTGAAAGGTGAAAATTATGACGAATGGGCTCGTTCGATACAAAACACACTAAAGGTGAAATGGAAACTAACACTAAAGGTGAAATGGAAACTAAGGTTTGTGGATGAAAATTTGTCCAAACCCACTAATGACTCACCTGAGATTGATGACTAGTGGATTTTCAATACAATTGAACCAAATCTACAATTTATTATGACATATATGGAGATTGTGAAAGAACTCTGGGATGAACTCAAATAGTGATTTTCGATCGAGAATGGCCCGTGTGTTCAACAATTGAAGATTGGTCTTACAGAGTGAAAACAATACTGGCAATCGGAGATGGCATATTAAAAGCAATTGAAAGTCATATAGGATGAACTTATAAATTATGAACCAATTTTGACATGTAGTTATGGAAACTCAACTTGTGATATTACTAGCAAACTCACAAAGCAACATGAGGAAGCACGGGTCATGTTCTTAATAGGACTTAATTATGCAGTCCTTAGAACGATAAGGTACAACATTCTGGCTATAGAATCATTGCCTAATCTAAGTCAAGTCTATGCAATGGTGGTGCGAAAAGAATGACACCAAAACTTAAAGCGAAGTAGTGAGGAAAGAATTGAGGCAGTTGAATTCGCTATCCAAGCCAATTCTGGATCATATGTAGTGACAACACGTACTAAGGAGAAGATCGGGAGTTATTTACATTGTGAAGGATTATTTTTAATTGATTGGACATGAAGTTAGACATGGAAGAGGAACCAGTACATGGTGAGGGAATAGAGGAGCTACTTATGCCAATGTTGCATAAGCAAGCCCTAATGATGATGGCAGGTAGTAAGCCAGTGGCATGACAGAGGCGGGTCGCAGAGGCTTCTCTGGGTTGAGTAGCGAACAATAGACTACACTCATCAATTTGCTGAACACTACAAAAACACGAGTCTCTCCAATAATAAAAAAAATTAGATAATTGGATTATTAATTTGGCGATGTCTCATCATATGACTGGAGATATAGATTTATTGAATGATATTTAAAACATTGCGGCTTGCCCAATAAGCTTCTCTAATGAAAAACATACTACTGCAATAAAAGATGGCACATTGTATTTAACTAAGGATATTTGTGTACATAATGTGCTTTTTGTGCCTAACTTAAATTGTACGGTTAAGTTGTTGCAAGAGTAAATTGCACTATAACTTTTACTGATAGTTTATGTGTGATATGGGACTAAACATCGCAGATAACCAATGCAATATGCTTTATTATTTTTGGACAATGGTGGTGGACCAAGCAAATAAAGTGAAACATGTAAGCACATGAGATCTTTGGCATAGACGGTTAAGACATCCATCTTAACATCTATTTTCTTTTATTCTTGAATTGATAAATAATAGTAGTGATCTGGAGAATTTTGGACCTTGTGATATTCATATTTGTTATAAAGCTAAGCAGACACGTGAGACATTTTGTAATAGTAATAATAAATCAACGGATTGTTTTGCTTTAATTCATTGTAATCTGTGGGGCATGTATAGGGTCCAACCTTTTTGTGGTGCAATTTATTTTTTAACTATAGTAGATGATTTTGTTACGTGTTATATGGGTGTATCTATTACTTGAAAAGTCTTAAGTGGCACGAATAATTAAAAATTTATGTGTTATAGTTGAACGATAATAACAATGTGGCATTGCACATTCTTGCTAACCCATTTTTTACGAGCGAACTAAACATATTGAGATGGATTGTTATTTTGTTTAGGACGAAATCAAACGGGGTCACATTGTTACTTCCTATGTGTGCACTACCAAACTATTAGCTGACACCTTCACAAAGGCTCTTGGTTATTCTCAATTTTAATACCTCCTTTATAAGTTGGGCATTCGAAATCTTCATGTACCAACTTGAGGGGGAGTGTTAGAATATCTCTGTATATTCGTATATGTAAATTATTTTTGTATTTATTTATTTTAGGACTTTGCCTTATTTTGGAACTTTGCTATATATGATGTACGACTTATATATAAAGATTAACAAGTTAATGCAAAAGTCATATCATTATTTTCAAAATTGACATAATATTATTTATAAAAAAAAAAGAGGGTAGAGTAGAAATTTAGTGATTTGATTTTTTTAAATTAACATGATACAAGAAGATATGATTTCTTATGTAACTAAAGAATGCAATATTTAGCAATAAATATTTTTAAAGAACCAAACTTCTTCTTTTTTTATTTGAATTTCTAACTTCTTATTTAGTTGATTCAAATTGATTAAAAACACTTCAAAAAAGGTAGATAATTAAAATATAAAATAAATAAAGAGATTACTACGAAATTTATGTAGTTGGTAATACATGATTTTCATATTTGTATCTTTACGGTAAAGCAAGAGTCAATTTATAACGAAATTTGAAATAGAAATAGTAAAACATTTTTTATACTATTAGTATCATCCATTGTTTTCTATTTAGTAGATATTTCTTTATTGTTTGTTAGTTCATTCGAGTGTCTCGTAAGGAAAAGGGTAATTGTGTGGAAGATGGTAGATGACTATTAACTAGAGATAATCTTAAACTTTTATCGGGGAAAAAAATAAAAGAAAGGAAAGCATCACATGATAACTATAGTTGGTAAAATCTTGTTTGTGATTGCTACATATGATTTATATAAGATTCTTGGCGCAATCAACGATTAGGACTTTGCTTCTGGTCTTAGCTACTACGATGTAATGTTCAAACTTTAGTGTCTTAAATTCTTAATCATTGTTAATTAATTGTAATAAAACATTGATGTTGAATTAAGCATAAACAATTGCTGATAAAAATGTAAGGCAAATGGTCTGGATATACACACGCATATATGGATTGGTTGCGTTTATCTTCATCCAGTGAAATGCTTTTATTGAGTTGTTGTGTGAAAGCGACAAATCTTGGCTTCCGACAAGTAAATTTGAGGTTCTAGATCTTAGATAAGATGATAATTATCTCCATCCATATTATATGTACGTAAGCAATTAGATCTCCTTGAATTGTCATAGGCGTCATCCCTAATGTCATTTCAATTCATACCCTAGTATTAAACAAACTTGCTTGAATTCCAAGTAATAGGAAGTGCTTCCATCATCTGCAATTCAATCAAGTATTGCAGCATATCCATTCACCTCAACCTCAGTGGCAAGAAACTATATATTACATTTTCTCTTTTGATTCGTCCTGATTTATACTCGGATGTATAGAATATGGGAAATGGAAGGTTATGTCATGTAAGTTTTATGAATGGAAGATCATTTAATATAGAAGCTGTACTTATCATGCAAGTATTCTATACATTTTTTTCCACATCGTAGGAGAGTCCCTCTTTAATGCTGTATTCTATACATTTTTTCCACATCAGTAAACTTTTTAAATTCTTAAAAAAATGCAAATTTGCATTTACTTGCATTAATAATAAATGTGGTTCCTTTCGCCTTCCAACTATCACGACCCGATATTCAGATCAGACAGGAAAGGAAACAAGTGGTTACAATTCACTAGTACCTTGCGTAAACATCATCATC
>JAOQMQ010000006.1:4442068-4454392 GCA_027563845.1 Erythroxylum subrotundum
AAATGGGGCATTCCGAGAATCGAACTCGGGACCTCTCGCACCCAAAGCGAGAATCATACCACTAGACCAAATGCCCACCTGAGACTAAACGCAAGTAAATTGATCTTAGTCTGTCATTCGGAAGAATGAAGCCTACAAGGGCAGGTGTAGCTGTTGACAAAGAGAAAACAAAAACTGAGAAAAGCGGTAAAGGGTATCCAATAATCGAACTAGGACAGCTGACAGCCAAAGGCAAAAATCACATCACTTGAGAAGATGACCGGTTCAGACTGAACTCTCTTAAAGTTTTATGGAATATCATTTGAAATAATGTTATACTGGCTGTTAATCATCAGTTAAAATGAGCGGTCCAGCTGTTTTTGTTGTGGCACGTTACATACTTCTACTCACGAGAACGAAACAAGATCTTCTGTCCAATTTTATGGTATTTTATTGTATCCAGTGAATCTCAGTCATTTATTTATGTGGGTCTCGTGTGAGCTCCACATAAATAAATATGAAGCCCGCATAAATAAATGACTGAAATTTACTGGACACAATAAAACACCATAAAAACTAATCTCTACGAAAACACCGTTAGAACATGCCATACGCTACTTAGCCTCGTTACACACGGATGGGATTAGATCTGGGGGACCCCAGTTTAACCCATCACTTGTCATACCCAACAAGACCTTAAGTCCACATAAACCGTAAAGAGCAAGCTACATCGGCCCAAGTTCTTGGCCCTTACCTCCCCACTTGTCCCTGAAACAAGTATATTACAGTGAGGATGCTTAGTTAGTTAATATAAGAAAAAAGAAAAGGGTAAAGAATAAAACTTACCCAGATTCTAAACTTTGTTCAATGCTACAAAAAGATGAAATAAAGACACGACAGACATGGACGCATAGATATTTATAGGCCCTTACATACCCAAATACTATGATCTGGTTTAGAGAGATGAGTTTGTCACCGAGTTCCTGAGGTAGAGCTTAAAAAAATATCTGTTACCCAAGACATGGTCCCCATGTTTTCCATTTATATCGCTAGAATCTATAGCGATGTGGTCCTTATTTCCATATGACTAGTGGCATCCAATGTCCATGCTTCACTAAAATCGGTTAAGTAGGCTTCCCTACTAGAGGTGCCTGCTTGAAGCCTTGGCATCGCATGTTCGCAAATTCTACGTATTTCATCCGTAACCAGTCCGACACGCCTGGAAGAAATGTACAAATAGCTCAGAAATCTCATCAGAAATGATCACTCGCGAGATGTAATTAAAGCCAGAAGGGATCTCCATGATTTGACATTACACCTAGAATGGCGAAACTTTCCCATGTAAATTAACAAACATGTACGAGTAATTAAACCCAACTTGAAACAATGAACGTTTCACTAATCTATGTACTTAGGAAGCGGATAAAATATCTAACGAGACAGCGTTAGGTGGGCGCTTCAAAGCTGGAATGCAATGATTGAAAGTTGCCACTGAACTTTAATAATTCAGACTCTCCTTTGTGTCTCCGCAATCCCCAGCAACTCACATTTTTCTCTTGCTATCATCTTCCTATTCCTTATTTCCATTTCTCAGTTCCTTCTAGCTGTAGTTGGTACATCTCAAGAGAGCCAAAGGAAGAGATATTCCCTTGAAACCATGGCATTTGCAGGAACTACCCAGAAGTGCATGGCTTGTGACAAGACTGTCTATCTTGTGGACAAGTTAACAGCTGACAATCGTATTTACCATAAGGCCTGTTTTCGATGCCATCACTGCAAAGGAACCCTCAAGGTACGCCATTGTCTATTGTCATGTGAGATATAGATTCATAACAGACTATGTGTAGATCCTTTTAGTTCTATACTTTTGATAAGCATACACTTATACAACATCCTTGTCATTGCATCTATCTTTTCTCCAAGTAATAGTAATCTTGAGATTCTTGCTAGGATTCATATCATGCTTTGTCCTATTAATTATGTTTGAGATTCTTGTTTGATGATGAAATTAGATCCTGGAAAGTTGCTAAAAGATTAGATCCTCCCTCCTGAAACTATAGATTCCTATTTAACTTCATTCACTCACCGTCTGGGAATTTAAAGTTACTTTTCTATTTTGAAATCTGAATCTCATTAGCTTTTGTGAGTTCTGAATCATAGAAGCTTCTTGACCAGGACTGTCAACTCGAAGCATCCCATTCCAATGGAAATGTTCTTCCAAACTTTATATTTTATTGATATTCAATTTGTGTTTGGAATGGAAGCGTTGTAAATCTTTATTTCGGTAAATTAGATTGAGACTGATGATCTATGTGCAGCTTGGCAACTACAATTCCTTTGAAGGTGTACTCTACTGCAGGCCACATTTTGATCAGCTCTTCAAAAGAACTGGAAGTCTTGACAAAAGTTTCGAGGGTAAGAGAAAAGTTCATTCGTACAATACTTACCAGTACCTTAGACTTTCCTCATCCATCAACCCAATCTGACATACTTCCATTTGAGTTTTGCTTTTCAGGCACTCCAAAAATTGCAAAACCAGAAAAACCTCTTGATACTGAGGTAAATTATCACGCCCATATCCAGTGGATGAGTTTTAGAGGCCTATCTCTAATTCTGATTTCCGATGCTTCAAACAGAAACCTACAGCGGCTAAAGTGTCAAACATGTTTGCTGGAACCAGAGACAAATGTTTTGGATGTAAGAACACTGTGTATCCAACTGAAAAGGTGACGTCCATAAAATTTGAAACACAATCACTCTAGTGCTTTTTTTTTTAATGTGATCGTGACAATAATCTCTCACACTCATTCTGCTCTAAAGGTTACAGTGAATGGAACTCCTTACCATAAGAGCTGCTTCAAATGCATTCATGGAGGATGTACGATTAGCCCGTCGAACTACATTGCACATGAGGGCCGTCTCTACTGCAAACACCACCACAACCAACTCATAAAGGAGAAGGGTAACTTGAGCCAACTCGAGGGTGATGGAGAGAGGGAAACAAATAGTAAGACCAATGGAAGGGAAGTTGCTGCTGAGTCATAATCTGCATCGTTGTATTTTCCTGCCTCCCTATTCCTATTGCTCGTCATGGTTTTTCCATTTCTCTCCAGCAGTCAATCCAAATGGCTCATGCTAATAAGACAGACTAAATTCTTCATACTTTATATTGCCGTGTGTTGGTTTTGGTTGGTTTTACTTGTTACTACAATGCTCAAATATATGTGAAGAATCGAAGGCCTATCCCTGTTTGATTGTAATTATGTGACAACAGCTTAAGGTGTGAGACGTAAATTGCGTTTTATGAAATTCTGTTTCATGTTAACGGCAGCATCGTTTTATCTCCATATCTGGGCTTCTGTAGCTACCAGTTCGTCCCTTGAATACACCAAATTTAAGGGGTAAATGAGGAAAGTGGAAGCAAAAAGACATATTCATCAGGACACTTACGGAGCCTAACAGGAAGTGTTCGACAGAAACATTCTGCCAAAACCTTGAGGAGGAGCATTTACCTAACTGACATGACGGCAGGCTATGCCTACGATAACAATAACACAACCTGAAGTCATATGGCTAAATGTATAATAACTTTCGTGTAAAACGACTAAAGTGACGGAAGGCATAAGACTGAAGACACTCAGGCAGATAAAGAGTCACGTTGGTAAAACACAAATCGAATTCAGTGACCAATGCAAGAACTCTAAACAGGTATATCGTAACCATATTGAAAAATTGTTACTCAACCAGCACCTCATTTGCCATCTGCAATCAACTACTGAAAAATAGAAAGAAAGAAAGAAAGAAACCAGCTCCTTGTATAGCATTAAGCATCTGAGTACGAAACAGGGGAAGGCATTCTAAGTTAAATCTGTAAACACTGCATTGAACACAGAGCTATCAAACTCTAAAACAATTCTTTACTAAGACACGCATCAAAATTACAATATCCTCCTGCTTTCTCATTGATGAGAAGTCCAATGCCACCACATAGCAATTCACGCAGAGAAATGATGGATGTTGTGCCAAAACATCAACTCTAATAAAGCTATAATAATTAAATTTTTAGAAGAATGTAATGAACAGTGCCATTAAGCATTATTGCATCTAACTACGGATCTATTTGTACATCTAAAATCCCAAAGGTTTTCAATCACCAGAAGACTATATAGTGTCAAGAAGACAATTATTTTGAGCAATATGCTTCAGATCTACAATAAAATCATCCCTAAGAAACCCAAATCCAAAAGTCCCATTTTTATACAGCCAAATCCTTCCTTCAACACGCCAAGGGTTTGCAGATGTATCTGCTAAGCCCGGAATTACCAAATCATAACTCGAATTAATGTACATAATGCGTGAGACAACATCATCTACAAAAGGGCCGCCCCGTTGCAAGTCGTCTCCAATTTCAGATGGGAGGAAATGTATCCGAGAATCGTATATGTTTTGCTCCTCACGAGAAAACGGAGGTTCTATTAGAGTATGATTTGACGTCCAAAACACCGGAGAAAAACTGGAAAGCCGCTCAGATAAGTCTCCTACCCTCCGACAAGAGATGCCAATCCCATCATACGCCACAAGATAGAATTCCATTTTCATTTCATCACAAAGCCCCTGCAAGAGACTATGAATGAAACTGTGTCGCATCTTGTGTACTCTAAAGCAATGTAATTTGACAAGAAAGAAGAACATCACGAGTTCATTATGCCAATAACAGAACAAATTGCAAAACATGATCCTAATTTCAAAGGACATAACCATCATAATTAATAAACCATAAACTAAAAATTACCACCAACCTTCCACAAACCCTGAAGCGGTCGTGACGGTGTTGGGGAGCAATCAACAATCTTCAAGAAATGCTCTGTTTCCCATCTCTTTCTTCCTTCGTCTCTCCTTCTCTGCCTCCTAAAGGATCTATCTGCTGTACCAGGACTCATCCGATTAGCATAGAACTGATACATCTCTGAGGTCTCCGGTACACCATTAAGGGGCCCACTTTCGTTGATCACATAATCATCGTCAAGATTTCTATATGCATCCTCCTCCACACTAAAATGCACGTCACCGATGAAATTAACATTCACCGAAATCAAATCACCGTCATTTTGTCCATCGGGATCCACATAATTTACAATCTCACCCTCCGTGGAAATGGTCATGAATAAAAACGGCGTCTTGATCACGTTGTAGGTGCCATCATGGGACGGAGAGACCCTGAAGCCGGAGAGGAACGAAGAGCCCCACTCGAAGAAAATTAGCGACGGAGGATTCAACACATTCTGCTGAACTTGACCGCAACGGCGCCAGAAGCCAATCAGATGCTCCCACTTGTTGAGAATCTTATACATGAGCTTGTAGGAGATTTTACCGTTTGCCCATCTGTTGATTTCTGTCTTGGACCCCCATCGCCTGTCGCAAAGAGCGAACCAGAGCTTGCTGGTCTCGTTTTGGCAGAGGGAAACGAAACGTTTTGAAGTGCAAGCAAAGATGGCTATGTCGGAAGGGTTGAGCAAGGAAAGGATAGAGAGCTGCACGTCTTCAGGGAAATCAGAGAAGGAAAAACAATCCATCGACATGTTTCCAAACTCAATGTTGCAAATAGAATTTAGGATTTTTTTTTGAGATGTACGTGTTCTTCAAATAGAAGGAAGGGACTGATACTTCTGGAAGTTATTCTTTGTCAGCGAAGAGAGATGTGGAAGCTTCGAAGCTTATTAGGTTGTTGAGCTTTGAGGTTATCTCGTACTTGGATTGGATCGGACCCCGAAAATGTCGTATTCGACAACATGAGATCTCTGAGATGGCACCAGGCAACCTCAAGCCCATGGTGAGAAATGACTGGCTCCAAGGCACAAACGCAAGCCCAAAGTCCAAGTATAATACCTGGTTTCTTCTTTTCGCTCACATATAGTTTATTTTCCCTAGTTTTGGCATGTTACATCTCCTAAATTTATATTTATTGGTCGAACCTTATGAGCACGCATGCTTTGATGGCGTCTTTCTAACAACATGGTCATCGAAATAATTTGAAGAAAACACGTTAGGTTACATTTGTACATGTTCTGTCCGTTTAGCCATGCTAAGCCATAATTATTACATGCAGACAACAGGAACTCTATACTCGAGGCTTAGCCGATAATTGCATGTACTGAGAAGTGGAAGAATCAAATGAAAATCTATCGACCACCGTTTTTCGATCGAGACTTGCGAAATTCCCGGACAACATTTTCCATAGACATGGAAGCTCGTGCACGTGTCCGACCCTTCGAATCACGCTGCTTCATCTTTCCATCATCTCCATCGAAGATTTGAACAAGAAGACCTTGGATTGACTCGGGACTAACGTAGGACTTAGCTTGTAAGAGATTTGGATACGCCTCCAAAAACTCAACGTATGCAGTAACCACTAATTTGATGGTCGCTTGTCTGATTTGATCTCTAAGATCGATATCAGGAATGGCATACCACTTACCATGCCTCTCTGCTATGTCATCGAAACTTTTCAGGAAAGATTGGAGCTTGCGTTTTATCAGAGCAGCCACGGCCTCACCGTTATAGCCCCGTCTCTTTACATCTTCTTTTTCTAACAATCTTACAAGAGGTCCCCAAGCTTGCTTTTGGTACATGTACGCTGCTTCCTCCGCAACAATCTTGTACTTCCTTTTCATGTAATCCTCTCCCAGCAGCTTCCCAAGTTTCGTGTTTTTTGTTCTAATGTAAATATACCAGTATGTATTCATGGCAAATACATGAGCCAGAACTTTGTCCTTGTAGCTCGATCTTTCCGCTTCAACATTTCTTTGAAGAGCTTCCATGACATTGGTGACAGCTTGTAAAAGCAAATTATCATCTGATTTCGGTTTTGATAGAGCTCCAGCTTTCCATATTTGTTCCGTCCGTAAAATTTTGGCCATAGGCGCACTGTAAATTTCTGTGGCAAGGTACTTTAGATAGTTAATGGCATATCTTACGAGTTTCGGGACAGACCCGTCTTGTTGTGGAGCGTGACAATATGAATTGCCTTCAATTTGGAGACCAAATTCCCAAAAGACTTTGCTCGAAGCATGTATGAGGAGTTTTCCCAGTTCTCTGAATCTTGTGCAAATATCAGCACCAGCTTCACCATCAAAAATCTCCACGAACTCTGTCTTAAGCTTTTCCAGGGAGTCAAACATGTCTAAAAGCTTGAAAAGCTTATGTGGCTCTTTGTTACTCCTTGCTACACCTTCTCCGAATCGAAAGAAGACTGCCATTATTTTATCTGCAATCTTGATGAAGCATTCCAACCAGACAGCTCCTCCCATGATTCCTCCTAGAAGTTGGTTGCAGAGTCTCTTTTCGGACACGATAATCTTTTTCACCGCCAGTTCAAAATGCTGGATCCAAAGGCTTATGACTGTCTCCAAGGTCTCCCACTCCATTTCATCAATTTCTGCAGGGGTGTACGTTCTCAAGTAGTCAGGGTTTAGCCGCATTAAAGCCTTTGCTGCTCTTCTGTACCTCACCTATTTGAACCAGAACAAAGATTAGATTCTGAGCAGTCTTTTAATGTTCTGAGAAATACCTGGCAGCATAGCACATACATAGAGAATTTCATACTCTTTTTTTTTTTTTTAATCTTTACTGTACCTAGAGCAGAATTATACGAGACAATATGATCCAAGTTAAATGCATACCTCAAATGTCATGTATGTATATGGTTGTGACATACCTTGACAAAGATATCTATACATATATCCAAGCAATCGTTAGAAGCCAGTGTTTCAGAAATTCTTCTAAGAAGTTCAATCTCCAACTCCGAACCCAGATCAAGAGAACCTGTTTCACCTTCATCGACCTCGCCAATATTTTCGAGTCTTAATTGCTGCAATCGGAACTCATACTCGTCTTGTAAATTCAGCAAAGCCTCGTCGAGCAACCCATTGAATTTCATGGCACTAACCTCCGTGTCATATAGAGCTTTGAGCGTGAGCATAGTCTCTCTCAGCCTATGCGTTCTAAAGTGATCAGTGGCTTTAGTCCTGCTCAAAAACTCTACCACCTCTTGTAACTTCTGAATCACTTGTCCACCATCACGACTAACAGAGTTTATGACTGCGTTCAGTTTATCAGCACAATCAACATATTTAAGCAAGTGTTTGAGTCGTTTTTCTGGGGTTTCTTGGTCAGGTAATTTGTTGGAAACTTCAAGAAGCTTGTGTTGAAGAGACTCAGACATCTTAAAACTATCTAATACCATAAGAGCTGGAGACACAGCTCTTTTGATTCTGGTTTCTAGGGCTCTGTTGACCATAGCCATAGAATGCAAAGGAGTTACTCTTCTCGATGCCGTTGATAGCCTTTCATCGATAAACTGAAATCTTTTTCCCATATTTCCTAAGCTATCTTTCATCTTGGTGGAGATCTGAAGAAGCGTTTTCAAGTCGGAGCATGCCAACTCGAGCTTGGCTTGCGTTGAATACTCTTCTTGGAGCGTCATCATCGACGTTAGGTTAGCATTCATACAGAAAGATTGGAGAAAAAGGGATTGTTTGGGAATCGACAGAGAGATATTACAGTCTACAAAATCCAGAAAATTGATGCATGTGGGCAGTATCGATCATCAAATGACGAGCACGAAGCAGTGAACAAAGAAGATTTGGTAATTTGCAAAAACAAGAGTAGGCATTTCAACTAAGAATTTGGACCACAAAAGTAAAACAATGAAGAGGATAGTATATGGTATATTACTAAGGGGAACAAGAAGCAAGGTTCGTCCTGGGGCTTGTGCAATTTGTCTTTAATTATATTCCCCTCTCATTTCTTTCAACTTGTTTTATAATAATAGTACTGGGCGAACATGAAAATGTTTGTCGAACTTACAGGCATACTCAAACTTTTAATTATGACAAGGACACTCAAAACTCTGAAGATTCCTAAAGTCTTAGTACTCTTATTTCCATAAACTATAATGCTCTTATGGTCCTTATTTTTTTCCTAACAAAGACACGAAACAGATAAAAAGATGTTACCAGAATGTGCAATCGATTACTCATAAGCATAATGTGTAACTGGTTATTCATTCGTAGTTACCATAAAGTTACTCATATCCGAATCTATCATTAACTCCAGGGCTAGACACGTTGAATTCAATTCAAGAGTTACTTGTACTTTTCACCTTATCACCTACAGACTGACAAGAATGCTTTTACCTTTAGAACTAAATTACCGCCTTGGTTCCAATTAGATGGTATCACATAGTCCACTTAATGATTTTCCAATCTTTTTGTAGTGTTGGAAAAGTCAGACTCCAGAATCTCATTGTATGCAACACTATAAATATAAAATATTTTCATTTAATTTCTCATAAGTTAAAATCGCTTTAAATTATATATCATAATTAATGTATGAGTGCAATAAACATAGCAATAAACATAAATCATAATGTATGAGTACAATAAAACATGAATCATAATGTATTAGTATAATAAGATATAGAGACTTTTTAGTAATTTTATTAAATTAAAATTCTTATTTTAATTAAACTTTAATTAGAATTATAATTAATTCTAATTAAATTTTAATTCTAGTTAAGTATCAGTTAGATTCAAATAAGATTCAATATCTCATATTAGTCCTATTTATTAAATAACCATGTTTAATTCTAAATTTTTCAAACTTTACAATTAAGTTCAACTTTTTTTAGTTACCTTTTTCGTTCTCTAATCATTACTTATATGCGACCCATTAAGTTCTTAAATATGTTAAGCAGCGGATATAAATTATAATTTTAAATCATACTTAGAATTAGATAAATTAAACTCCTTTAATTTATCCTTAATTTTTTAATTAAATAATTTATATCCATAGACTATGATTGTTGTTTATTAATGCATAATGATCTTTAAATAGTAGAAATATCAAAGTAGTTTTGACTAACTTTTTCGTGTATAATTTTTCTAAAATTCAATCATTAACAATTGATTTTATTAATGATATGTGTAAATTAGATTGCAAAGTGTCATTCCATCTTGAACAAGGATTTCATAAATTAACATTAATTGAAAACAGTGGAATACTCTCCTTATTCACTTTAAGGTGATGAATTCTATATAAGTCACTCAACTATCTTTATATAGTTCATACTATATCCAATTAGCACCGATTGAGTTTTCCTTGATAACGATAGGTCTTAAGTTGTTTCAAATATAACAATTCCTATATGAAATGCTTTGGAGATCTTAAGTCGGGGATTACTGGTATAATCATCATAATTAGAATTTTTATACACAAAAGAATCACTATATGACATACAAATAATGCTCCAAATAAAATTATGATGCAAAGTCAGTTTAGCCTCTGTTTGGTTGAGCTTATACTAGTAGAGTTTTTGTCAGTAGATCTTTTTTCTGTAGATCTTTTCTGAGAAGAACTTTTCTAAGAAGCCAGTTGACTGTTTGGCTGTCATTTAAAAAAGAGTTTTTTTAAAAGAGCTTCATACAGTAGACTGATTGGCAACATAAAAATAAAAAGAACTTTTAATTTTAACTATATTTTATTTTATAATAAACATTATTTATACATATAAAAATTATTTAAAGTATATTAAACAATATGCAAAGCACAATATATTAATTATTATATAATTTCAAACCATATGAAACATGAATGAAAATATATTTAACAAAATCTGTTATATGGATTATAACATAAGTAAACTTAATATCAAAAATAAATATTAAAACATATAAAAAGCCAAATAATATTATATAAATTTCAAAATAAATATTCAAGTTGAGTAAATAATTAAATACATAATAAATTATGAATTTTATTGTAATAAACATGAAGATGAGTTTGTGGATATTGTGTGAATTATGTGTAAAATATAAGGACAAAAGGGACTAAAAAATAGGCTCATTAATTGATATTAAAAATCTACTCGAAAAATATTTTTTTGAGAAGTTCCAAATTTGAGCTTCTTAAAAAGCTGTATTTTGGCTGCCAAAAAAGTCGTATCTATTTAAAAAGTGTTTTTTATTTTATAATCAAATACCCATTTTTCTTTAAAAAGACTTTTGTGGTGGACAAAAGTACTTATTGACCTCCCAAAAGCCCATTCAAACAGGCATTTAAAGTACGCTAATCTTTTGACATTTTATTAATGTCCATATAATAAAATAATGTTCCAAATACTTATAGATAATAAAATTATAATTATTTTATTAATAATAAAATCATGTAATTAATAATTTATTATCATGATAAAACAATTTAATGATGATACATAAAATATGATATAAACCTCATAATTATAATTTTATCATAATTTTATTTTAAATGTATATTTATCTCATGAACTTTTTCAGATATATCTAAATATGTATAAAAAGGAATGCATTTAAATAATTATGTTATTAAATGATAAACAATCGTTTGGTTGTAGGAAATAAACTAACAATCTCTTACTTATAAGCTAATTGTTTTTATTATACCATAACACTATATGACAATCATTATTGTTAAAAGAGTAGTTTAGTGAGAGAATTCTACAAGATAGGCACTTACTTGAATCTTATAATTTTCTTGTCAATTATCATCATAATTAAGAAAAACTATCCAAATATATAATTGGATCTTTAATGAGACCTAACTCCTTTCATTTGCCTGATGACTCTAATATTCCACAGTATATTGCTAGATTAACAATGCATGGAACTATACCAAGTTCATTAAAGAATTTATTAATTTAAATAATCATTTCCACTAAATAAAAAGGTATATTCATTTAAACTTTTTCATATAAGTCGAATCTAATTCAATCTTAGGCTTAGTGTTTTAATTTTAATTGTAAAATTAATATCCATAGTAAGCAAAGAATCTTAATTAAATTATATAATTAAAGATGACTGATACCACTATTGGAAAATTAGGAGATATGATTTGGCATGTAGTAGAATAAATACAAAAAAAAATTCTTTGATTTTTTGAAAGCTAAGGGGGTGTTTGTTTCTATTTTTATTTTTGGTTTCCTGTTTTTGTTTTCAACTTCAGTAAAAAATCTTGTTTGTTTAAATTTTTAGTTTCTGTTTTTGGTTTTGGTTTCTTCCGGTTTTAAAAATTTATGAAAACCATAAAAAGTGGTTTTTGTTTACTGTTTTCTTTTTTTTCATAATCTGATTTACTATCATTTAAATATATATTATTTAATTATTTATTTTTAATAAAAATTATGAATAATTTAATTCAACATTATATTTATATATTTAATAAATTTAAATTTATTATCAATAAAATTATGAATAATTTAATTTTATTTAATTTTTATAATTAAATTATATGTAATTAAATTTAAAATATATA
>JAOQMQ010000006.1:4464310-4480931 GCA_027563845.1 Erythroxylum subrotundum
ATCATATCTTTAGTAACATGGGCTGTCATAGCATAGTCATTAGTGTTACCATTCATATTTAATAACACTTATCACATATTACCGTATGTCATTTTTGTTGTAGTGTAAGTAGACTACTCACCCTTTACTACTATATATTTTATGAGAAAGGGAGATTGCCAATAACCTCTATGCACGTGATTGACATAGTGGAGTTTAGGGAGGGCCAACAGATCAAATCGAGTGTAGTTTTTTTATTTTATATGTTTTTTTTGGATGGTTATGTTTGTATAAATAATTTTGTGTATGGTCAACATCATTTTTAGGACCAATGAGGATTTTGGTAATTAATGATGTAAATGTGGAACAATCTGGATAAATTGTGGTTTAAGAATTTTGAAGCATCACATTTAAGTGGTATAAGAGAGAGATTACGTTTCTAAGGACAAATTAAATAAAATAAAAAATAATGATATATTATTGTCCTATTTAGGTTGGTTTCAGGACATGATATTGCTAACCTATAATCGACTGGAGAATTGGGTAATTTGATATGTGCTAGATGTGCCTGATTAAGGGAATTTTGGAGTGGATCGAGTAAGAGGAGAGATGTCAGCGCCACCTTAGATGATGCAGCAGGCTATTATTATGGCTCTAGCCTGAGTTGATTTTAGGGTATAATGTAACTAAAAGCAAATTTGTAAGATGAGTGCAGTGGAGTTTCGAGGCACTACTAATCTTAAAGAGGTTGGGTATAGTGGGAGGAAGATAGAGTTTTAAGTATGGTTTGAGAATGAAGATTTGTTTGGGTTTGATAGTTTCTACTTATGATTTTAAGAAGTTACTAGAGACTGTACTCTGAGTAGAGGACGTGGTAGAACAAGGTAAAAAGAGAGGAGAGCTAAAGAGGCAACTAAAAGGTCACTACAAAGAGAAGAGTCCGTCTGTTAAGAAGGAAGCTAGTCATTTGTGGTCTACTGGTGTAAGGGGATCTAGGAGAGTCGATGCTACATCGAGCAAGAATGGTAGTTTCTATAGGTTTGGTAGAGATCAAGGAGCTGGAAAGGATTCAGGACAATATAGTACTACTAGTGCACCATCGGTTGGATAAGATATAGGCGTTAGTCAGAGGTTTAAAGGACCTTTTAGTAAAGAACTTGGAGAGGTACAAAGTTGTGATACCTACAGGAGAGTTCACAAAGGACCATGTTGGGGACCTACTGGAATCAGTCAAGCATGCTATATCTGTGGAGAGAGGTGACATTTATAGAGGAGCTGTCTGCTAATAGGGAGGAGTTCGAGAGTACAGGTAAAAAAGGCATTACGTAGTCAGAGTGGTGCTTTTAGTTCTGGTAGAGTTTTGGGAAAAGTTGGTGGTAAAGGAGCTTAATGTAGACCAACAGTGGTTGCAATTACTAGTGGTACATCCCTAGTATAGGATCAAACTCAGGCAAGGATATACCATATGATGAGAGAGGAGGCACCCGCAACTAACTATGTCATTTCTGGTATGATTTCATTATTTAATATTAAGTCTTATCTGTTAATAAACCAAAGATCTACATATTCCTACATTTTTTTTTAAAGTTTGCCTCTAGAGTTCTGGGAGAGGTTAGTCCATTAGGATATGACCTGATAGTGCGGTTGATATTGGGAGATTGTGTGGTAGTGAATAGTGTGAGGAGGGGATCTAGTGAGGATTAGTGGAGTGGGGCTATCAATTCACTTGATAGTGATGGAATGAGGGAGTTTGACGTGATTCTTGGGATGAACTAATTGGCACAACATTAGGCTATAATGGATTGTTATATAAAAGAGGTGATGATAGAGTCTTAGGGTAAACTAAAAATTATAGTTATGGGGGGGGGGGGGGAATTGCAGAGTGGTTCCAACTTGTGTGATCTCAACCATTACTATTAAATGACTGATATTGGATGAATATGAGATATATTTAGCTCATATTATAGATACAAGGGAGGTGAGTCTTAGATCATAGGATATTCCTATGATGAGGGAATTTTCGGAGGTAATCTTAGATCATTTATTGAGTATACTTACCCAACGATCATTAGACTTTTTTCTGTCTTTCTTTTAATAAGATAGAGTGATGACATTATTTTTATCTCTTATCTTATTCTCACCTTTTCACTTAAAGCGTGCTTCTCGCGTTAATGGTAAGGTGGAAGGAAAAATTGGCACTTAATAGAAGTAACTTACGAGAATCTGAATCTTTTATTTCATATCAAAATTCCTAAGTCTTTTGCTAAAATTTTCTTTTAATTTATGCTTATTTCACTTACTACTAAATTTACTTTAATGAATATAATTGTTTCACTGATTTTTACTAATAATTTAAAGTTACATTAATTAGATGACAAGAATGCCTTCCTTCATGAGAATTTACAAGAAAAAATAGTTTATATAAAGTAAAAACCTATGTTTATTGCTCAAGGGGAGTATGATAAGGTTTGCAAACTTAAAAACTCTTTATATGGACTGAAATAGCCTCCACGTACTTAGTTTGATAGATTAAGTGAAGTGCTTATGGAATTTGGTTTACGAAAAGTAGTTATAATCATATCATAATTTTAAGAGTGGTTGTGCTCTTCTTGGATGGTCTTATTATATCATATGTTGTTTATCAAGTAGTTATATAAGTTATTCCTTAGTTACATCATCAAGTAATCTAAATCATATTGCAATTTTATGGCATACTAGACTATGACATAGTGATCAAAATCAAATAAGTCAATTAGCTAAAGAAGTCCTTTTAGGTAATTCAAATCAAGTAGATCTACCAATTTGTGAATATTATTTAGTTTGTAAAAGGCAAGAAAACTATTTGGAAAGGGAACACAAGCTTCTAACATATTGCAATCAATATTTTAAAAACTAGACCGGAGACCGAACCAGTTGAAGGAAAATTTTAAGGTTTAAAAGTTCAACCGGTATTAAACCACTATAAAATCGGTATATAATAAATACAAAGTAAAAATTATAAGTGTATGTAAAAATAAAATATTTTATTGAAATAACAAATACACCAATGTCTATTATTATACAATGAACTTATAATAAATCAAATATAATAATTCAAATTAAATTTGAGTCTAATATAAAACTTAAAAAATACAATAAAAATCAAAATTGTATTTCTAGAGGAGGTTATATCTCATCATTGATAAAATTTCCAAATTCTCTAATGTTATCTAAAAACTTATAAACTACGCTTTTATCCAAAATATTTGCATTAACTTCTTACACTACACTCAAATAATTTTTATTTTTTAGAGCAATCCCTTTTTTCATATTTCAGTTAAAAAATAATGTTAAAATATACGTGACATAAATATTATATAGAAACTAATGAAATACTACTTAAATGATAATCTAACTCAAATTTTAAATTTATATTGAACTAATTAAATTCAACACAAATTAATAATTTATTATATTTTTTGAAATTATTAATTAATTCAATTCAAATTTAAAAATTAAATTAAATTACCATTTCAGTTATATTTTATTAGTTTATTAATGTTTATATGGTGTGTAATAGGTTTTTTTATTATTTTGTGATTAAAATTTAATAGGAAGGATATTTTAATTAAAAATAAAAAAAATTTACTGGAGAGAACACAAATAATTGTAAAAAAGAAAAGAAAAAAAAAGAAAAGGTTAAAAAGAGAAATCCATTACTTAGCTCTATATATAACATGAAGCTAGAAGCTTAGATTACTCTCTATTTCCCTCTCACATCTCCCATGTCCCATCAACTTTTTCTCGGAAAAGATTCCAAAGTTTCAATTTTTTTCAAAACCATTTGCAATTTGCAAACTAATTTCCCAACGTCTCTAATAACACTTAAACCTTCTTTCTTCTTCCTCTCCCATAGCCAAGCACCAGCCTCCACTTCAACCCTGAACTCATCATCTCTGCGAAGAAATCTCTTTACTTCCGCTAATTATACCTCTCATTTCATTGAAGATAACATGGATTTTGGATTTTTCTTTCTTTTTGTTTTGAGATTTAGTTAACATCAATCATCATTTTTTTACAGATAGAGTGTTGTTGAAGATGGCGGTGAAAGTCGAGGAGTTGTGGCTTGTTGCTCTTACTCAATTCTCCCTCTTCCATGGTCTATTAGAATGAAGATTGCATTTGGTGCTCCAAAAAATCTCTCTGTATTTCGAGCTTTTGTTCTGGTTTCTAGTGCCAAACTCAGCTACCTATTTGCTCAATCTTGGTTCCAAATTGGTTTTCACTACAATCTATTGATTTCTTAAGTGACAATCACACAAAGCTCTCGTCTTTTTCTACTGATTTGGTGTTTGGACGTCAGAGAAGACACATTCAGTTAATGATTTAGAGAAAACTGACCAGTTTATTATTTAACCAGCTAGTTTTCAGTCCCAATAATTAAAAGTTAAAACCAAATAGGAAACCAGTTCGGTTCGTGCCAAATCCAATCGAACCGAAAGGTCTGGTCAGATTTTTACATCATTGATTACAATTAATTCATTTAAAACATTTATAGTCTAATGAATGTGAGGATAACACATAAGAATATATATTTCATCACTATTATAGATAACAAAACTCAGGTCACGTTTATTTGATTTCTTATAAATAAAAAGTACTAGAAATAAAACAGAATTATTAAAAATTGATCAAGGATGCTTATATGATAATTTCAAGAAGTTATATGATAAAAAAGGAATAGAAAGATACTTGACTATTCTTTAAATTCTACAATAAAATAATATTATGAAAAGATGAAATATAATGCTTATAAAAATGATTAGGACTATGATGACATAAACAAATTTACCTATCAACTACTGAGGTGATGTATTACTCATAACCACTCATATATTTAATTATTATGTTCCTGTAAAATCAGTTACAAACACTTTGTAAGAGATATAAACATATAGAAAACCAAATATGACAAGCATAAAACTAAAGGTTTGTGTTACCTATGTTTATGATATCTCTTACAAATATAGAAAACTAGGCCTAAGAGGAAAGAAAATTATCTTTATTAAATACTTTAAACACGTAAAAGGATATACGTGTATAGGTGAACAAGATAATGAAAGAATAATTGAATTTGAATCATAAGATGTCTCATTTTTAGAAAATAAATATCTGAAGGAGGGTAAAATAGGAAAATATATGCTTTTATATAAGACTTTTGATCAAATTGATTATATTACATGGAATTAAGATGAAGGACTATATCCGAGTGGAACTAATCTCGAAAATGAAGAATTAACTCAAGATCAATTCAGATTGCAAACCGATAAGAGTTTACCTATTATATCTTATCCGAAGAGGAGTAATCAAGAGATTAATGAATCTGTATCTCATGAATCTCATTTATATAGAAATCATAATATACTGATTCCCCAGTTTTATTTTTAAATGGAAGGGGTAATTTGTATGATTATCCTACAAGAAGAGGGTGAGTTAGGAAATGTAAATGATGCTCTTAGTGATTATGCTAAAGAAGAATGGAAGAAAGCAATGAAGGAAAAAATGACTTGATTGAACTCAAATCAAATATAGGTTTTGGTTGATCTAACAAATGAAAAATTACTGAGAATAAGGGGTTTATCAAAATAAAGTAGAAGGTTGATAATAATATCGAAACATACAAGACACATGTTATAGCTAAATGATATATATATATATATATATATATATATAAGGAATTGCTTATAAAGAGACATTTTCATCATTTATGAGGTTTATTAAAATCACTTTATGGCCTAGAACAATCTTTAAGATAATGAAACATTCATTTTTGTAGGGATGTCAATGACCCTTGGCCTAGCCCAACCACGAGTGATCTATGGTTCGGTTCGTGGTCGCATGGGTCACGGCCGAGCGAGGCCAGCTCGACCCACATTATATATATATATATATATATAATTTAAAAAACAATGTCATTTTCGACGTTACGGTCTAGCCACGGGTTAGGCTAGCCCGGCGACCCAATCAGGCTAAACAATTTTGGCATGTGGCTTGCCCGTGGCTATACCAATTTGGGCCAAAATCGTGCCGGGCCGAGTGGGCCAAGCCAAAATTCACATTCCTACATTTTTGTAATCATTTTATATAATTTTTACATGATCAATGAAGACTATTGTGTGTTCAATAAAAAATCCAAAAATAAATTTGCAATTTTATCTTTTTATATAAATGATATTTTGTTTGCTTATAATAATGTGAGTTTGTTAAGTAAATTAAAAATTGGTTATTATCCAAATTTAAAAAGATACCAATGAACCTATATCTTGGAGTAGAGATTTTAAAAGATCGTTCAAAGAGATTATTATCTTTTTGACAAGTGACATATACTCATAGAAAATTCTTAAACAAATTCGTATGCAATATTGTAATCCAATTGATAATCCTATTTCTAGTCGAAAGTTTTTCCAACATCATTATAGGAAAGGGAAAAAATGAAGAAAGTTTCTTATTTTAGTAAATTAGAAGCCTCAAGTATATAAAGATGTAAATAATACTAGATATGTGTTACATTACTAAAATGATAAGCAAATATTAGTCAAATTTTAGTTAAACACATCAAAAATCAATAAAGAGAATACTAATGTATTTAAAAGGTATTATTGATTTATATTATTAAGCCAACAACCTATGTATACAAGGTTATATGAATTAACCTTGTATAAATGAGATTTTTTGAGAGAGAATCTACTTATAAATTTGTTTTCTTACTTAATACTAGTGCAAATAATATGGAAAGCTAAGAAAAAAAATCATTTGTTACTTTGTCAATAATTAAAGTTGAATTCATAATGTTTTTAATTACAAGACAAGAAAATTGTATGACTTAGACATTTCTTATTTTCAATAAAAATAAAACTAATATAATATTAATCAATGATAATAGTAAAGTAGCAATCGCATAAATGAAAGTTCTCAAATTTTATTACAAAGTCAAATATGTAGATACTAAGTATAATTACATGAAAGATAGGTGCATGAGATGAAGTGAACATGAAGTATATTTCTTCACATGATGTGATAACAAACCTAATTACAAAGTCAATCCAATATATATATGGCTAGGATTATGTAGATATTGATATATTATTGATAAATATTTAATGAACGTTCATTTATTGTATTGTCATGTTTAAATGCCTAATATATGTTAATATTGTTAATTATGTGATGAGAATTATATAACACTTGATTCTAAGGTATGTTTCCTCAATGTATAATATGTAGAATGTGAATTAAAGTATGTCAAATAGATAAGAGATTGGCTCTCTTACACAGACAATTGGTTCCAAAATTTGTAATAAATAGAGATAAAAACAAGTTTAAGTTTGTTATCTAAGTGATAATTAAGAGTTGTAACTTAAACAATAAATTTTCAATTTAAATAATAAAAAGGAAAATAATTTGGAATGATTAAATAATCATTATATCTATCTTAAGTGTCAAATGTGAGTTATGAAAATTTTAACTATCTTAAGTATATTTGAACTAATATTTATATAATATTTCATGGATAAATGTAATCCGCCCTATATGAAAAAGAATTAATATCATAATACATAACTCCTACTATATGTGTACAACTGACTATGAAAAGGGATTAGTGTAAGTTATAAAATCTCAAGTTACATTATATGAGACCTTAAAGGTTAAATGAGTTTTATAAATATACTCTTATAACTATTGTCTAATTCTTAAGAACTAACATTAAGGTTTCCTACTTTATAATATTACCAAAAGATCAAGTGTGATATGACTTTATAAGACAATTTTAGGAAGCATATTTATAGCGAATCATTGGGGTATCTTAGGAATATAGTATGTGTATTGTTAGGAAAGAAATTTAGGGTTAAGATGTATATATAAAGGAGAGGTCTGTAGTTTTGTAATCATGAAAAACATAAATAAAGTTTTTCCTCAAATTTGTTCATGGTATTATAGTCGCCATCGCTCTGGTGCTGCATCAAAATTTAATTTGCTTTCTCTCCACATAAGCTCCAAGACATGTGGTGACAATTCATATAATTAAAGATCCATAGAGGTGAATTAAAAGCTTATTTGTGATTGGTTTGCTGGGATGGAAAACAAGACTGAGAAGTCCGCAATTGATCAATCTATTAAGAAATTCATTGACAGTACCTCTCCTTTTTTACTGAATTCATCAGATAACCTAGGTATGATGATTAGCTCATGTGTCTTGAAAGGGAAAAACTATGACATGTGGGTAAAGGCCATGAAAAATGCCTTGCATGCTAAGAATAAACTGGGATTTGTTGATGGTACTGTTACCAAGCCGAAATCAAAAGAACCTGAGGCAGGTTTGTAGGAATTTTGTAGTTCCATGATGGTTTCTTGGTTCTTTAATTCGATTGATCATGTACTTCAACCAAGTGTGGCTTACTTTGAGACAAAAAAAAAACTTTGGGATGATTTAAGAGATCATTTTTCTGTTGGTAATGCACCATGTATTCATCAATTAAAGGCAAATATAGCTGGAGCAAAGCAATAAGGGCAGTCAGTTGTGGCCTATTACACACATCTCAAGGGCATGTGGGATGAGCAGAGCAGCTACACCCGTATGCCAGTGTATGAATGCAGTGGTTGCACGTGCAATGTGATTGTCGAACTCTTTAAAGAAAGAGAAGAAGAAAAGAATCATCATTTCCTTATAGGTCTTGATGACTCAGTTTTTGATACAATGAGAACCAATATCCTGAGTATGGATCAGTTGCCAAACTTGGGTAAAGTTTACTCAATGGTGGTGCAGGAGGAGAGATATAAATCAGTTGTGCGAGGTCGTGACGAGATAAGTGAAGCTGTGGGATTCGCTGTGCATCTTAACAGAACATAATCCAATCAACAAAAGGGGGAATTGGTGAGCAAATGGTATGCACACACTGTGGTAAAGCAGGACATGAAGTTTTTCGGTGTTTTGAAATAATTGGGTACCCAGAAGGTTAGGGTCGTGGAGGATGTGGCGGACGTGGCGGTGGAAGAAGCAAGGGTTAAGGTCGTACATCAGCCAATGCTATGCAAGGAAACAATGTTGCATCTCAGAACTCCAATGGAGACAATTCACAGCCGTAAATACCAAGATTGACTGATGCTTAAGGGAAACAGATTATGGTTATTTTAGCAAACTCGAGCATGTTTAGCTAGAGTGGTACAAATAAAAAGTTGCATGGTAATGCTCATGAACCAAAATGGCTCCTTGATAGCGGAGCATCTCATCATATGACTGGAAGTTTTGATTGCTTGCAAAGTGTCTATCTAGTGACCCCTTCATCAGTTATACTTCCAAATGGAGACCAAACAATGGTTAAATAAGAAGGATCAGTACATCTAGAAGGAGGAGTGGTTCTCAAAAGAGTGTTATACGTGCTTTGTTTGAATTGCAATCTAATTTAACTTAGTAAATTAATTACAGATAGTAACTGCTTTGTTACATTTACTGATGAGCTATGTGTTATGCAGAATCATACTTTGAGGACACTGATTGGTGTGGGTGAGATGAGAGATGGAATCCGCTTCTATCATTCAGTAGCATTAGCACGAGCATGTCATGCAAGTAGAGGTGAAGATTATGTGTTTTGGCATCAACGTATGGGACACCCTTCAACCCAGATAACATCTCTTTTGCCTGGTGTTAGAAGTGATAGTTGTAATTCAAGAAGTATATGTGAGATATGTTTATAGGCTAAACAAACTAGAGATGTCTTTCATATCAGTTTAAATAAAGCTATGGAATCATTTTAATTAATACATTGTGATATTTGGGGTCTATATGTGTTGCTTCAAATTGTGGTGCTCATTAGTTTTTAATAATAGTTGATGATTTTTCTCAAGCTGTTTGGGTGTATTTGATGGCAGAAAAGAAGGAAAATTTTGATATGTTAATATCCTTATGTAAGATGGTGAGGACCTAGTTCAAAAATTATGTTAAGTGTGTGAGGAGCGATAGTGGGCTTGAGTTTAAGACAGAATTCATCAAGTAGTTTTACATAGAGAATGGGATCTTATATCAAACCTCTTGTGTGCGTACACCTCAACAAAATGGTCTAGTAGAAAGAAAACACTGTCTTGTTCTCAATGTGGTGCGAGCTCTAAGATTTCAGGTTCATTTACCTCTCAAATTTTGGGGAGAATGTGTTCTTACTGCTGCTTATTTGATTAACTAAACATCGACTCAAATTTTACAAAATAGAACACCCCATGAACTATTGTTTGGAAAGGCATCTTTATACTTACATATGCGTGTCTTTGGTTGCTTGTGTTATATCTCACACAAGTTAACTACTTTTGATAAGTTCGAAACTAGAAACAAAAAGTGCATATTTGTTGGGTATCCATTTGGTAAGAAGGGTTGGCTTGTTTATGATATGAAAGCAAGAGATTTTATTGTATCAAGGGATGTGGTGCTTTGTGAAATTGAATTTCCTTTTGCTCATAAACCAAACATAGAGGTAGTTGGGTTTAGACAAGGAATGTGTAAGGGGGAGAGTTGATGTGCATGATGGTGATAATGATATTAAATGTGTGGGAGAGAGTTGTGAGTTGGTAGCATGGGGGAGTGGTTCCAAGAAGGAATAAGGAAGTGGTGAAGTAGTGGTTTTAGAGAAACAAAGTAATGATAATAGTTCATAAATGGTACTGAATTTGTATCACAGGTTTAATTGACCTGGACAGCGTGTGAGGTGACCTCTTGCTCAACTTCAAGACTACATATGCTATACTACCATCTCTCACTCACCCCACATCTGTTGGCTCCTCAGGTACCCCTTATCCCATAGCTCGTTATATAAATTGTGATAACTTTTTTATAGCACACAGAAAATTTTTAGCTACAGTTACCAGAGAAAAAGAACCAGAGCATTTTGGTAAGGCGGTAAAAAACAAATTGGTGTGATGCCATGCAAGTTGAAATATATGCATTTGAAAGAAATGGGACATGGACGTTGTAGGACCTGCAGCCTAATAAAACGACAATAGGTTGTAAGTGGGTGTATCGTATCAAATACCATGTTGATGGACAGGTTGAACTATATAAGGCATGATTGGTTGCTCATGGAAACCGACAAGCGAAAGGGATAGATTATATTGAGACCTTTGTTCCAGTTGCCAAAATGCTCAGTATACGTACATTTCTAGCCATTACAGCTATCAAAGGCTGGGAATTACATCAGATGGACGTGCATAATGAATTTTTGCACAATGATCTGGATGAGGGGATGTATATGTGATTGCCGCCCAATTTTGCTTCCTCTCAGCCTAAAAAGGTTTGTCGTCTTCAAAAATCAATCTATGGGCTGCGACAAGCTCCCCGTATGCGGTTTTCAAAATTGACAACGACTTTTAAGGCATATGGGTTTGTTTGGTCAAGGGCAGATTAGTCACTCTTCACTTGTCATATGGGAAATGTTTTCCTTGCAATCTTGATATATGTTGATGATCTAGTTGTTGCAGGAAATGATAGTGACGTAATCTGTGACTTTAAGCAGTATATGAGTAAAATGTTTCACATGAAGGACTTAGGGGTGCTCAAGTATAGAGATCGCAAGAGGACCGACTGGTCTGTTTTTGAACCAACGCAAATATGCACTCGACATACTTGCTGAGTGTGGGCTTCTAGGAGCAAAACTTGCTGCAACCCCAGTTGAGCAGAACCATCGATTAGCTGAATCTGCTGGTGACAAGCTAGCGGATCCTGAGGGACACTGACACTTAGTTGAGCGCCTCATTTATCTAACAATTACAAGACCAAAATTGTGTGCAAGCTCCACTCCAAGCACATTATGATGCTACGCTTCGAGTCTTACGGTTCTTGAAGGGAAATCCAGGTCAGGGAATTCTCCTCAGAGCTGATGGTGATTTGCAGTTGAATGCATATTGTGATTTGGACTGGGCAAGCTGTTCGTTAACTAGATGATCATTGATTGGCTATTTTGTGATGCTTGGTCTGTCTCCCATCTCTTAGAAAACCAAGAAACAACATACAATGTCTCGATCATTTGCAGAGGAAGAATATCGGTCCATGGCAAATGCAACCTATGAGTTGATTTGGCTGAAATATTTCCTTCAATCTCTTAATGTTTCTCATTCCAAGCCAATTAGATTGTTCTGTGACAGCTAGATAGCTCTTCATATAGCAACCAATCTAGTGTTTTATGAGAGGATGAAGCATATTGAACTGGACTGTCATTTTGTGCGAGATCAAATTCAGACTGGCTGTCTTACTGCTTTGTATATTCGTTCTGCAGAGCAGCTGGCTAATATATTCACCAAGGCTCTTGGCAAACAACAATTTCATTATTTGTTGGGCAAGATGAGTATTTGTGATCTGCATGTTCCAACTTGAGGAGGAATATAGCGAATCAGTAGAGTACCTTAGGATTATAGTATTTTAGGATTATAGTATGTGTATTGTTAGGTAATTAATTAATGGTTAAAATGTATATATAAAGGAGAACTTTGTAGTTTTGTAATCACGGAAAACAGAAATAAATATAATATGAGAGAACTTAGAATAGAATAGAGGAGTGTCATCTTCATTGTGTAACTCATATACAAAAATATAATTAGAAGTGACCAATTTCTTTTAGCTAAAGAATTGGATACAATTATAAAATTATAAAATAAATAAGATAAAAAAAGAATAGGGGTACGAGATGGTATTATGCTCTAGTGATGGATAGCACGAGTATCTAATGAAATGATAATTACCGCTTCAACTTTCAAGACAACTTCAATACAGTCGAAATAATTTCAATTACTTACAAAAGATTGTATTTTTACCCACAAGGACTGTGATGGAGCAGCACTGGCTTTTCCATCCTCAACCAAGGTCTTAAGTTCGAGTCTTAAGAATGGAGTCACTTTAAAACTCGCGAGGGAGAGCTTTGCTGCCTAAAAAAGGGCCCTATCTAGCTCGAATCAGGATTAGTCGATTGCCCATATGGCGCTGAATACCGGGTGATTTAACGTGAAAAGAAAAGAATTGTATTTTTAAAGATAAAATAAAAAGATAAGAAAGATTAGATAGAAAGAATTTTGCAACGAGGTTTGTTGTTTAAACTATGAAAAGATATAACAAGTTCCTAAGTGATTTGCTCTCATCAATAACTTGTGTTTTTTACGATCCCATAATTTTGTAAATCAAAATCTATTATTAATGGGAAAAACACAATAATTCATGGTTGAATGAACTTCTGAACTATAAATGCATGCCGATTTATAGAAATTAAAGGCACCTTGGCATTGAAATATGAGTGCCCTAACTAAAGAATGCTATATGAAACTTAGTGCCTGTTTGGTTTAGCTTTTGAAGATAAATAAGCACTTTTTTTCACCGCAAAAGTTATTTTTAAGAAAAATGAGTGTTTGGCTTTAAAATCCAAAAGAACTTTTTAATAGAAATGGCTTTTTTAGAAGCTAAAATACAGCTTTTTAAGAAGCTCAAATTTGAAGCTTTTCAAAAAAGCCCCTCATTTTAGCTTTTTCGGGTAGATGTTTTTCCGTCGTTTACGTTTATATCGCACTTTCGTCTTTTGTGTTTGGTTTTCTCTTCCTTCTTCAACTTTGTCTTTTGCTTTTCCAAGTTACCTTCGTATATCTGATTCTTCAGGTTGTTTTGTGAACCCATCCGATTAATTTTTGCAAACCCATCCGTATTAAGTTACCCTCTTCATCGTGCACCAGCCGACGTATTATTTCATCAAAGCCTTAAGGTACTCGTTGTCTACTCAATTTTCCTTATGTCTTATTATTCATATTCATGGGCATGTTTGATTTATTATTCATGTTCATGGGCATGTTTGATTTTTTAGCTGCACCACTAGTAGCCTCCCCTACCCTCTTTGTCGCACACCAGCCGACGCTATATTTCATCAAAGCCTTAAGGTACTCTCTGTCTACTCAAATTTTCTTATGTCTTATTATTCATATTCATAGGCATGCTTGATTTTTTAGAAAGGACTGAGGATTTGTGGTTGACTGGTACATAGGGATTGTTTTGACAAACATGTATGAAAGGTTTGGTGATGTAGCTAATGCCCGTAAAGTGTTTGACAAAATACCCTATAAAGCCCAAAGCTTTATCTTCCCATATCAGAACTTATCTTTGCATCAAGTTTTTTTTTCTAGAAAAAGAATCACTAAAAATAGTCCAAGATATGGGTTGTACTTAAATAAATAAGAACCATACATCTAAGAAATAACTAATCACTGTCTTTTATACTCGGTCCACAATGTTCCTAGACCTGCATCCGAAGCTTTGCTGGCTGACTTCTGGTTATTACATATTATCTAGATAAAACATAATAATAAAAGTGAACTTTAAAACCTTCAATTAAAAAACATAATTGTAATTCTTTCACATCTAGTTATTTATTTAGGATAAATGGTCTAAATTATTTTGATGTATAACTCATATAAATTATGAGATAAGCCAATATAAACGAACAATCCAAGTTTCTCCTTATTTTTGCACAAGATGGCATAGGAGAGAAGAGGCACAAGTGCCATAGTTGGCTGTTGCCTTTAGATCATTAAGGAGTTTCCAAAAGCCATGTCTCTGCATGAAAAAAAATGAACAAGTTCCAAAACCATATATCAGTATCATAGCAAGAACAAAACTTGAATGCATATAATGCAGAGATATGGCTCCTGGGAACTTCTTAATGATCATATATAGATATAAGAAACAGAAAATTACATTGGTATACATCAGAAAACTGCACTCATCTTTCCTCTTTTGCATTAAATAATCAAACTATTATGCTTATTATGCTTTTGTCTATGTCATTCTTATACTTGCTAAATTAATTGTTATATGCAGTGGGGGTTTTGTTTTCTGGATCATTTGTTGTTGATAGAAAATGTCAAATCTAAGTCAAGATGTTCAAGGTGGGGATAAATTGAAAAAAAGGGTTAAAACGGAGTGAAATGATAAAACTCTTGAAATTTTAATCAAAATTTTTATGGAAGAGACATTAGCTGGAAGTCGACCAAATGGTCACTTTAACAAGATTGGATTGAAAAAAATTGTTGGACCCCGAACTTTTCTTGGAAGCTTGATTTATTAAATGAGAAATTGTTGGTGATTATTCAGGTGCAAAGAAAAGTAGAATTCTTGAATTTGAAATGTTATATATAAGATTGAGGTTTGAATAATGGATGACTTTCAAATTGGAAATTGAAATTACTTTGGATGATGTGTAAAAAGAAAATGAAGCAAGAAAAAAAATTTATATGAAGCGATATTAGTTAAGGTATGACTAGTTTTGATTCGTTTTCTGAAAAGTGAGTTGGGTTTCGGAAACGGGACCCAACAGGGTGGTATCAGAGCCTAGTATTAGGATCTTACTTGGGTTATATGTTTGGTAAGATTGAATTGTTTGATTTAGGTGTCAAGAATATGATTGATTACAAGAATGTGCTTATGGAGATTAAGATTAGAAATTCATGATGAATTTGGATGATTTGACTTCGAATAATTGCGAGATAAAATAAGGAATACTTGAAAGATGAGATTAGTAATAGAGATATAGCTATGTATGGAAGTTCAAGAGGATTAAATTGAATGGTATGGGTCCATGTTAAGGTTTATTAAGAATTGGACCATTGACTTGTGTAAATATGTTAAGAAAGATTGATATGATTTGATATAGGTGTTACCGACGCAAGAAGTGAAAAATTGTGAATAATTCGAAGTATTTTGAGGAATTAGTTAAGAAAGTGATTTGAATTTCGAGGACGAAATTATTGTAAGAGGGGGAGAATTGTTGGACCCCGAACTTTTCTTGGAAGTTTGATTTATTAAATGAGAAATTGTTGGTGATTATTCAGGTGCAAAGAAAAGGAGAATTCTTGAATTTGAAATGTTATATATAAGATTGAGGTTTGAATAATGGATGACTTTCAAATTGGAAATTGAAATTACTTTGGATGATGTGTAAAAAGAAAATGAAGCAAGAAAAAAAATTATATGAAGCGATATTAGTTAAGGTATGATTAGATTTGATTCGTTTTCTGAAAAGTGAGTTGGGTTTCGGAAACGGGACCCAACAGGGCTTTTTTGGAGGTTTATCGGTTTAGATAGCTTGATAAGGTTATGAGATTGAGTTTTCCAAGGTTAATTGAAGTGATTATGCTATGATGAGGCTTAATTTTGGATGATTGATTAATTAGGGTTTATGCCCAATTTTTGGAATTTGGGGATTTTGGAAGTTTTGAATTTAGATAGCTTAAATGTATGAGGAATTTGTGTTTTCTAAGATTAATTTGAGTAATTATGTATTTATGATGTTGAATTTGGGTGAATTTGGTTTTGGAAATTTTAATTTAGAGGAAAGAGGGAAGCTTTGAAGAAATTGAAGCATTGGACAAGCTTCTAGCAAGGATATGAGGTGGGTAATATGTTTATTCTTTGAATTATAAGCCAATTGAACGTTTTTGAAAAAAATCAAGAATAGGATTGTTTAATATATATATATATTGTTTATGCTTTCGAAAAATGATTTTTTGAAAAAAAGTTGTTACAATGATTAAATTCATTGTTTTGATATGAATTTTGATAAATTGATAAAACTTTCGAAAATTTATTATTTAT
>JAOQMQ010000006.1:4485898-4505629 GCA_027563845.1 Erythroxylum subrotundum
CTCTCATCTACCAAAACCTCTCACAAATATTGACTTGAGCGTCGGAGGGGCCTCCCGGGAAACAATTCCCGGCCCGCTGTTATCTGTTTTGCAGGTATCTTACAGCCAGAATCGCACAAACCATGGATCAAAACAATGACTTTCAACCTCAGCAGAACCCGGCTGAACCACAACCTATGAATTCATATTTTAATATATTTTATCTGATTATATTAAACATAATAAAAATATCAAATTATTTTTAAATATAATTATGCAAAATTTTAATAATACAATATGATTTCTATCAATAATTTATGTAAATTATTAATTATAACTCATTAAAATTAAATTTGATAATTAAATATAATAATTCATAAATTTGATGAATTTAAACAATATAAACATTTTAATGAATATCAATTAATCTAAATAAATAATTAGATAATAATTATAATTAGTGGTAACTTTTTTATTAATTTTTTGTAATTTTTCTAGTTTAATATTTAAATATAAATTCAAAATATAAATTAATTCTTAAAATTTAAACTTGCTAACTTTTTAGCTTAATGTATTGGACTAAATGAATTTGACCAACTTATACAATTATAATCGTCCTATTATCATCGACCACTGGACAAATACAATGTTATAATTATGTAACACTATTGCATAGAAAAGAAATAAAAATTAAACAAAAAAATAATTAATTTAACAAGTTCCAATATATCTATGGATGACAATAGACTACCCTACTAATTTTTTAAAATATTTTTATAATTAAAAGTGTAAAATATTTTTTAATTAGATTTGGGTATGGGTTGCTCAAGATCAGACCTATCTG
Source organism: Erythroxylum subrotundum (assembly GCA_027563845.1). Classification (NCBI taxonomy): domain Eukaryota; kingdom Viridiplantae; phylum Streptophyta; class Magnoliopsida; order Malpighiales; family Erythroxylaceae; genus Erythroxylum; species Erythroxylum subrotundum. The sequence goes on from JAOQMQ010000006.1 coordinate 4,486,722, forward strand.
AAACTCAACCCTTTTAAATAAAACGATATTGTTTTGTTTAAAATAATTAAACCTTGAGCTTAAGCCTGAACATAACCCTAATTTATTGAAAATACTTTAATCTAGACCGATTGGTCGGAGTTGTCATAAATATATCTTACCTCCAATTTCACCTTTTGAAGATCTCGCCGATTTTCAAACTATATCTCATGAAATGCACGTCAAAAATGGTGCCATAGTTAAAGGAAAGATAATTTAACTCTAGCAAGATTTCCAATCATTTCCATTCTGTTAAACTTAATGCGGTATGTGAATTAAGTAATTTTCACATGTTTATTATTATTTATAGAAAAAGGATTAGAAGTAACTATTTTCACATATTATAATCATTATAATGATTAAATTATTCTTATACAGAATATACTATAATAATTTATCTCGCTAAGATTTATTCAAGTCAAATATACTTATTTTTACATTTTGTGAAAATATGAATTTAATATATAGAAGTACTGAACTCAAATATACTTATTTTTACATTTTGTGAAAATATGAATTTAATATAGAGAAGTAGTGATCTCTTATCTTTCACCGTCGTATCAAAATTTTGGTGATCTTTAAAGGTTAAAATTAAAATTAAAATTTGATATTTTTGTTAGAATATAATATGAATCTTAACATTTCAAAGTATTTAATTTGAATTCTAACTTTTGTAAAGTATTCAAAAAAGACTATTAGTGAGCAAAAAATTTGATAGGATAATTGTCCATCAATTAAATACTACGTCGGTACAAATGTGACACTATTTATTATTTATTATTTATTACAATTAGACAGGGATCTCATTATCATGTGTTTAAATAAGGCCCGGTATTAAAAATTTTAAAATTTTGATTACAATAATCAATATTAATCATTAATTGGATTAATTAAATTATTTAAATACCTAATTATAACAATTGCTATTTATCATTTATTATTTAGGTTAAATCCCTAATTATCTTAATTAACATATCATAATTTATGAAATTAAGGATTATGGATTGACAACATTATTCCAACCTCTCTATATTTTCTCATTGCTTCCTCCTTGCTTCTCTCTCTCGCATGTTCTAGGCATTGTAGCTTCTTTGTCTTACATATCACAGCAGGTGGACCAACCACTACTCATTATTTAGGAGCACAAGTACATCAAAAAAAGGTGGAATACATGATACTAAGTGGTTGTTTTTTTTAATAGCTTCTTTATCCTTTGTCGTCGTCTATATTTTTTATACATCGTCTATGTTGTGGTCTCTTGCCATATTTGAACTACACTTTCTTTTCAGTATAATCCTCTCTTGTTTTTTTTTTTTTAAAATCTAGAGTTTATTATTCATGCAAAAGTAGTGATGCAAAGAGAGAGATACAATCGAGTAACTTTTGAATTAATAAGAATATTTTTCCTAACATCAATTTAAGTTATAGAGCTTTAAACTAATTTATTAGTAAGAAGCAGAAAGGGGAGCATTACGATAAGTTGTAGGGAACAAAAGATATCTCCTTATCTTTCAATGCCAATATTTAGAGAACTTTTTAGTTGGTAATTCCTAGATATTTTTACTAGTTAAAGAATTGCCAATTATCAAGCAATTTTAGGAATGTTGTATCTATGATTTAGAATTACATTCTATATTGTGCAGGTAGTATCCACATCATAGAATGTATGTGGCATAAATCACAAATATAATTACTGTGGGTGTATGAACTTCGTCCATTCTTAGTAAAATTTCCAAATAAGAAAAATCCGTTTTGAACCCTTGTACTCCATTTATTTATTTTATTGATAAAATCAAACACAAATATCTTCACACTTTTGCATATTATTCAAATATGCACACATATACACATTTTAGACATTACTTGCTAATTTGTAGATATCAATGTTTCCTGTTGGACTTGTGAAATCTACCTTTTAATTAGCTAAAAAATTTTAGCTCTTAATATTGTAAAGCATGGTGATGGTGATTTTAAACATACACTATTTTCAAGTAAAATATTCACACATAATTTAGAGTAAATCTGTTACCTTTTGGTTTCTTCTCTTGGTTAAGAGTCTAACTTGTATAAGGTCTTATATATCTTAATTCTTTTCTTTATCTTATGTTTAATTTATATTATTATCTTAATTCTCATCTTCATCATTATAAAGGGGAACATTATTTTTCTTTGAAAGCATCGTCTCTTCTTGTGTTTCTTATAACCTTATTTCGTATGTGAGAAAAGATCTAAAAAGTTCCTCCAATGGTAGTTTTGTTAGATCTTTGGATTTTTGTATTGCTGTTACTTTAGCTTCCCATGTCTTTAGAATTGGCCTATGCAACTTTCTTACTAATTCAACATTAGTATAGGTCTTTCTAAGACCTTTTAGAGCATTTATAATTTTAATGATCTAGTATACATGCTAGAAATGCTTTCATCATGCTTCATTTGAAACAATTCATATTCATGTGTTAGCAAGTTAGCAAGTTTACTTTGCTTCTTAACTTGATTTGTGCCATTATGAGTAGTTTCTAATGTATGCCAAATGTTATAAGTTATTTAACACATAGAGACTATTAAATTCATTTTTTCCTAATACACAAAATATGATATGTATGAGCTTACTATTCAAGACACTAATCTTATATATTGTGCTTTCCATTTTTCCTTTAATTTGGGGACCTTTTTGTCTTCTACAATTTTTGTAGGAATAAAGGAACCATTAGAAACTATTTCTAATAAGTCTACACTTTCAGCCATTAGAAAGTCTCATCCTAATTTTCCAATAAAGATAATCATTGCTATAAAAAGGTAGTCTACTAATGCTTTGTCCCTTTTGATTGAATGATGATGATGATGTTCCTAAATATGTCATCATGACCTTTACTATCAGATTTTGTTAGAAATATTAGCTTAATAGACCCGCTCTGATACCACTTGTTAATCTCTAATGATACCTAAGAGAGGGGTGAATTGGGTTTTTATAAAATTGAACAAATTTTCTAACCAATGCACTCAATTAACAATAATCTATATAAATAAGGATGAGAATTGCTTAATCTAAATTAACCACCCAATTGAACAATAATTTTAAAAGGATAGGGAGAAAAGAATGCAAATCAGTTTATAGTTGTTTAACAAATAACCCTTGCCTACATCCACTCCTGAGATTCTTCTTAGAATTCCACTACAATTCTTCTTTTAAGGCGAATAATAACCTTTGTACAATCTTTCTTAGCTAAGAGGAACCCTTCTTATAATCTTTTTTCAAAGTAAAGAAGAACCTTAATCCCACTTAGACCATCCCTAAGTACAATGTTCAACAACCCATCAAGTATTAAAACTAAAAAATATCTCACTTATTTACTTGATAATTCCAAAATGGCTCGCTCACTCAAATATGACAAAATGATGCTCAAATGGTTGAAAAACTCTTTAAAATGTGTGTATACAACACCCAAAACTTTCTTGATTCTAAAACTAAAGATCAAATACATATTTATAACGTTTGGGATCTAAAATAGCTATTGGAGCTAAGAACTAGCCGTTACAATGATTATATACAATATACTAGTCAACCAGTATATATTTATAACACTAGATTCACCAGTTATTGGAACACTGGTCAACTACTACACATATTGGTTGACTAATACATTAACAAATGTTACTACAAACTCACAGTACATCAATTTTAACAACTTTAACTTATATTAGTCGACCACTAACCTATATAGGTCAATCAATCACCCTAAAAAAATGATTTTAACAACTTCAAAAGCTTAAAATCCAAATATGATTGAAATATTTCCCAAAATGTTCTCCAAAGATTATTTAAAAGATCAAGAGGCTTTTATATTAAAATTAAAAGTTTCAATGCCTCTTGATGAATGTAAAGATTCATACAATGAAGTAAAAAGAAATGATTATGTATGGTGGGCCTTTTGGATTATCAAATTAACAAAGTGAGCTTACTAATAATTATACAATATATGAAATGACTTTTTTTTTGAAATTTTTATATGAAATGACTTTGATGAGCCTTGATCTACTTTTGTTCTTGTTTCAATCTTCATTTCATCAATTACAAACTTCATCTTCTCTTTATCAACTTTACACACTATCTTCTTGAGTTTAAGACTTCATTTTGTTCTATTATTGCTTTTCATCAAAATAATAAACCCATTAGTAATAATTATGTTTTGTTATCATCAAAATATCAATTGGAACCTCCCTTGGTTCAACAAAAGTTATGTTCCTTTGGCTATAGTAAATTGCATTTGCATTTTGTTTTACTAAATAATGTTATATGAATCTACATCCAAAATTATGGCTGTATTTTATCTTATATTATTGAATAATAAAGTAGATTTTATATGTATTTATGATTTTAAGACCACTGGGCTTAATATGTACTTTTTATTAAGTATTTTAACAAATAACCATACTTTCCTTTCCTTGTGAATAAGTGTGCAACGACCATATTTGATTGTATAAGGTTATTTTAAGGTGAAAACTTTATAGTAAAACTTAAGTTGAAATATGTTGATATGCAAACAAGTACTGTTAATAAAGTAGACCTTGGTTATGTTAGCTATAGGTAAATATGTGACACGAGAAAGGAGTTAGTATAGCTTTAAGTTCATAAGGCATATTATAGTATATCTGGTTTCAAATTTAGTAAGTTATTGAGACTTATTAAATCAAACCAAAGTTGTCTCAGGATCATTAACATTACGAAAATCAATCAAATGATGATGTTTATATAACATATTTATTAGACACATTAATCCTTAACAACAACAATAATGATCAGTAAAAATCCTATTGAATGGGGGGGGGGGGGGGTCTGGGGAGGTCCAGTGTATGCAATCTTACTCCTAATTAGTAGAGAGATAGTTTCCATAGACACATTAATCCTTACTCTACAAATATTACCTATAACTAGAGGAGAGGATGGAGATAGTGAAGATGAAGAGGGAAGTTGTGGTGTTGAGGTAGATTATATTGATGATGAACATCTTGGTGAAGAAGTTGATAAAGAAGATGCTGAAAGAGTCGGTGAAGGAGGTAATCAAAACCTAGATGATCAAGATGATAAGGACTAGGATGATGGGTTTATACAAGCTTATGTTCCTAACGACCACCATTCGATTGAAATTAATTCAATTGGTTGTGGTAGTTTTATTAGTAGTAATGAATATAAAAGCAAAGAAGAACCTGGTGAATCATTGCAAATACCAAGTACAAATATTAGGCATAATCCAACTAATGTGGCACCACATTAGAGAAGGGAGATGGAGTTTGGAACAACAACAAAATTTAAAGATTTTGTTATGAATTATGCAGTACAAACATAGTACAATGTTAAGTTCAAGAATATTGAAAGTTATATAATCAAAGTTGGGTCTATTGAGGGATGCTTATGAGAATTGTATAACGGTAGTGACAAGAATGAATAGTGTTTCAAAGTGAAAACATATAATCCTGATCATAGTAGTTTTACTACTAAAAAACCTAAATTGGTTTAAGCTAAGTTCTTTATGAGATATTTTAAGAGAATAATTCTTGATAAGCTTTATTTTAAGAAAATAATTTTTGATAAGCTTGGTATCTCAACCTTAAAAATGGTTAACGAGTGTAAAGAGAAACTTAATATATTTGTTAACTTAAGGTTGAGAAAAGCAAAAAGACGAGATTGAGAAAAAAGAGGGCAACTAATTTTATGAATTAATATGTCAAGCTACAAGGATATGTACATGAGTTGAAGATTAGTAATATGGTTCAATAATGGAGTTATAGCTAGCAAGGAATGAAGATACTTATCTGTTAGAGGTATATAAAATTACATTTATACACATAATCAAACAACTATAGTAAGGTTAAATAATTTATTCATACTTATTTATTTCTTTTTTGTAGATCAAAAGATTATACATTTACTTTAATGCTATGAAAAAAGGATGGAGGCATTTAAGGCTAATTTTTTATATTGATGGATGCTTTCTGAAGACAAAATTTCAAGGCCAGTTATTGAGTGCAATTGGGAGGGAAAGTGATGGAGGGATCCATCCATTGACTTAGGTCATTACAAAAGTAGAGAACAATGATTTATAAACATTGTTTATGAATCTACTAACTTTTGACTTGAAATTGGATAGTAGTAAAGGACTTAATAGTCATATCTAATATGCAAAAGATATTTTATTTTTCATAAATTTATGAATAATTAAAATACAAATTCTTTCATTTTAACTAAAAATTTTCAATTATTTTAAGAATTAGTTAGAGTTGTAGAACAAACATTACCAAATGCCACTCATTGAATGTGTGCTAGACATAGGCAATATACTACTAGTCTTTTGAATTGAAATTACCTTGTTGTCAATAATATTATGAGTTAAATCTTTAAAGGATGGATCTTACTAGTAAGAGATATACCAGTTATTAACATACTTGAAACAATCAGAATCATTGTGATGAAGAAGCACATAGTTAAGAGAGAGTTTGTATGGAATGGAGATAAGGTATATGAAATGATGAAAAACATATTGTAAAGATTGGTAGATACCAATCATGTAGTTGTTGAGCATGGAATCTTCATGGATACCTTTCCAAACATGCTATAAGTGTTATTCACCATTCTAAATAAAAGGTGGAGGCATTTGTAGATGGTCACTACAAGAAGGCCCAATTCTTTGAATTATATGACCATTTGTTGTAATAGGGGTATAATTTTCTTGCCTATTATTGATGCAAAGGTGATACACCAACCACCTAAAATAGTCATGCCAAGATACTAAAAATAGCTAGAAAGAAGAGCAATTGAGCATAAAATTTGAAAAATCCAAACAAATTGTCTCAAAAGGGTGATGTAAAAAATATAGGAAATGTGACAGTTTTGGCTAATGCTAGAAAATGCAAGAATGAATGCACAACATTTCCTGTTTAGGAATCTTCACAGGTATAAAACCTTCCTTTAATTATAAGCCTTGTATTGCTTAATGTGTATTGATTCAAATATCAAACTCATATTGTTATTTCTATTATGCTTATCAGGTCATCACTAAGGTAGCTTCACAGCTATATAACTATTCAATTTTTTATCACTTTATCTTAGTTGTAATAATTGTTGATTACATAAATTTTATTAATATAGGTTACAAGTGCAAACATAATTTAAGATGTTATTGTACTGAGTCAATAAAGTAATAATGTGATAGGAAATGTGACAGTTTTGGCTAATGCTAGAAAATGCAAGAATGAATGCACAACATTTCCTGTTTAGGAATCTTCACAGGTATAAAACCTTCCTTTAATTATAAGCCTTGTATTGCTTAATGTGTATTGATTCAAATATCAAACTCATATTGTTATTTCTATTATGCTTATCAGGTCATCACTAAGGTAGCTTCACAGCTATATAACTATTCAATTTTTTACCACTTTATCTTAGTTGTAATAATTGTTGATTACATAAATTTTATTAATATAGGTTACAGGTGCAAACATAGTTTAAGATGTTATTGTACTGAGTCAATAAAGTAATAATGTGAGTTCCATATATAAGAATTTACTATATTATTAATAACTAATTCAAATAAATACTGTGAATGAAGTGTGTTTCTAGGTTAATAGCTTTTCACATAGCAGTAAAAGGAAGTATAGAGATATTGATCTGCAAGCATTAAGTTGTCATTTGAACTAAATGGTCTAAAGTTCAAAGAAAAATCTAGCACCACTTCCCAATTGTTACAAGTTGAACAATGAGGAGAGCATCATTGACTCAACCACTAATTAAACAATTTTCACAGTCAAATGCAAATAAAGGAAGCAATGTGGCATAGAATCAACCATATTAATGTTGTCAAATGTATTGGGGCCAAAGTTTTTGATGGATGTATTGTTCCCATAACACTATCTACATAGATGGATGTATTAATGGATGGATGGATGGACGTTGTTATTATTTTCTTTTTGATTCGATGTGTTGTTGACATGTATATAAGTCTGCCACTTTTGTATATGAATTTCAACTATTATAAATATATTTTTTTTACACTTTTTTTATATGAATTCCAAATTTATATCTAATGTCAATATTTTTTCAACTATCAATTAAGGAATTCTAAATTTATTATTATTATGAATTACTAAATGTTATAGGTGTTAATGGAAGTTGTAATGCAAATTATAAGAAATGATATAGAATAATTAGATTCAATATGTTATATTATAGGTGTTAATGGAAGTTCTACTGCACAATCATATCATTGTATTCATTCATTAGAATTCAAGTTTGAAACAAAATATTGCAATTCATATAACATTTTTTATGATAACACTAACGATAAGCACAACAAATCCTATTACAATATTCACTAAAATAAATGTCAAATTTTCTCTTATGTCAACAAAATAATGTCTTGCTTCGTAAGATTTATTAAAAATTTGCTGCTCAATTTCCATAGTTATAGTTATAGTTGTTTAGGCCTCCTTCTTCAACATACATACTTCTTTCTTTAATTTGTGAATCACTTCAACAACCCTTTTAGTAACTTTCTCATCATACCACTTTAAACAAATCACATCTTCCAAGCTAAAATAAAATTAATTAATAAGACAAACAATGTACACATATATCAACGTTTTTACCTTATTAAAATAACTTATTGGGCATTTATAAAATTTCATTCTTGGTTTATAAACTTTATAAATTCTCAATAGGCCTTTTAAACCACAATAAATAACCACATTAACATCGTTTGAATATAATATTGTATTCGTAAAAGATATTGAGTCTATAGATTTGGGAGATCAATATCAAACTTCGGAGGGACTTAGTCTAGCAATGCACAAATTTATGCATGAACTAATAAAGGAAAACAATAAATCCTAATCTTCTATGACAGTTGCATTTATATGTGTAACATAAAATTATATAACACAAAATTTCCTCAAGTGTACATCCTGATAAATCAGGCTCCTAATAATGTTATTTAGAGAAAATTTCTAACCCATAATTCCATCATTATAACAGTTTCCACGAAATCTTTGATTAACTAAATACAATAGATGGACTCAAAAGCCAAAGAAATACAACAATGAAGAGTTTAAAGGCAGTTGATGAGTCATCAAAGTCTCCTAAAAGGAATAGGTGGTTGTATGGCAAGGTCTCAACCAATTCTTTTCCTAGAATTTCAAGTTTTAATAAAAACAATAACATACAACATAACCACTGAGACCTCACGTAAAAGTACCACTTTTATTATATATTGCTTCCACATGCTCTAAAGTAAAATTATTAGAGCCTTTGGTAATTTGTGTTCTCATTCCTTATGTTCTTAACGTAAAGCCTCGTCATGTAAAGAAACTTGCTTTATTTGTTTTCAATTTATTGGTTGTTGTCTGTGTTGAAAATTTATTCGGAACAAGTATCACAGAAATACAGTGTGGAGAGATACCAAAGGTGTTGGTGCGAGAAAGAAAACACAGTACAACCAAGATAAGTTAGAAACTAAAAGAAAAGCCAAGTTTGTGAGAAAGATAGAACTAGAGAACTTATAAATGAGATAGAAGATGTCTGAGAGATAGAAGCCAAGGAGAAGCAAATGTAGAAGAAAAGCTTGAGGGAGTAGGCGAGCATCATCTTCTAAATTGTGGATTTTGTCAATTTAGGATTTGTATTGGACAATTAGGCATTTTAATAATTTAGTTAACCTAATTAAGGATTAATATCAATTATTGTAATCACATTATTTTTTAGTTTTTATAGTAAGTTCCACTTAAACACGTGACAGTAAGGCCCACTAACTAATTGTAAAGAACAATAAACAATTTTATATCAGTATTAATGTGACATTTAACTGACAAACAATTAACGTCATCAAAATTTCAGTTCATTAAGGGTCTTTTTTGGACATTTTGTAAATGTTAGGGCTCAAATTGAACACTTTGAAATGTTATAGTTCATAATGTAATATGCTGAAAATAGTAAGGATCAAAATGCAATTTTTGCTATTCTTTAAATGAGTTAATGGTATCTCTTAATCCAACTTTCAAGGAGGTAAGTAAGTGATCCTTATTTTTTCTAAGTATAGCTAATTCATTTTTAGGTAGATCAAATAATTTCTTAATTATATATTATAAATAAATTATTGGGTAAATAATATAGATCTCCCACTAGTTTAAGAACTTTTAGAAAAGCCTTTTAAAATTTAAAATTATCAAAAATTCTTTTACTTTTCAGATTTTCTAAAAAAGTCTCTCTCGTAAACTTCAATTGAAAAATAACGATGAAACATATATATGAACTAAGCAAATATCACTAACATGATAACTTAATTCAGATCTTAAACTCGATTAAGTATAATAAATTATTATTTTGATTTGAATTTAATTAATTCGATTTGAGTTTGAGAGTTGAGTTGAATCATCATGTAAGTAGCATTTGATTATTCTATGTATGATATTCATATTGAATATATTTCATCATTATTTTTTATTCAAAATCTAAGAAAAGGGTTTTATGGAAAATTCAAAAATATAAGGAATTTAAAAAATAAAAAATAAAGAATTTTTAAAAAGTTTTCAAACCACAAAATAGCTCCATATCTTTTATCCTAAATTATTTTATAAAATAACAATTCAAAATTAAATGATAGTATGTTTTATAGTTGGTCCAATAAGTAGAATGAAGCCTCTCGAAATGTCCTTCACTTTTAGAGGTCGCTGATTCGAGTTATAGTTTTTACAATTTACCTAAGATTTTACTGTAGTTAATCGAATGGATATGGATTAAAGTCTGTTAGTATTAATTATATTGAACTTGTCCCTTGATATTGAGCTTACTTATATTAATTTTATTACATTTATTGATTATGAATTGCTATTTCATTAAATATTTTATTTAAAGTATATTATTTGTACTTAATAATACTTGAAACAAATTAATTAATTGACAAACTCCATTCAACTAATTGATAATACATTTTAATATAATATACTTACCAATATGAATTATTTGAAAACTCAAACCCTAAACATCAATGTTAGAGGCAAGTACGTAATTTCTCCTACCAATTAAATCTATTGAAGGGCAATTTGGAACAAGTTTAATTAAACTCTAATTCATATTCAACTTGGTCTCCTTATTAAACCTAAATTTAATTTATTATAAAATTATTAAATTTAAACTAAAAATCTATATTATTTAATTTTTGTAATGATTACATAAAATATAAATAATTTATTGGATCATTTATTAAAAATAATAAATTTATAAAGTTGATTTGAAATAAAAATATAACCTCTTACAATAATACATATAAATATTAATCATAATTCATAAACAAAATTAAATTAAATAACTATAAAAATTTATAATTTGAATAAGGTTTAAATAGTACATACATAAATATTAATTAATTTAAAATAAGTATTAAACGATAATTATAAATTATTTACAATTATTAACTCGAGTTAATTTTTATTTTTTTATATAATTCAAACTTAACCCTTAAATCTTTATTTATTTTTTAAAATCCAAACGTTATCCTTAATTTTCGGATTTAACTCTTCAAACAAAGAGGCAGACAAATTTGTAGTAGGTTTAGTTTGAATGTAACCCCTGTAAAAACGACCTTAAACCTAAAATATGGGATAATGGATGCAACGTTGCAAGTAGTGGACTAGAATAGAGGCTTATATGATAAAATCTTGCAATGAATGAGTTGAAATTGGGAGGACAGAGACCATATGAAGCATGCTTGATCAATAAAGCAAACACTAACCGTGGATGGATTCGACTGGAAATCGAATCTGAAGAGTAAAATGGGGCCGCTCATTATACCTCCAAAGTCCTGACGACCCATATGTACGTGTTTTTGGCAGCCGTAAACACGGGGAGTTGTACCCGGAGCCAATATGGCCCTTTCTTCTTTACGTATGATTTTGTTGTATTTGCTGCAAACATCAAGACTTTTCACAGCTCCAAAGGTCCCGTTTCTGCAGCTAGGGATGGCAATGGGGCGGGTATGCCATCCCCTGTACTCGCCCCATGAATCCGCCCCTGCCCCCACTCCTATACTCGCCCTCATCTCTGTCGGAGATTTTTTTGGCACCCTCATATCTGTACCTGTTGGGGGTTTGACCCCCATCGAGTACCTGTTTACCCGCCTCTTTTTTTTTAAAGATAAGCTTATTTAATATGAATGGACTATTTGTTTTTCTTTTAAATTTTCATGTTACATTCATACATACATACTGAATTTAACATAAAAGAAACGAATAAACAGAGATTATAAATTGATAGTTATATATATATATATATATAATGGCAAAATTGTAATTACTATATAACGGGTAAACGGGTATGGGGGGTGGTATTCTCATACCCACCCCGATATCCGACGGGTATTTTTGTTAAGCCCCTATACCTGTCCCACGGGTAAAAATTTGCTCCCTATATCTTCCTTCGTTCAGGTAATTTTGTCGAGTACCCATCAAGTTCGGGTACAATTGTCATTCCTGTCTGCAGCCTCATTTGGTCGATGTACTCCGGACCAAAGCCATATATTTGATTCTCCGGCTTTCCTTTGTATAGATTGAATTCCATTCAAATTGTAGAACTCGTGTTGCTGCGTACTAAAATGTACCATAAGACTGTTTCACATTATACTACAATTTAATATTTGGTGAAAGGTTGCTTGTTCAACATAATAACTGTTTTTCTTAGAAAAATATTGATTAATTATAAAAATTTACCTTCTTAAAAAATAAAAATTTATAATTATTGAAACTTAATTATAATAAATGCTATTTTTAGATTATGTGGAATTTATAAATAAAACAAGATAAATATCAGTTAGGTAATTTTTTCAAATAATAGTAGTTGGAAAACACATGTTTTATGTTTTGAATTTATTAATATAGTGTTTTGTTTGCTATTTATTAATAAATAGAGTAATGACGGTAAATTGAATTTAACTGGTATTTAATCATTTATTGTCAATTATTGATATTGAAAAACTAAGAAAATATTACTTAAAGCATGTATGATATAATATCTGTCTACCAATTTTTTTTAGAAATTAACATTTATCAAAATATTTTAGTTATTCATTGTCTAAATGTTCTAACTTTACATTTTACTATACCAAAAATATTTTATTATAAGTGATAAATGTAAAATACCTCAACTTCATATGCTGTTCACGTATTTAATCATTGTATTTTAGACAATATTAGTGCGGTAGTTATATATGAAGACATGAAAATAAAATTCATGTATTGGACTCCTTGAAATGTGCTGCGAGGCTACTTATTGGACCGACTGGCCTAGCCCCACCAACTAATCTTAAGTCACTACCCCAATGCATGGGACCAAGAATTTAAAGAATTGAGCTGGTGAGCTTCCCAAGTTTCCAACTACAAATTTTAACCTTTTCTTTCTGAATCATAGAAGAAAGATGATCCACACACTCGTTACCTTATGATACATAGTAGCTGTAGATCATAGTTGCCAACAACAAGTGTTAAATTACAAAGAGAGAAGCGGGCTATCACTATTTGTGGATGTCAGTTCGGAAGAGACCTACCGATTAACCTGCGCAAGCAATAGCGACACTTAATTGTCATGTTAGATTCATTCAATTGATTTTTCTGTACATTACTTGCATTATTGTCACGTATAAAAGATGTGAAAGTTGAAGGGTTTATCAATGTCATGACAGGTTTATATGTTCTGGGAACAATAATTTGGCATCAGTTGAGTACTGTTAATAATTCAACTTCTTATCCATTTAGACACAGCTTTACATTCTTGTCAACATAATGTTGAATTTTAGATCTTCAGGATCCATACTCTCGTACTTTGAAGATATAGCAAGATCTGCTCGGATTCCATTTATATATTTTACGTGATATGCTGGGTTATGACATGCAGAGTTTGGAGACTTCTGGTGGAATTTGTGGACATGAAGTACGGTAATTCATCCAAAAGGTTGTTTTCATTATACAATAACTGGGATGACCAAATTAATGTGACAAAGACTTGCTTAAGATAGAGTGGAGTTTTCTTTTGCAAAAGAAGGTTTGACTATTATTTCATGTTGATAAGGACCCTGCAGTACTTGTTTGCATTAGCCATGGACGAGAAGGGAAGTGTAGAATTGTTTATTTATTCTTTTTACTCATGAGTTTTGGTGTTCTTGGAAGAGTTTGGATTTGTGAGAGAAGACAGTGGTGTTTCCATGGCCACACTGTAGCAACTGGCAAAGATTTGACCTTTCCATTGTTGGGGACCATGTTCACAAACCTCCAGCAGCTGATCAGAGGCCCATAACTCTAGCCGTTTCAAATCTATTTGATGAGTGCAAGCTACATGGGGAGGGCTATTGGGGTCGGATATTTAGGTCTAAAACCATCAACTACCCCTTGTCTAACCAATGGCAATTAATGGTTTTAAGAACTCGGTGGTCTTGAATGGAAGAAAAGTACATGAAATTTCACAGAAGATGAGAAGTGGTGAAAGAGAAGGTCACATGGAAAGTGGGTTGATGGATTTTAGCTTCTTCCTAACAGAACTCCAGCTACATATCCTTCACGTCACTCCAGCTACATATTCTCCACTGACGTAAATAATTATTGAGCTTCTTTTTCCTTCCCTCAATTATATAGAGGAACTAGTTGAAAACATAAACCAAAATGGAAAAACCAGAAATCACATTAAACCAATTCTCTGTGTTCTTACACGAATTACGGATCCTGTGGACTGGCAAAGGGCCACAAGCTAACAAAGAGCATGTGCAACATTAGCGTGTACATGAGTGTCTGGGACCATTTATGATTCAGAAGAGGATCCTAAACTGGCCCCCATGATTGATCTTTACAATAAATCACACTTCATGGTCATTTTTAGATCATATCAGCCGTCAGCTTCCGGCCTCAAAGTTAAAAGGGTCACTGCAGATTTTTGGTTGCTTCTACCTATGCTAATTGCACGTCAAAACAGATTCGTTTGTGGTTAGTGTGATGGTAGTTAGAGCTCGGTATACAACCAATCATCTGTACCTGACAACCAGCTTAAGCATGTGTTGGTGTTTCAGTTCAGGTTAAGTGCATTCTGAAGAAAATGTCCAGGCAGCTTTCACAAAATAAGGGTCTGCAATGGGACAATTGCCGCTAATTACAGGACAGTTTGCGAATCCAAAGATTTGCATATGTTGCCTGAAATTGTACAATCTCTGGGGTTGGCATTATTCAAACGCTAGAGCTGAAGCTATTCCCCCAATAAAAAGATCACAAACATTATTGAAAGGGCCCCATAAACAGCTATCTTGGATGTACGAGGGTGGCTTTTCTACCTTAAAATGGGAAAGCTCTTTTGTCACTAACCGAGATTCTATATTTTTATTTAGTTTAACTATATATACGTGGCTCAATGCTGGTGAGCTTTCATGCGATAGCTCCAACTTAACACAAAGTCATCATTGAGTCAGTGATGTGGTGTATAGATTTTACGTGCAAGCTAACCATTGGAAAATGGCTTAGAACAAGTACTTACAAAACCAAGAATAATATAAAGCCAAGCCAAGTGGGAATCATAGTTCAGGCACACGAGTCTTACAAGTCTCAGACGCCGACTAAGACCACTGTCTTAAATTAATAGAAGTGAACAACAAAAGGGTCAACAGAGACTTTGGTGATAAGAGTGATTATTAAAGCAAACGAGCGTACGTGGGGACGATAAATTTAAAGCTTTTGTTCTGTGCACTCATCGAATGGACAGGTATCAATAATTCTGTCAAACTGGATAAAGAATCACCATCAATTGTTGAAGGCATGGCCTTATACTT
Source organism: Erythroxylum subrotundum (assembly GCA_027563845.1). NCBI lineage: Eukaryota > Viridiplantae > Streptophyta > Magnoliopsida > Malpighiales > Erythroxylaceae > Erythroxylum > Erythroxylum subrotundum. The sequence continues at coordinate 4,502,579 of JAOQMQ010000006.1, forward strand.
CTTTTCCCATGAAAATTCAGGAAAGATAAATGGAGATAGGACAGCAAGAAACTGCTAACATAAAACTATTGAGATCACTGTATGCACAGTTATAGCCAAATGCAAGTTTCACTGTCTACTACTTTCTGATTTTGATATGGCAGAGACTTGAACGAATTTGTCTGTGTCAAGTGTATGTTTCAGATGTGAGTGTGCTATTATTATCCACCAATCATATAGGAATTCAAAGTAATGTGAAAGTGAAATAAGCTTCACAATTAATTGAAAGGAAATATACAAGAGACTGTTTTTGGCCAACATAATGTGCTTCACCTTATTTTAGCCAACGACTCAGGACCCTAATTATTATAAATTGTAAGCACAAGAATAGATATTACATGCAAGGGACTGCACAGAATGTTTTGCATAATTAGCCCTTCAGGTTTTTAATTTCATTAGACAGGTCTAAACTCCCATGGCCTTTTTGCTTGTCATAATATAAGAACATGCGAAAGTTTCCATTCCCCATGATCTGTCACGGATTTACTACCAAGTTCAACATCCTTTCCATATCCTATAAGCTATGAGGCGGATATTAATTACTGTTCCACTGTCTGTACGTTAATTGCAGTACTTTAAGAACTCCTAGGTTTGCCAAGAAGGAAAAGATAATACTTAAAAGAAAAAGTGAAGAAAACTAGCCCCTAGAAGCGAAGTTTCTTGTGGGTGACTAGTGCTGTAACCCGAGTGTTATTACCACAAGTGCATATATAAATCCCTTATCATGAATTTTTAACGACTGCTGTTGTTTCCCTTCTGTCACTCTCGCATACGTACACACTCAAAGCCAACTGGCGACTTGATTGATTCACAAACAGATAAAAATAAGAGAGGAGAAAGGATAGAGCTAAGGACAAAACTACTCTAGGATTTGAATTTGATTCATTTGGTTTTTTCTTAGCTCTCTTGCTCCATCTGTTCTACTTATACTGAGAGAGAACAACATCGATTGACACTGAGAGCAACTCATTAATTCTCTCTTTCTATTTCCTATTGCTGTTAGTAACAAGGAGCCTATATAAGTCATCCCGTTTGGAGTTTGTCTTTGACAGAGAGGATTCAGAATGGATCTGTCAACTTCTCAATGCAGCAGTAGTGGATGTGAGTCTGGTTGGACATCATATTTGGATCAATCTTCTATTTCCAAAAACCAGTTCCAGGGAATTGGTGGATATAATGGCGGTAGAGATCATGCAAAGTTGGAGGACGAAGAAGAGGACTTGTCAATGGTTTCAGATGCATCCTCTGGTCCGCCTCATTATTGTGAAGATGATGAATACTGCTTCCACAAGTCGACAAAGCAAAGAAAGAACAAAAAGCTGAACAAAGATCATGTGAGAAGTCACCAGCAACAGTGCCTGGATGACACAGCTAGTTCTCCTGTATTGAATAAGGCAAGTTTCAGGATAATTAATTAGTATGGTCTTTCTGTTCATGTCTATAAATGTTGCATACATATGCGCAACTGTGAGAGAAGTGTCTACGTTCTTAATGTTGTTATACAGAAAGTGACCAAGAATGAAGAGCATAGCCTGGAATATTCGCAGGGTTTCTCTGCAACACATTGCAAGGTATTCCTCCAGGAAATTTCCAGTTTCTGAATGCTATTAGATGTTGCAATCAACAATGTCCGACGTCATTTCATTTTGTTCTCAGGGAAAATCTCCATTTAAAAAACAATTTGGATTCTTTCAATCCTCTAAATCCGCTTCCAAAGAACCAGGTTAGATATTGTGATGGAAATTTATGAACCTGGAGCACATTGTAACAAGAGTTTCATGGGATTAACTCAGATTTTGGAGAATATGTGACAGGTAATTTTCAAGGAAGAAATTGGAAATGACAGAGAGCAATGATTAGCAGCATCTTTTGCCATCTCTGCTACCGCCAGTTGGTCTGGAGAGACGGAACCAATGTGTAAAGGGAAAAAGGCAGCATATCTTAAATGGATTTCATTCCTTATTCTTCTTTTTGTTTCTGTTGTGCATGTTTTTCTATGCCTTCCTGTCAATGCAGAGGGAAACAACCTGAAAAAAAAATATAATTAATTATTTTCTCTGTATTTAACGCCTGCCGTTTTTCCTTCTTTTGGGACAAGTAGACATCATATAAGGAAAGTACTAGGACTGCTGTTCAAACTCTGTCTCTGCATCATTCCTGCAGCGTCCAACTAATCACTTTAGTGCGTATTAGTGACTGAAGATCATTTGAACATTTTCAACCATCTCCTACTAGAATCACAATCACAAACGCTCCTTCCATTTTACAAGCTGAGAAAGGAATGCGATCAGCAGGAGTAAAAGGGTGAATAGAATAGGAGAGGAAGAGAGGAAACAAGAAGCTTGGTGCAGAGAAAGACATCGTCCATCCAAGAGCAGGGTTTACCGGTGTTAACCATTGATGAACAACAATTTGTACCTAATCCAACCCCACACACACACACGCACACATGTGCCGAGCGAACCAAATGACTAGTAAGCACGCATCAGTGACCTACCTTTTTCCACTTATTTGCCAGCCTAGCTTCAGAAGTAGGTAGGCTTGGTAAATTGGGTACATTTTTCTAGAGTCGAGCCAGACAAAAACAGAAGGTAAGCCTCATATAGCATCAAGAGGCCACCAAAAAGATGCACCCCACCTTTCATCATAACTACTACTTTGCTTGTAATGTGATCCATGGTGGTTTTAATTGATTTACTTTTTTGTTTTTTTGGAGGGTTACTTGAAAATCATCTTTTGGAGGGATTCCCATTCTGAGATTGAGCACCCATAATTTGGAAAAAGAACTCAGGTCATAAAACTCTCCATCTCTGTCCTGTCAATCATCTTCTTTTGTAGTTTCTACTTCATGGAAATGACTTGACAGCACAAGGACATAGTCCCATTCTGAGATTGAGCACCCATAATTTGGAAAAAGAACTCAGATCATAAAACCCTCCATCTCTGTCCTGTCAATCATCTTCTTTTGTAGTTTCTACTTCATGGAAATGACTTGACAGCACAAGGACATAG
>JAOQMQ010000006.1:4505729-4555482 GCA_027563845.1 Erythroxylum subrotundum
TTGCCGACTATTAGATGATAACTTGATCATGCAATTTTATCTTAAACGAGGATACAATTATTGGGGAGGAGACAGAGACTAGTGTAAATCAATAGGCCGCTACTAGGTAGTTGCCTAGGTTCTTGCTACAAATAGGTCTTAGATAACGCACGAATTCATTGAATCTCGGACTATAGGGTCTTAGAAAGTGCCCGTCAATCGACAACAACCTTCTTGCCTTTTGCTTTTGCATTCATAGGGTTCCATTTTTCGTAATGCAAAAGGCAACATAGCCAAGTAAATGATCGAACACCTTAATCTTCCATTTTACAGAACCACGAAACAAATATAAAATCATTGATGGGCTGATCAACATAAGGACAAGAGGGACAGATAAGCCTAAAGCCTAAGTTACGGTATCTTCCCTCGAGCCACAGAGATACACATACCTAGGCCATATGCTAATATTGATGCATCCTCCAGCTCTCGTCGTCCCCTGAATAACGATAATGAAAAGGACTACATAGACAGTCTTCCGCTAGAAAATTACCTCAAGGCAATGAGCTTATATCATCATAAATATTTCCAAGTTCATTCTAACAGGAATTCTTTCGAAAAGAGACTGTTCTGTTCTATTATTCTAAGTGGAAGGGTCTTCACTTCAGACGTAATGTAAATCATCTTATATAACAAGTCTGAAATTAACTACTTGGCATGGAAATTGGCTATATGTACATACATATCAAGGCATGTATTAGAACAAATATGAAAAGGAACATATTTAAAAAATGGCTACTTTTACTGATCAACAAATCATTTGAGCATTACAATACATGGATCCCAACACCCAATGCCTCCAAAGCCATCCACCACATAATTTGAAAACAAAATTGTGATCCAAAGCTACTGGATTGATTGCCTTGCTTGTATTCTCCACCCAAGTATGGAAAAACTTCGATATCGTGCTTACGTCCCAAATATATGTCTGTGAACAGGGGGAGCCTCAAATGTTTTAACCACATCCATCCAAGGCTTGTCCATGATCAAGATAGAGTTTTCAGAAAGATGTCCAATAAATAAAACTGGATCTCTGAAAGCAACAAACTCAAAATTCCTTTTATGCTTAGCCTCTATTTGACAGTCTTTTAACCTACGCTTCAGCCTCCCATTAACAGAATTACATTGTAACTTCTTGACTGGACTATGTAACATGTCTCCATCTTCCTCTCTATCTACTGGCATCCCGAAGTCGATCAAGCACATTGCCCTGTATCGTGTGGAAATTGGTCCATTGATGAAATAAATACCAAAGAATGCTATGAATTCATCTGCTATAACTCAGTATAAAACCTAACTACAAAAACCAGGATCCCTTTTATTTTTGAATCACATTTTACAGCCTCTCAACAATAGTGAAGATCACTTCTTTTTCTGTCACAAGTAATTGTGCAACATAGACGCTGTCTCTCTCTCTCTCTAGATGAGAGAGGTGAGTCAGCAAACTCAATCTGTAATTAAAGAGGACCTTTGCTTCCATTTCCATTCAAAGTTGTTAATCCTTGTTCATCTACAATAAAGAATGAAAAAACTGTAAGTATTACCTGGCACTATAAATAATGACAGATGATGAACTTGTTGAAGGCTGGAATGAGAGCCCAATGACTTCTCCAGGAAATTCTTGATATCTTCTCGGCAGAACAAATGTATGCTGCATTGACCATTCCCCAAGCTGTTTTGCTTCTACGTCAAATGCGTAGACCTGGTTTGAAGAGGTTGTCACAACAAGAACATTATTATTTTGAGGGGGAAAACCACCAGCTGTTATTGATGCCCCATCCAATCTTGCTATGAACCAGTGTTGTCTGTTTCAGGAAAAAAAAATCATTAAGAACACAAAAACAGAAACATCTGTATATTCACAACTCCACATTAAAATAAAAGCTTTGTCATAGGTTCCAAGTAAACTCAACCATAGATAACTGACAATGTGGCATATTAAATTGTTCATGAAACTAGCTGCAATAATTGAAAGGTAACCTCTTAACAAGAAAGCAACTGGTTTGCTCAAAAATTAGGCACACAGGAGAGATAAATCAGAAGTCATACTCCTCTAAACATAAACATCATGATCTCTTTTCCAATAGAATAAGTCATCCGTACAAGCTCTACTGCCTTACTGAGTTTTTACTATCATTTATTTATATTCCTCATTCCCTTTTGACATCTCCAGGACCCTCTTGTCTGGTAATGCATATGAATTTCTTCAAAACCCAACCACATAAACTCTCCAGTTCTAGCACATTCATTTGTGATGAAAAGCAGACATCAGAACCAAGCAACATGAAACAAAATAACAAACCAATGATAACAACAACAAAGTTATTAGAAGTCACGCGCCATATGAATCTACAAAAGGTTTTATTTCATACCTTTGCGTTTCCAGGTTAAAAATATATACATCTCCAAAGCAGTTAATGGCAGCTAACCACTGCCCATCACAACTGGTAAGCATTTTTGTTATGGGAGGCTCAATAGACGATAATCCTTCATCATTCTCCTCATGACAAGGGGTGAAGGTTTGTACAAGCTCTGAGCTTCGCACATCCACAACCTGTAGCAGTACAAGTGTAAATAACAGGAAGCAGGGTCAGTAAATGGTTCCCTCATTCTTGAGCATCTCAAACAGGTAAGTTAATAAAAACCAAAAAGAAAAAGTTAAAAGGGAAGGAAAGGAATTACATATATTTTTCTATCATGACCAGCTACCATCAACCGTGAAGAATCAGAACTAAATGCCATGGAATGAGCAAATGGTAGTTCATTTGGAAGTTTCCTTTTATTAACTGTCCATGCACCTTTACCAGCTTCATTTTTCCTTAGTTCAAAAAGGTTGGGCTTAAGATGGTCTGAATAAGCAAATAATGTCCCAGCATTAGAAATGGTGCTACAAATGATCTTTCTTGATGCTTTAGCCTTGATTCGAGCCACCAAATCTGTAGATGCATGTCCCTTACATAAGCCAGAACCCATAACAGGCAGAGCTCCACCTTTGATGCGAACACAAAGAATATCCAAGGAAGAAGATGCTTGCACTAGAAGCAAAGAATTCTGCTCAAATACAGTACTCAGAACCAACTGGATGGGAACTCTCTGAGGAGCAGGGCATATGTCGTGCGGTGAGAATCTTGTAAACTCCTTGGCAGAATAGGCAAAGAGTTTTGTATCATCACCAGCAGAGATGAGCATTGGAACACCCAAATGAGCCCACTTATGGTAATTAAACTCTACTGGTCTCTTCTTTGTACGTACCCTTTTCACTTTTTCATCAGGCAAAGGATCTGCTAATTAGAAGTATAGTTTCAAATTGTAAGAAAAGCCAAAAGCATCAAGACACAACCAAATAGCAAGGTACACACGATATGATAAAAGATAATTGCACAAACAAAGACATTAAACAAACCTTCACGACTGATTGGTACAGCTACTGTCAAAGCCCTAACATCATGTGTGTGAGCTCGTACATATCCAACATACACCCATTTCTTGGTCATATTAGAAGTTGAAATATCATCACTAGATCCAATTGCCTCATGAGAAAGCTTATAAAGAATAACCTAAAGAATGAAACAATTTGAAATTAATGTTTCCAGATACCAAAGTTCACAATGACCAGAATCAAGGAGAATCTATATCTATGTTGATATGTTCAAGAATGACTTCTTCCAAAGCAATCGAAATACTTGGATCACAGTTCTCCCCACTCTTAGCTTCGAAGTTAATAGCTATACCTGGCCATCAGATCCCGCAGAGAACACTCTATTATGACCTGGAGCAGCTGCCAATGCATTCACATCACTTTTGTGAGACGAATGAGATTGCAAAAGTGTCCCAAATTGAGAGTCCCAAAACTGAACACTACCGTTACTGTCAGCACTAACAAGTGTACCGCATCTGAAGTTGACAATAATTGCTTAGTGGCAGAACTATGATAGAAGGTGAACAAACATACCACATAAGACAGATAACAGTGATTCAATTCCTACCTCAATGCAAGTAAAGACCACACACAAATGTCAGCCCCACAACCCAGACCACCGAGCCCTACCGTGATCCTGTATATCTCATGACCTATTTTAGCATCCCAACACCTTATAAACCTGCAAGGAGTCTGCCATGCATAAGATAGGATAAACTTAAAAGTTTAATGACAGAAAAATGCCCTACAGTGCAAGTATAAAAAGCTTCCGCAAGATTGATTGTTCACCTAATTATACAATATTCTCATTAAAAATTAAGTAAACACATTAGCTTAATTAACACAGAAGATGGCCAGCCGACTCACCCATCACTACTCCCTGAGTATATTCTATTTGCACCAGAGCTCCACGTCACACTTAGAACGCGGCCTGAATTTCGAAACATTATCAACACACGTTCCACAAAAGCTAGAGCAATAATAGGAGATAGCATACTTAGAAGTTCAGATGTCTCACCACTGACCCTAGGCAATGTTCTATAGTATATGAATTCATCTGAATCAGGAATTCTGTAAAGCCGAACACAGCCATCGTCACAGGCAATTGCAACACATGGATCTTCAACGTCTAACAATTCATTGATGTTATCTGAATCAGAATCATCTTCACTGTCACTAGATTTGTGATCGTTTCCATCATCTATATGTTTTACATATCCATTTCCAAGATGCTGGGACTCTGTATGAATCATCAGATTATTAGAGGGTGCTACAGCCATCTGCCAAATTGAGACCCCGATAGACTCTAGCACACTCTGCATAAGCGAATAAGATGACATTGATAATTCAATACATTATCAAACAGCAAAATATATGATTAAAGAGAACAAAGCAGTTTGCAACTAGAAAGACCATCCATTCCCTAACTTCAAAATGCACATCCACTCCCGGCTGTATTTTCTTAATCATTCACCTAAACTTCATTCTAAAGCTACCATCTTGAAAATGATTGTCAATAGAAAAACTAAAATTCTTAATACAAGTGATTCTGACGATTTTCGTCCAAAGAAAACTAAATGCAAGCGACTATGATCTTAAAAAGTTCCACCTTCTGTTTCAAGTGAAAAAGATCCCATTCCAAAACCGAACCGTTGATACTAGACGAGAACAACCTCCCACAAGGCAAACCTCTAGAGCCAGCTTTGCACCATACAAGAGACGAAACTCTCGAATTAGCGTCTCCCTGTATAGTCTACACGTGAAATCAATCAAAAACCGCAGCTGATTAATGAAACTAAACTCATTCAACAACACAAGTAACTTGAACTTAAATACACAGGACAAGTATTAAGCACCAGCTGGCAGTGCCAACCGACGGCTCCGGGAGAAACAAGCCAAATCTCAAGCGAGCCGTCCTCACGAGCGGCGGCGACCTGAGAGTCGTCGGCGCTGGTGGCTAGGGCTACAACGGCAGACGGCCTCCAGTCGATTGAGCTGTTCCGGTAAGCAGCTCCGAGCATATCGACCGGCTAAACCTCGAAGTCGTTCTGTTAGGGTTTATGCTTATAAAAGAGTAAACGATGCGTCGGAGGCAAAGAGAAAGAGAGCATAACAGAGAAGGCGAGTGGGCGTTGTTAGGTTTTTGAGGTTTTAGCGCCTACGTTCATTTATGATCAAGTGGGTATTTGAACCGGATCCGTATTGGGGATTGACTGGCATTTTTTTTGTCTTTTTCTTAACCCAACAATGGTGTTACGACGTGTCGTTTCTATAAGCTCTGAGGTTGCGCCTGACGTGGCGACCCTAGGCAAACGCAAATCGCCGATAAAATTGTAATTATATGCGTAAAAGGCCCCGGAAACGACTCGTCGTCAATAGGAAAAGAAAAGACCTTAGACCTTTTAATAGAAAAAGCGCAACTATTTATTTTTGAATTATTTATATTTTCAAATTATTCCTCTGAGAGAGTTGGCAAGGCCCAGAATCCCAGATTAGTCTTTTGAATATCAAATATGCTTAGAGTTGACGCTATGCGACCGTCAAAACTCTAGCCCAATTGAAAATTCGAAAAACTCCATTAAGAAAAAGCCCAAACCCTAGGGTCCAAGAAGGAGACGTGACATTGCTTGAATGAAACGTCTGTTAATAGCTAAACAGAACGCCAGTAGATCTAAAACAAACGAGGCATGCGTGAACACGGCTTAGTTCACTTGAACCGTGCAGTTAAAAGAATCTCGAGAAACGAGTACAAGACTGGAATTACCGGAATCACGGTCATAGATTTGATTTGATTTCTTAAGTCTCTCGATGGAGGACGCATACGCCAGATCCGTCGTGGAGGTAATTAAGCTCGCTTCAAAAGATTTCAGCGTCGTTTGTCCTTGATTGTGAGGTGGTTGAAGAAAGTGCATGCTTCTCTTGTCTTATTTGGCCAGGTGTTGGATTACTTCGCGGTGGACCCGGCGAAAGGTCTGAGCGACTCTCAGGTATTGGGAGTTGAAGCTGAACTGAACTTATTACATTTTCTGAATTCGTTCTCACTGAGTTGAGCGTCATTGTTGTTTAATATGAATTGGACAATTGAACTAATGAATTTTTGTTTTGCAGGTGGCGCTACATGCAAATATGTACGGTAAAAACGGTACGTCTTGTCCGTCAGTTCAAAACTATGAATATTGCATGCTTGAGCCTCGCACTTACATTGTTTTACTCGACAAATTGTTGCAATGAAAAGAAATCTAGTATGAAAAACTACTAGATTTGATTGGAATGCACTTGTCAGTTTTTATTTGATTTAACGATTTTTTCTTATTTGACGTTTCTTTTTGGTTGGCTTGCTACGGTCATCGGTTGCAGTGCTGCTTGAAGAAAAAAGTAAGTAAATATATCTTCCTCCGTCATGTATAGCTTCTGTTCCAATAGATGGTGCGAATTTCCTCTCTTATACTCGATCATTGCAGGGACTCCCTTTTGGAAACTGGTTCTCAAGCAGTTTGACGATTTGCTTGTTAAGATATTGATTGCTGCTGCCCTGGTTTCTTTCATTTTGGCTTTGATTAATGGAGAGACTGGCTTAACAGCTTTTCTAGAGCCATTTGTAAGCTTTAATTCCCCTCTAATTAGCTGACCTGATTCGTATCATATTTGCAATTTTATTAAGTTCTCTGTGGCCAGATATATATACACGTGCCTCAAACGAGTGAGATGAATAGTTAAGAACTCCTGTCTTCATGTGGAATTTCGCTGATAGGTTTTTGTTATATGTATTTGTGTTTAGATGTGGTTAATTGTCTTAAGCATTCAAAACTTTCATTCACTTGAGCAACTTATAACTGATCTTCTCAAATGCCTACAAGTTAACTTTTTGAATGTTATGCTGTTCGGTTTCTATTGCTTTTTGCTCTGCCATCACATTCCTCCAAATTTCTTTATAATGTAGATATAGCTTGTGTTGGGTTTGGGTCACTTCTAAGTGGAGCCCAAAGCTCAAGTATAAAAGGGTGTTTTTAATTCTAAATAGTTTAAGAAAAATTGGAGAAGTTCAGCCGTAAGGAAAAAGAGAGGGAAAAGAGAAAAGAGAGGCTTAGGTGGGAATTTTCGTTATTCTTCCCAGCATTGCGCAGTCTTCTTTTAACGTTCGATCGCATGGTGATTTCTCATCGGATTGGCCTGAAATTTTAACCAGAGATTCCACTCTCGTTGTTCTTCATTCTGAACGGTGGAGATTAGATTTGGAGGTCTCCAAGGTGCCCTGGTCTTTAGCCGAAGTTATTGTCAAGTTCTAAGGGTGATATTATTCTCAACTCTTTAATTATTTCATCTTGTTGATAACTGTTGTTGTGTCTTGAGTTGAGTGGTGACTCTAGTTATATCCAGAGGTGAAAAGCTCTTTGTAACTTGATTGGTGATAGTGAAGTTTTTTTTTACTGGACTAGGTCCCGTGATTTTTCCTTTCTCACACTAAGATAGGTTTTCTACATAAAAATTGCCTGTGTGCTTTATTTTTTGCTGCTTAGTTTCTTGCACTTGTGAGTTTGTTGGCTACTGTTTTTCCTTTTGGTGTTGGTTGTGTTTGTTCACACAGGGAAAGGTTTATTGGTTCTGGTTACTTTGTTTCCGTTGCGTGACCGACTCATTCTTTCCTAACAAGTACCACTTGTTAGTGCGAATGCACTTCAGCTTCTTTCTAGTCTCTCTCACAACAGAAGCTTGAAACTGCTTAAAGACACCCAATACTTGGTCTTTAGTCTTCAAGACATAGACTCATAATTTCCTGGAACAGTCATCAATGAAGGAAACAAAATACAATGCACCCCTCAGAGTCCTTATCTTCATAGGACCACACAAATCTGAATGCACCAACTCAAGCAACTCAGTCTTTCTTGAAGGAGGATTAGTCTTAAAAGAAACTCTGTGTTGTTTTCCAGCCAAGCAGTGCTCACACTTCTTCAGTTTAGCACCCTTCAAATCTGATAAGAGATTCTTCGTGGCCAACACATTCAATCCCTTCTCACTAATGTGACTAAGTCTCCTGTGCCATAACACTAAAGAGTCATTCTCAACTGTATTCACCCTGTCAGTACATACTGAAGCTGTTGTCCAGTACAAGCCAGAGCACTTTCTACCACGATCCACCACCAAGGAATCTTTAGTGAGCTTCCACATACCACTACCATTGGTACTCACATAACCCTCATCATCAAGATTACCAACAGATATCAAGTGCAAACGAACATCAGGTGCATGCTTAACATTGTTCAAAACAAGTTTAGTTCCCGTACTTGTTTCTAACATAATTGTTCCAATGCCAGCCACTTTAGAGATAGTTTCATTTCCCATATTCAATACCCCATAGTCACCTGGAGTATAAGATGAGAAAAAAAATACTTCCTTGATGTAACATGAGAACAAGCATCAGTATCTACAACCCAGCTTGATTCATCACAAACAACCCCAACTAGGCTCTCATCAAGGACTGTCACAAGGTCTTCTTCAGTGGCAATAGCAACACAATTTTCATTGTCATTCTCTTTCTTTTCTTCCTTGCCTTTGTTGCCTTTCTTCTCTTTTTTCACTTGCAGCAATTTTTCATCAAGTGCCCTTTCTTATCATAGTGAAAGCACTTAACATCTTTGTATCTGTCTTTGGATTTGCTTCGACTTTGCTCTCTATTTTGAGAACACCGGTTGTTATTTCTCTCCCTAGAGGTAGTCACCAAGACATCTGTCGAAGAGGAACCCTGAGTCTTTTTTCTCATTTCTTCATTCAATACATTGCTCTTGGCAAGATCCATAGAGATAACACCATTCGGAGCAGAATTTGACAATAAAGATCTAAAAGTTTCCCAAGAGTCTGGTAAGGAGTCAAGGAGAAACAAACCCTGTATTTCTTCGTCGAATCTAATCCCCATTGCTGACAACTGATTCTTAATTCCCTGGAAGTTATTTAAGTGATCTGTCATAGGAGTCCCATCACTATACTTCAATGCTAACATTCGCTTTATTAAGAACATTTTGTTGTTCCCAGTCTTTCGAGCATACAGCTTCTCAAGCTGCACCCACAAGGTTCGAGCATATGTCTCACCAGAAATATGATTCAACACATTGTCGTCAACTCATTGTCTGATAAAATCATACACTTGTCTATGCATCAGATTCCATTCTTTATCTGATTTATCATTAGGCTTTTCAGTGGCAAATACTGGTAAGTAAAAATGTTTCACATAAAGCAGATCCTTCATCTTGCCCTTCCAAAGAGCATAATTGGCGCCATTCAAAGTAACCATCCTATTAGTGTTGACAACTTTCATTATTCACCACAACCACAAATATCCCGAACCAAAAGCTCTGATATCACTTGTTAGAAAAGAAGGAGTTGGTCACGCAGCGGAAACAAAGTAACCAGAACCAATAAACCTTTCCCTGTGTGAACAAACACAACCAACACCAAAAGGAAAAACAGCAGCCAACAAACTCACAAGTGCAAGAAACTAAGCAGCAAGAAATAAAGCACACAAGCAATTTTTACGTGGAAAACCTCTCTCAGTGTGAGAAAGGAAAAACCACGGGACCTAGTCTAGTAGAGAAAAACTCCATTATCACCAATCAAGTTACAAAGAGTTTTTCACCTCTAGATATAACTAGAGTCACCACTGAACTCAAGAGACAACAACAGTCATCAACAAGATGAAAGAATCAAAGAGTTGAGAACAATATCACCCTTAGAATCTGACAGCAACTTCGACTGAAGATCAGGGCACCTCGGAGACCTCCAAATCCAATCTCCACCGTTCAGAACGAAGAACAATGAGAGAGGAATATCTGGTTAAAATTTCAGGCCAATCCGACGAGAAATCACTATGCGATAGAAGGTTAGAAGAAGACTGTGTAATGCTGGGAAGAATAGCAAAAAATTCCCACCTAAGCCTCTCTTTTCTCTTTTTCCTTACGGCTGAACCTCTCCAATTTTTCTTAACCTATTTAGGGTTTAAAACACCCTTTTATTCTTGGGTTTTGGGCTCCATTTAGAAGTGACCCAAACCCAACAGCTTGACCAGTGACCGCACAAAGGTACAAGTAGGTGGTGCACTTCTAGTGCTTCATCTACATACTTGGTTTGTGCTGAGCAATTATAATAATCTGAGTTTTGTTTTATGCTACAGGTTATCCTATTGATCTTGGTTGCCAATGCAGCTGTTGGTGTGATTACAGAAACTAATGCTGAGAAGGCTCTTGAGGTAAAGGACGAGTTTTAACTAGTTATTCAAATGCTTGCAAAACTTCGGTTAGACTGGTCTTAAATTCTTTTTTACTTGTTTGATTAGTTTCCCAATGAAATTTTCCATGACCGACCAAAACTGCAATAACTGATTTAACACTAACTCTAAAATGCATTTATGATATCAAAACATTTTGAGTTTCCATGTTAAGTGCCTGAATTTTCAAAAGGAACTTCTACATATACTTTGACATTTAAGTAACTATAAAGGTGAGGTAAGCTTCCTTTACCTCCTTACATGCTCCATAATGTACTTCTTTTTATGATGATGGTTGTTTTGTTGTGGAAGGCTTCCTTTCTTACCTTCTACCTCTATTTCTTTTTTATTATTTTCCTGGCTTGTAGGAGTTGCGTGCCTATCAAGCTGATATTGCAACGGTGCTGCGAAATGGTATGGAAAAAAATCGAGATAACCATTCATATTTCTCTTAACCTGACTTTTTATGATAAGGTTATTGCCATTGTTCATTAGTTACCGCAACTACAGATTTGATTACAAATTTCTAATCACTTCATTTGTAGTGATATTTGTTTGGGGAAAGCATTGCCATTTTCTAAACTTTTCTTTTTGGTGATTTGCCATTTTCTATGCCCGATCTTACTTTACTGTTTTCATATAACTACCTATATTGGTCCTTGCCTTTGGGTTAATTCATTAAGAGTGTAGGAGGGATTAATGAGAAACAGAGGACTGGATATTGTGGTAGTCAGATTTTTATTCTCTTGTTATACTATATCTAAGCTCTTATTATTGGTGAATGGCACTTTATAAATAATTTTTCTATTACATTCTGATTTCTGACAAACTTACAGATGTAAAACTACAATTTCAGGTTGCTTTTCCATTCTTCCAGCTACAGAACTTGTCCCGGGTGATGTTGTGGAAGTTAGTGGTAAGTTGATTGTGCATTTTCAATGTTCATAGTAGTTAATGATTGTAAAATGCCTGCATTATATCTGATGAGTTGACCATGTTTTGGCTTATATATAGTGGGATGTAAGGTTCCTGCTGACATGAGAATGATTGAGATGCTAACTGATCAGTTACGTGTTGATCAAGCAATCCTTACAGGTTTTCCCTCAAATTTTCTTTCTTTTTGATTAATTTTTTTTCTATCTTTGATACTTCAATAACTATTTCATCCCAATTTTCATTCCATTTGAAAGTCATCTGCCATGAGAAAAGGTTAAGTATTACTGATTTTGATTAATCTTGTTTATTAACTCCTAATGTTCATAGACTTTAGGAAACTTTTAATGCTGCATGGCTATAGATTTACTTGCAATGGCATTAATCAGCTTCGTGGGAGAGAAAAAGTGACTATTTTGAGAAAATTTTTATGCTTCTATATTGGGTACGTTGGATTGTGACTGTTAAAATCTAATTCATGCGCTACGCTATTTTATGAAAAACTGTCGTCTTGTAGAAAAGTAGTGCATAATGTGTGCCTGCACTGTCTTCATACTTTAAGAAACTCTGGTCCATTTATTATGGAGTCACTAATTCATGTGCTAAGCCATTTTATTAAAAACCTCTCTGTTTGTGATATAGTGGTGCATAAGGTGTGCTGCAACTGGTTTCATACTTCAAGAAACTCTGGCAGTCTATTCTAGAACCAGTAATGCATTGTGTCATAATTTATAGTTCTATCGGATCTGGTTAATAAGCCTTTCCCTCCCATAGCTTCTCTTCTGTGAACTAGTGTCTGTCTGAGACAGTGCTTGAGTTTCACTCCAGTCCACACACATTTGTACTGATGAAGCATTTTAATCTTACTGGGATATGCTGCCTCTACTTCCTAATTTTATCCTTAAAAGAAATCTAGGTATTCTGTGTTTGTTTCTTTTCTGTTTACTTGTGAGTAGTTGAGATTTTTTAACCAAGTATCCTGTGTTTGTTGGAATTGTGGTGGCTAGGACTTTATTTGATCCTCGCTACTGATATGCTAATATGTGCTTGTTCTGGTCCACATAATAATTTTTCTGATAATTATAGGTGAAAGCTGCTCAGTGGACAAAGTGCTTGATTCCACTGTAGCATCAAATGCTGTATACCAAGA
This sequence comes from Erythroxylum subrotundum, assembly GCA_027563845.1. Classification (NCBI taxonomy): domain Eukaryota; kingdom Viridiplantae; phylum Streptophyta; class Magnoliopsida; order Malpighiales; family Erythroxylaceae; genus Erythroxylum; species Erythroxylum subrotundum. Next base: position 4,518,522 of record JAOQMQ010000006.1, read on the forward strand.
CAAGACAAACATTCTTTTCTCGGTAATTCTTTTTCAGCCATATCATTACCTATATGGTTATTTGATCCTCAGTACAACTTCCTCTAGGTTCCTTGCTTGTATTTTATTCAAGATAAGAGCAGTCACTTCTGTGGTACCTGCTAGATTGCCGAAAGCACCAAAATCAGTGTGCCAAATTAGGGCTGCCGTCGTCATCATTATAGGCATGGCGGCCTGGGAGTGAAGTTGATTGAATTTGGAAGGGTTGTCAGTAGGTTTAGCTATCATTTTCATTTTCTAGGTGAATAACTCTGCTTAATAGTTATAACCCATGGATTGAATATTGGACCATTTCAAGGTATGATTTGTATCAACTAACATTTACTCCGAGTATGGAGAGGAAATGTGAGCTTGCTGATGCTGTATACGATGCGATTGAAATAACTAGCAGAACCGGCTAGCTTGTATCAGGAGAGCAATACCTTGACTACTTTAAAATGTTATGTCTACTAACAGGAGAGTAAATCTTATTGCTTAGGTTGTAATTCTAGTGACAAAGAAATATACCCATAAAGAATCCCTATTCAGTTTTGGTTGAGATGGAACTTCAAAATTGTAGGTGAATGTAGCTGCTGGTTTATAGGTGGTGATTGGGATGAAGCAGAACATCCTATACTATGACAAATATCCTTTTAACTTATTTCAATTGAGTTGAAGTAGCATCTATCTTGTTAGGAATTTTTCTAACCTTACTACTATTAAAAAGTTTGGTTTCCTGATTTCAAGCAATAAAATGATGAACTCCATGAGCTTAAGGAATGCCAAAACCTGATTGGAATGTTGAATCCTTCAACTGTCAAGTTTTATCCAAAAGCATTTCGACACTTGATAAAAATTATGTTTAATAGTTTCTTACATGAGAAATTTCTTTGACTGCATTCTCTTATAATTTTATTTTTGGTTATGCTTATAATGCTGTATGACTTTTCTCAGTTATTGTATTATTTGTTTGGGGTTTAGTAAATGTATTGTTTCTTGTCATGCTTTTCAACATGTTCTGCACTATGTAGCAGTTGTAACGTATTGTGATTACCAGGGCACCGTGGTTGTGGCAGGCAGAGCAAGAGCTGTTGTTGTTGGAGTCGGTGCTAACACTGCCATGGGGAGCATACATGATTCCATGTTGCGCACAGAAGATGTGATTGCTATAAACTTTTTGTTTGTTCCAGCTTCTTGTCCAGGATATATATGTTGATATCCATACTTCTCATGAAAATGACCAATTTTGGCGCCTTCATAAAGTAGATGCAGCCACTTTATGGAATTGTCATCCTGATGCACTTTTCTATGGCACTGTTATAATTCTGTTTGTGGGGACCTGCATTTCTGGATAATTGTGCTCAGCCCTTTCCATCTGTGTTTGAAGTGCTTATATGACCATTATTTTTTACTAGAAGTCTATTATTTTCTCAACCATACTTCCATTTATGAGTTTGTTTACTATAACTGCTTATTCCTACATGTTGCAGGAAGCCACTCCATTGAAGAAGAAATTGGACGAATTTGGTACCTTTTTGGCTAAGGTTATTTCCATTCTCCTTCCTGCTTGCATATATAAAGATTTGCACAGTTATGTCATTAACTTGGATAAATTAACCTTGAGAGGCATAATTTCTTGAAGTTATTTGGTCTTTTGTGCAATGAGATATTTGATTATTGTTTCAAAAGAAGCCAGTTTCATTTGATCATTCTGTTTGCATTAAGGTTATTGCAGGAATTTGTGTACTGGTTTGGATTGTAAACATTGGTCACTTTCGTGACCCTTCCCATGGTGGGTTTTTGCGTGGTGCAATCCATTACTTCAAGGTATTATTATTCTGTGGCTCATTTCAGTGCTTTGATGGCTTTCAGAGTATCACCTGTTAGATATATCAAATTCTATTTCATTTCGTTGGTGTTAATCATCTTTATTCCTTCCCTTTTCCTTTCTTGTGTTTTCCCTTTTATATCTTCTTCTTCTGTACTTCTTCTTCTTCATTTCTTTATCCTTTTCTCCACTCTTTTGTTGACAACTTTACACAATTGTGATTTGCCCACCTAGATTGCAGTTGCTCTTGCAGTTGCAGCAATACCTGAAGGTCTTCCTGCTGTTGTTACAACGTAAGCACTTGAATTTTACTTTAATCATATTTATACTCCTTAGATTTCCAATTAAGATTATAGTGGAAGTGTTTAGACTAAGAGCCTTTACGCTTAAGGAAAAGAAAAAGGATTTGTTGGTTGTTTGTTTGAGGGTACTTCAGGGAGTATAGGCTTTTACATAGAAGGAAGCTTTGATGGGGAAGCAATCCCCAGCTTTCAAGAGGGGGGAAAAAAAACTTGCTTCGCTATGACACTGCTGGAGGTGAATATGGAGGAGTGACATTGCTATGTAGCACTTTAAGTTCATCCAGTTGTATCTTTTTTTCGTACTCTCCAAAGGAAGCTTTACCTATACGTGCCCCTTTCCTGCGCTTATTGTTGTCATAATGCATGTTATGCTCTGCTTTTAGATGTTTGGCTCTTGGAACAAAGAGAATGGCTCGGTTGAATGCCATTGTGCGGTCTTTGCCATCAGTGGAAACTTTAGGCTGCACTACAGTAATATGCAGTGACAAGACTGGAACACTGACAACTAATATGATGTCTGTCTCAAAGGTGATTTTATCAGAAAAAGTCAATGAAGAATGCTAATTTGTAGCTTTATACTATTTGTTTTTGTGCTAATTTGTAGCTTTATACTATTTGTTTTTGTCTTTTGACTTCTTGTTTCTTCCTAAATAGCTTTGCATGAGTAAGCCACCTCTGCTTCATTTTCTATATATCTATGCTCCATATAGAGAACCTCTGCTTTATTATATATATATATATATATCAAAGAACCTGGTCTGTCTCAGTCATTAATGCATTTATTCTGAGCGTTTAATCTTGAAAGCTATTGGCTTTTGTGTATATACCTTTGCTGCTGTGAGTGATCCTTGGCATATGCAATGCTTTTCTATAATGTGATTTTCTAATTCTGTTTCTCACACAGATATGTGTGGTTCAGTCTGTTCATCATAGTCCTTTGACAGCTGAGTACAGTGTCAGTGGGACAACCTATGCTCCTGAAGGTGTTATTTTTGACAGTAGCGGAATGCAGGTAATCTTGTTTTCATCATTCAACCCTTTACACCAAGGATGTGATAGGTAAAGCAACTTGCAGGGAATTAGATTGATAAATCAATTTCGTGGCATCCAAAATAGACAAGTTTTAGCCATAAAGCTATGTAGTTCTATAGAGCTCTCTCTCTCTTTGATATGCTTTGAGACTTTTAATGTTGACTTTACAAAATTTTGTATTCACTTGATTCCAGGTTTTATAAGTCTTTGGTAGTCATGCAAACTAGTTGTTTATATGAATTTTGAATTCCTTTTTGGATGCTTGAAGTTGCTTAAAGGCTCTATGGTTCTGTCTGGTTAAAGTTCTTAATTCAAGGGCATTACTTGTTGGCTGACCTTTTATCTTGATATGTCCATGGACCAATATGAGCGAGTTTAGTTCGATTGCACATAATATTTAAATGTTTATTATGTGTGGGTCATTTTATTTAGTAGCATACAAAGAATGTACTGCGTATGTCTAACCATGGCAGTCAGGATGCCATACTTTCTACTAAAAAAGCAAAATTTCTTATTGAAACCTTTCTTTGATCTTTTATATCCTTTGGTACAATGGAAAGGCCTATCTGTCTTTGTATTTATGACTAAACATTGATGTAGGTAGCTTATTGCATTCACCCTTCCTGGTTTTACTATTAGCTATATACCCATGTGACATTTGGTTCTCTTTGCAGCTTGAATTTCCAGCTCAATTGCCTTGTCTTCTTCATATGGCAATGTGTTCAGCCCTTTGCAATGAGTCAGTCTTACAGTATAATCCAGACAAGGGTAACTATGAAAAAATTGGGGAGGCAACTGAAGTAGCTCTTCGTGTTCTGACAGAGAAGGTTGATATGTGCAGCTTGAAATTATAAAACTAGTTGTTTATAGCATGTATTCAGTTGTTTTATTCACCCTCTCCCTGTCTTTCTCTGAGGTCTGTTGGCTCAGTCATTAAGCCTTTATATTGTCTTCTTCCAGGTTGGCCTTCCTGGTTTTGATTCCATGCCTTCTGCTCTGCATATGCTGAGCAAGCATGAGCGTGCGTCATATTGTAATCACTACTGGGAACATCAATTGAAAAAGGTATGACGAATACATTGGTTTCTTTTTGTACACTTCTTCACTTATTTCTTATATCTCAAAGTTCTTCACATGGAGGTAGGGAACTTTTGTTTAGTGTGGTTATAACTAGAGTGAATACCCCAAGCCTCGTGGCTTAGCTGTAAGTTTCTTTTTCGACCAAGGTTTAATCTTTTTAGGGAGGTATGGGGTGGTGAGAGTATGTTACATTAGCTCACAGTGATTAAAGAGAAAGAGTGAATACGTCAATTAAATATGTTGACACAAGTTTCTCCCAGTTCATTTTTTGGTCATTGAATTATAAGGAATACTATTTCCATTAGCAAAATTTTATCTTTTGTTCCTTGTCTTTAATGTTTTTTCTTCCATTCTTGCTCATACTGTAGTTTGCCCTGGCCCTAATTCTTTTTTTGAATGATAAGTTCTTATTCAATAATTTATTGCCAAAAATCAGAAACAAGTAGTTCGATCATTACAGTGGGGAATCCCTTAACCCAAATTTGTCCCATCCCAAAATTCCAATCATCTTTGCCAGAACATGTGGCACCATATTGCCTTTTGTTCTATACACTGAAAGCTTTGAAAACTCATTCCATATTGTGGCAGCGCAAACCTGATAGGACAAGTTATCGTCTGTCACCAACCAGGGCATGAACCAGCCCTAAGCAAGCTCTTGCACCAAAGAGAGCCCATGCAAACAAGCTTTCTTATCGATTACTTACATCTCCGACCTCATTGTTTGACACCAGAAACTAGTTCCTGTGAGAACATCCTTGTTGTCTCTTCAAATCTCACATATGGCCGCCTTCCATCCAAGGGGATTGCTACATCAGTGTTAACTTTTAAAAAACTCAAGGCGGGTGTCTTCCAGCTTCAGAGAATTGGCCATATTCAATTTTGTATCCTTACAATGTACTTAAAGCATATGACATGCCTCATAAATCATGATTCTTGAGTCTAAAGGTGGCCTGTTTTGAAAGGTTCACAAGTTTCTACTACCATTCATGCTAACAAACAAAACAAACAGAAAGAGCACAATACACCATGCATCCTGTTCACCCAGCCATAGACATCCAGCTCCCCCCTCTCATCGAGAAATACCTCAAATGGACTAATGAACCAAATTTCCCTAGTTTTTTGGACAATCAATTGAGCCAAGCTCCATGGTCCTCTTGTTTGTATTTACTTGCGCACTTCATCAGCTTGGATAACCCCTACCCTTGCTTGACTATCAAACCTTCTTTTTCTCCTTGTGTGCGTGTAACCATCTTGCTGAAATACTTGTACATTAATTTTAATGGTTTACAGTATGTCTGTAGTTGCGTCAAATTGTGATATTGTGAAGTAGCCATGTAAACTGATTTAGCAACGTGTTTCTGATTAATGAGCATATAACTGATAGCTGGTAGAGTTTTGACATGTTACAGGTTTCTGTTTTGGAATTCTCTCGTGACCGGAAAATGATGAGTGTTTTATGCAGTCGAAAGCAGAAGGAGGTTATGTTCTCAAAAGGTGCTCCTGAGAGTATTATCTCCAGATGCTCCCATATCCTTTGTAATGATGATGGTTCTACTGCCCCACTATCTGCTGCTATTCGTGATGAGCTGGAGTCAAGGTTCCACAGGTTAGGATTGATCAATCAATGTCATATCCCTCCAGCCTCATATTGGAAAAAAATGTTGTTTTGAATTACGGTTCTATTGATGATTTCTCTTACTCTCTTTCTCTCCTTGTGATGTATGGCCATGTATATCTTGGATAGCAAACATTGTTTAATTTATTGGATCAAGGTGGAAAGTTTTATAAGACAGCAGAAATCTCCCTTCCACAACTCTAATACATTCCAGTCTTGGTTTTCAATTTTAAGTTGTAAGGCAGTAGTTGCATATATTCTTTATTTGTTGGTATTAATGCCCAATATATGTATCATTTACCGAGATTAGAATCTTATTGTATATATCAAAGTTTGAAGAACCTATTTAATGTTCAAAATGCTTGATTTTATTTTATGAACTCCTGTCTTTATGATCAGCTTTGCAGGAAAAGAAACATTGAGATGCTTGGCACTTGCCTTAAAACATATGCCAATAGGTCAACAGAGTATATCCTTCGATGATGAGAAAGACCTCATATTTATTGGGTTGGTATGCATTCTTGGCAAAAGTCAATAAAATATTCACTGTGCTCGTGTTTATGTGAATTTCTGCATATATCCCTAACTGTGCATCGACAAATTGATACATGATTATGGTTTGAATGATCCTTAATTTTCTTCAGTTTTTTTTTTCATGAACCAAGCTTTTCACTGGAACCATAGAGAAGAAAAGGAAGAAATTTACTACTTTTGTAACTTCTATATGTGAACATCTTTTGAGATTGCCTCTGTTTGAAATTGAATACATGTCTTCACTTTTGCACACTCACAAAAACCCATCACCCAAACTTTTGTACTTGTTCATGAATGGTCATTTGCTTGTCTCTCCCTGTATTTGCAGTGCACATAGGGTCCCTTTTATTCTGTCAGCACATTTTTAGATTTGCATTTTCTTTCTTACAACTCAGTTAGGTTCCTTTTTTAACATTTTGTTTACCTTGTCCTCTGACTTCAATCAAAGGTTGGAATGCTTGATCCACCAAGGGAAGAAGTAAGAAATGCTATGCTTGCATGCATGACTGCTGGTATACGTGTTATAGTTGTTACTGGGGATAACAAGGTAGTTCAGTTTCCTCCTTTCAATGCATCTTTGTTCCACGATAACGCTTGCCTATCTGATATTGGAAATCACTTCAGTCCACAGCTGAATCACTTTGTCGTAAGATTGGTGCTTTTGATACGTTTGAAGATTTTATTGGACGCTCTTTCACTGCTTCCGAGTTTGAAGAACTTCCTCCGTTACAGCAGACAGTGGCTTTGCAGCGTATGGCACTTTTTACTAGGTGTGTTCTGTGTCATCTGTTGGGACTTCCCAGAACCATTTGCTTCTTTGTGATTTAGTTTTCTGGAAATTCACAAACATCGGTTTCTTTTAGGGTTGAACCTTCTCACAAAAGGATGCTGGTGGAAGCATTGCAGCATCAAAATGAAGTGGTAATCCTCTTACAATGTAGAATATTTTGCAATCCTATATTCATTCTATCATATACTCAGAAGGATGATGGTGTGTATGTATGTCTGAATGAACAGACAGAGAAGTGCAAGTGTAAAGTCAGGATTCCTTTTAAAGAAGTATTGACAACTATAAGTATAATGTTGCTGAATTTAATGTACGTTTGAGAGCTAGCATGTACTGAGGACTAGAAGAGAAAAGCTTCAGCTTTCATTTATGTTTGGGACTGTTAACTGGAGAATTAGGGAGGAGTTATTTAAAAGTACAGTGAGAATATCAAGACATACATGGCATAATGCAGTGTCATTGTTATACCCTAATACCTTTTGTGTTTATAATAAATCTATAGGTGTATGCCCACCACTCGAATATTTATTCCATGATTATAGAAGTATTTGTTGTTTCTTTTTCATATGTTCTCTTCTGGTTTGCTAAGGTGGCTATGACTGGCGATGGTGTCAATGATGCACCTGCGTTAAAGAAAGCTGATATAGGAGTTGCAATGGGATCTGGAACAGCAGTTGCAAAGGTACACAAAACCCTCTCTTATTGATGGAATACTACATTTCATAATGGTAATATAGGACCATAAACCATGGGTTTTGTCGTGGATCATGCTTCAACAACCTGAAAAATCACTGCCACAGACCCAATGGCAACAAGTCTTAACGTATGTGGCTCACTATATGAAGTTTTAGTAGCTCTGAACATAATTGGTTTTAGACTGATTCAAAAGTCTCACTTTCCTTCTAAACTCTTTAATTTTTTTGACTTGTGATTCCTCCGAATCACACATATTATTGCTATTTTCATTCCTCTGTCCTGAAGCTAAATGGCAAGATGTGTGATTCAACTTCTTGTTGTCATTAAATTTTTTTAAATGTAAACGGATTCATTTTTCCTGTCTAAATAAATGTCAGTCTCTGTGTAATGTAAAGCAATTAGACGGTTATCACTTTCTTATTTTGCATAGCTGTTCCGTGCATGATTATTTGGTTAATTCTCGTTGTGCAATATTTCTCCCATTCTCTAACAATCTTTATTCTTGGCATACCAGAGTGCTTCAGATATGGTTTTGGCTGATGATAATTTTGCTTCAATTGTTGCGGTAATGTAGTCTCTCTCTTCACAGAACAGTTCCATTAGTCTTGTTTTTGACAGTGAAATAATCAACTGTTCTTTATTGGATTGCCTATTTTCTATAGGCAATATAATTTACTCGTGCTGTGAACCAGAAACAAATTAAATATTATGGTTGGTTAAGAGTAATACCATTGTAAAACAACCATGAGCAGATAAAACAAATTTGTTTATGTTTTCAAGAATATGCTTCATTCGACTTCTTCATGGTTTCATTCCTAGGCAGGCTGTAGCAGAGGGAAGAGCTATATACAACAACACAAAGCAATTTATAAGATACATGATCTCCTCAAATATAGGTGAGGTTGTTTGCATCTTTGTGGCAGCTGTACTTGGGATACCTGATACCTTGGCCCCAGTAAGTTTTTATCTATCTGAATATTTTGATCTGATTTTGACTATCTCCTTTGTTGTGAGATAAATGAAACAAACTGAGAGAGATCATAACCATCTCTTTTTATGCGAGATAAATGAAAGAAACTTAGAGATCATCTCTGGCATATCTGTCTCTTTTTTTTCATGTATGCCAAATTGGAGCTTCATTTTGAGAAAAAAATTGAAAGAATGTTTTGGAAGCCGTGATACATCTCCCTTTCTTACTGCTGTAAATCACATATAAATGCCGTTCATTTGTGGGCATGGGTTTCCTTCTTGTTTGACTTATCTGCTTTCTGCTATAGTATCTTAAGTGCACATTTTGGGTCTTTCTGTACTGCTTCCAGGTTCAGCTGCTCTGGGTCAATTTGGTTACTGACGGCCTGCCTGCCACTGCTATTGGATTTAACAAGCCAGATTCTGATGTAATGAGAGCCAAACCTCGCAAGGTATGGGTTTTATTACAAGGCAACATTGCTGTTCTTATCTTTTATTTTTTCTTATTATTCTTTTCTTAACTATGTGATTGCAGGTGAATGAAGCTGTGGTCAATGGGTGGTTGTTTTTTCGTTATCTGGTTATTGGAGGTAATTTAAAATTTCATGCTTGTCATATTGCTGCTTATCTGTAAATTTTGTTCAATGTCGATATAGAGAGGGAAGAAGCGGGTGGCAGTGTCACAAAATTTCTTTCAATCCTTTGTAACTTTAACATAAATTTTCTACCTTTTTAATGTACCACAAAGTGATTACTAATAATTATTCATAGGAGAACTTCCTCATTCGAAGTTATGCATTCTAGATTAAAACATTGTATTTTATGTTCTTGAAAAGTATTTTGTGCAACATTGTGATTGTCAACTACCTAATATGTGTGAAATATATCCCTTTATGCAGCCTATGTTGGTCTTGCGACGGTTGCTGGGTTTGTGTGGTGGTATATGTACTCTGACAATGGTCCAAAACTACCATATAGTGACTTGGTAAGAGAACACATTTCAATTATAAAGGGTTGAAGTTTTTCTATGCATGATTACACATTTATTGTCCTTGGTTACTCTTATGTGTTTATTTTAATTGGTGGCGTTCTCCAAATTATTTGTTGTTAGCTTCCTTGAATGTGTTCCTTTTTTTCTTTTATCATCACATTGCCTTCTTCACATGATTGAGGTTTACCTATTTCCTTCTACAGCTTGGTTTTTCATCTTTATAGTGGCAATTTTTAATTGTTATCTGCACTCTTTGGTTTGTCTTCCTGTAAATTATTTTCCTTGCTCTTAAAAGTCCAGATTGAGTTAAAAATTATTTAGTTCTTTCATGATGCTAACGATGTTTGTTATTCTTGTCTATAAAAGATTACATTTGAATGCTGCTCATTGTGATGTTCTTGGCTCCCATTCTGAAGTTCTTATTGCTTTTATTGATTGTAGATGAACTTTGACACTTGCTCAACAAGGAAGACAACTTACCCTTGCAGTATATTTGATGATAAGCATCCTTCAACCATGTCCATGACAGTGCTTGTTGTTGTTGAGATGTTTAATGCCTTGAATAATCTCAGTGAAAACCAGTCCCTTCTGTGAGTATTAAGTTTGATTTCCTGTATGCTAAGGAGTTGTTTCTCAAATTCAGATTTTTTTCATTTTGATTCATTTAGGAGGTAACCCAATTATACATGGCATGGTTCCTATTAGTAGTTAGGCACGTACACTTCCCTGCATGTGTGTAATCTCATCCAAATAATCTTTTTGTTTGTTAGAAAGTTCTTGGTCATTTAATTTTGCTATATTCCCAGATTAGAAATTCTGTTAGGTTGAAAAAGGAAAGAAGAATTCAATTGGATATTAGTGTTGACATCAGCTTTTGACATTAGTTTACCTATCATTGTCAGTGTTATTCCTCCTTGGAGCAATTTATGGCTTGTTGCTTCAATTATCTTAACCATGCTACTTCATGTGCTAATATTATACGTGCATCCGCTATCCGTACTTTTCTCAGTAAGTTGTTTCTTTTCGAGTTTCCCTTTCACATTCATTTTGGAGCTGTTTACTTTCACCTCTAGTATCCAACTTATTGTTGATGTGCAATATGGTGTCATGCAGGTGACTCCATTATCGTGGGCCGAGTGGACTGTTGTCCTATATCTTTCATTCCCTGTATGTGGTGACTTTCAATGCTCCCAGTTTACCAATTATTAAATTATATGATTTTTATTCTTCAACCAATGATACCATTTACATAATTAATTGGTTAATGTTGAGGTTTCTTTCCCTTAACGATTTCTTTGCTCTTCAGTTGTCCATGTTACATGCAGGCATGAATGCCTATGATCAGGGTTACACAGTCTGTTTTCCAGTCTTATGAAATTCCAGAAAAAACTTAGCTTGTGTTACTATTAACTGAATACGTCTTCTGCGTCTTCTTTTCTTAATTTTCCTTTAGATTGTTATTGCATGGATCTAGCCTTAAAGACAACAAGACGAGGGGTGAGGGCATTGAGGAAGTAGAGGTTTTGTTTAATCACTAGGGGTTGCTAGTGCTCAATACAATAGTTTCAAGTAGTGACTGAGTACGCAACTCAAAAATCATACACGATAACAGCTGTTTCTGAAAGTTCCTCTCTCATTTTTATATCCTTTGATGAATCTTGCTTGTGAATTCTCCTGATAATGGTCATTGATGTTTTGGATACCTTTATGAACTCCCCTTCCAAGAACTGATGTTATGTATTCGCTGTAGGTTATAGTCATTGATGAAGTCCTAAAGTTCTTTTCAAGAAACTCCAATGGTAATGATCTATTCTTCATCTCACCTTTAATTTATTGCCAATGTGAGCATTATCTGTCTCCAATAGGAAAATAAAATCAAACCAATACTATAAGAAAATTGCTGATATGATTCCTCAAATACTGTTTGTGCCCTTTATCCAGATTATCAACCACATTTACTGTTTATCTGACCTGTTAACTAGAAGATAGATCTTGGTTTAGGCATAACATAGATCCATACTCATGGTAGAAGATGAATGGGTAACTTGGTATAGTAATTAAAGAATTGATTCCCAACAGTTAATTTGGATGTCTGCACCCCTGTTGTAGGCGTAAAGATCAGGTTCAGATTCAGGAGGCGTGATGTACTTCCAAAAAGGGAACTGCATGATAAATAAAGTGGGAGCATATATGATCGTGCTGGAAGATATTCACATCTTTAAACCTTTTGCTGGAATAGATTCAAACTTACTTTCTCTGGTTTCCTTTTGTATTTATTGCCTGCAAGTGGAAGTTATGGAAGGGGATACTGAAAAACAACTTTTATACGGCAGAATTGAGTTGTCATTCCCTTCTGAGAAGATGCCTCATCATGTTGTAGTAAATAGTGACCACGCCTGGTTCTGTAAGAGCGTTTACCCATCAGTTGTCGCTTATCTAAGCTCTCTTTGGGCCTAAGCAACGGTAGTGTTCTAGAATCTTTGTATCATACACCCTTGCTAGTCACTCCTGTTTTGCTAACTTAAGGGTCATGTCATAATCTTTCTATTCTTTTAATAGATTTAATCTTCTGATTCTTTTTTCCGTTTTCCTTTTCATGGAAATCATCTGACCTCTTAGAGTCTTAATCTTTTTTTGATAAATTCTAGATCTGCACATGCTTAGTAATATTTTTAATTTTTTTTCTTTACTTTTTTATCAGTTTTCGTGCGGGAGTTATTCATAAAAAATTTTAAAAAAAGAGTAGGTGCTTTTATCTTCTTGCTAGAGTAATGCTGGTGAAGTTTCACTGCCCATTTCAAGAGAGGGACTAGTCAACTACAGAATATCAACTTTGGAGACGATTTTCTAGATATGATAAAGATGTTTTTGTTTTTTTCTTTGTCTGTTTCGGATAGTTGAAACTTAGGGTTCAGTAGTGGTTGCTTCTCTGACTTTAGAGCAGCAAGCAACGTCTCTATCCTATCCGTCCTAATTGTTTTGCGTCTAATTTTTTGTGGTTATTTATTAATTAAATTTTATTGTAAATAATAAAAAATTAAGAAATCAATATTTAATTGATTAGTCAGTTATAATTACTAATAACTGGCTGTATTGTTCAGTCCTTAATTATATTGTGCTTGCCTTCAGCTAATAATCACTCCAAAAAGATAAATACTGGAAGATAAGAGAAGCCAGTAAGGCCACGAGAACAGACATGGTCACTTTTACTAACAAGAAATTATGCGGGAAAATAAGATGGACTTTGCATTATTGCGAGCTCTTAAATTGACATTTACGAGGATTCTCGTCTGTTTTTTTGTCACTGCTAGTTGACATTTACAAGACTGATCTGGCTTGGAAGGAGGAAAATTTCAAGGATGTAGTTTCGCACAAATGATGAATAACTGTAGTCACTATAAACTTTTTGACATAAACAAAAATAAAAACAATAAAAAACGAAATAACAAATTAACATACAAATTTTCTATCTCTACGGGGCTCTCATTTAATTTAATACTTTCACTAACGATAATAATTTTATATAAGGCCTTATTAAGCCGACTCACTCAATACTTGACACTATGCCTTGTCCTCATTGCTTGTGAAAGTAATTCACACTCAATAGTATGACCGTCTCGTATTAATCTCAAAAGAGGATTTTTCTCAAAAAATGTTTAATGATAACGAAACAAAATATACAACTCAAGTGATTAAACAAAATTCAACATAAACGAAAATACTTGAGATTAAAAAAAAAACTTCCCTAATATTTCAGCTTCTTCAATGAAAGATCGGAAAGTTGTCCACTAATAAATTTGTTGTAGTCTTTCAATATTATCATCGTAAAATCACACCCACAGTAGCAGAAAAATATTAACAAAAATGAATGTTTCTTCACCGAAACGTTGCAAAAATCTGAACTACAAAATCCCCACCAGTTGTTGGAATTTTTTTGCACAAGACTGAAACATTGGAGCTACAGTTTTAGGTGTAACCTAGGCTGAATTGTTTGTTCTGCACTTTTCTTTGATTGTGTTGTCGATGTACAACAGTTGTGATTTTTATCTCTGGGCTTTTGTGTGCCTTTTGTTAGGTATTCTCCATCTCTCTTCAACGATAAAGTGGGTTGTGGAGAAGGTTGAAAGTGTTGATTTTCTGCAACCAGGCTTTGCTGATGTGTGCATGAATCTTTAGTCGCTATCTTATTGTTCATTAGGTGTTAGTTTTGTGGCTATTAATTGTGAGTTGTGGTGTGAGAAAATTCAAGAAATTGCACCTGTCATTCTTGGTCGATAGTAATGTTGATTGGGTAATTTTTAGTGGCTTTTGATAGTGCAAAACTCACACACATATCAAGAAAATCAGCTGCTAAATTTGCTCTCAATTTTCGATCAACAACCGGAAAGAATGTAGCTAACCATCAACAATTATTCTGCTCCCTCAAATCACGCTAAAGCAACAGAAAAACCTAGCATATATGATTTCATTCACTCACCGATTATCCAACCAAATCACCCAAAATAACTACAGAAAATTACAGCTGTAAAAAGACTTCCCATTGACAACGAAGACTACAAAAGAACGCAGCTCTAAGGACCCCACTCAGGTCATGTCATCTTTCAAAAAATCAACAACATATATAATTATATCTTAACTCAATCAGCTGCTCAAGATTAAGTTAAATTCCCATAAGATCACCATTATCCCACAATAGGATATACATATTAAATACCACTTTAATTAGGATTTTAAACTTATCAAACTTGTCTTGGAAGAGTTCCATTTAAATACAACTAAGTCCAATTATTAAATAATGTCCAAAATTAAATATTAAGATATCATAACATATATCTTAACAATCTCCCTCTTTTTAGTATTATTTGTCACATATATGAAACTCCCCCTAAAGGAGATAATTGGATATAGAACTTCGATTCAAGCATAATCATTCAACTAGATTATCAGTCAACAACTCCCCCTTAATTAGTCAACAAGTTTCAACCATACACAATCATCCAAAATTAACAAAAACATGTTCCACATAGTTTTCTCCCCCTTGGGACAAAAGATGCCAAAAGGCAAGATTAATGGTAACACATATACCTTGAATGGGCACGATCACCAAAACAATATGATATCTCCCTTTTGGGACAAAACAATGTCAAAATGAAGAATGTCTTCAACACAATCAATCTCAGTGAATAAAGAAGCATAAAAATCATCAGTAGGTATAGTGGAAGATTCATAAGCACATCAATATGACAATTTACCACCAGTCAAAACATTAGCCAATATATCAGTACTCACATCAAAGTCATCCGCATATGACTGATTAAATTTATAAACCTAAAAAATGCATTCAATGAATCATAATCAAACTTAATCAATATCCTCCTTACATAAATCATGTGAAAGCATATTGCTCAAACTCATAATACCCACAATGTAGAGAGAAACCAAGATAAAACTTGAAAAACCTCAAGTCATATAAAACCCAAATCTTCCTACAGGTCTCCAACTAAGTATCAATTTTTTCTTGACATAACTCCGTAATCAAAATCCAAAAGCAAAACTTCTCAAATCATTAAGCAGAGCCTCATTCTCACATCAAATATACCATTCAACAAGTAACAAAAAGCCAGACAAACACTAATCACCTAAACCTTAGAAAACCCATAAATTAAAAACTCAAAAAGTCTAGAAGTTAACTCCTTCGGACCTTTTTTTTTTAAGAAACAACATTAAACTATACTTCAAAAATGTAAAGCACACAATTCATGTACTCCTCGAAGAAATTCAAACTTAGGCTTATTCCTCATCACATCATCTCTATCATCAGATGTCTAGTTGGTTTCTTTTCCAGTAACAACTAACTGTGGATCTGGACAGTTTCTGGTATTAACTCCCTTGCGTGTCTATTGTGATGTGTGAGGCTGATTTTTTCTAACCCAAATATGTTTAGGTAACATGGGTTGCAGTTGGAAATTTAATGAAGAATGTCTAATTGTTCGATTTTGACCCCTTTGAAATATCATTTGTAGTAACTTGTAGCATTTCGACCTTATGTGCCTGATAACCCCACAAAAATGACATGTAGGTATAAATCTCCAATTCTTCCTTGAGATTTCTTCTTGGACAGATCTGGTTGTGCCATTATTCTCATCATTAGACTTAGAAGTTTCACCTTTATAGCAAATGCCTTGAAGATCTCCTTTAATCTTATCAATTTCTAACAACTTTTCTAACTTTTCGGTACCTCCATTTAACATTCTTATTCCCTTTTCCGCACTAACCAGCTTCAACTTTGTTTCATTAAGCTCATTTATTGTAGATAACAACTTCTTCTCAAGGTCTTGAATGATGTTCTTCATGGTAGAGTTTTCCTCCTTCAACTTCTCATTTTTCTTACATGTTTGGACCCATTTAGCATACATTAACTCATAAGCTTTGCAAATGTCCTCCCTTTTGTAATCTGAATCATTGTCATAATCTGAAACTGAACTTTAGGCTGATTCATCTATGTTTTTTTCCGAGATTTGAGATTGATTTATCCACGGTTTCATCATTAGTTTCTTCCTTTTTAGTTGCTGTTAAGCAAGCAACTAGACTTTTGCTGTATCAAGCAACTATCGCAGCACTATTCACAACTTCTTATTCACTACCATACTCCCGACTTCCCTTTTCTCTTCTTCAAAGTGTTAACACATTCCACTTGCATATGTCCGAGCTTTGACATTCATGACATTGAATTTTCTTTCACCCTTTTGAATTTTAGCTTGTTGTTTGAAGTTACTATTTAATAAGCTCCTACCGTTTTGCCTAAAATTAGATCTATCTTTTTTTACTTTCTTTAACCACTTTTTGAAATTTCTTGTCAATAACTTCATATCCTCATTCTCATCGAATTCATCTCCTACGTCATTCACGGCTTTACTGATTTCAGCTTACAATGCTAATCCTTTGCTTCTCTCTTATTTGCCCCTTAACAAATTCATCTCAAAATTGGTAAGAATTCCAATTATCTTATCCAATAACAATTCATTAATATCATGAGCTTCCTTGATTGCTACAATTTTCAGTATGAACCTCGGAGGTAGCGATCTCAATGTCTTCTTAACCAGTTTCATGTTAGAGTATTTCTTTCTAAGTTGATGTGCTTGGTTTGCTATGTCACGCAGTCTCATGAAAGTTTCCAATGGTTTCACTCCCATCCATCTTCAGCTCTTCAAATCTCACAGCCAACATCTGAAGTTTTAAATCTATCACAAATTTCGATCCCTCATGTATAGTTTGCAAAGTGTCTTAGGCTTCCTTTTCCGATTCACAAGTTGGTATCATTAAAAAGCGACCTTCATTAATAACACTAAAGATGACATTCATGGCTTGAGAGTTTCCAAGTACTCTCTCTTGTTCAGCTCTTGTCCACTCAGATGGATCTTTCAGTACTACTTCTCCCTTGTCATCAGTTATAATTGGATATGTCTAACCATGCAACATTGAGTTCCACTCTTTTGTTCCCTATGCTTGAATAAAGACTCTCATTCATGAAAATCACGCATGATAATTAGAACCATCCAACAACAGTGACCTGATGATTGATGCCCCTTCTTTTATAGTCATAATTGTGAAACACAAATCTACACCAACTTGACGTACTAAGTTTTGATTCGAAGACCCGCTCTATATCAATTGAAAATTTCTGAAAGATGTTGTTTCGCACAAATTATGAATGGTCGTAGTCACTATAAAGTTTCTGACAAAAACAAAAACAAAAACAACTAAAAACGAAATAACAAATCAACACATGAAATTTTTTAACGCAGTTCAACACACCTTGCCTACGTCTACGAGACCCTCACTCAGCTTAATACTTTTACTAACGACAATAGTTTTATATAAGGCCTTATTGAGTCGACTCACTCAACCCTCGTTCTCACTACCCGTGAAAGTAATTCACATCTAATAGTACGACCGCCTTGTACTATCCTCAACAGAGAATTTTCTCAAACGATATTTAATGATAACGAAACAAAATAAACAACTCAAGTGATTAAACAAAATTCAACATAAACGAAAACACTTAAGATTAAAAAAAAACAACTTCCCTAATAATTCCAACTTCTTCAATAAAAGATCGGAAAGTTGTCCACCAATAAATCTGTTGTAGTCTTTCGATATTATCACCATAACATAACACCCACAGCACCAGAAAAATAATAAATATTTCTTCACCGAAACGTTGCAAAAATCTGAACTGCAAAATCCACACCAACTGCTGGATTTTTTCTCACAACTTCTCCACTATCGATAGCTACCAAAAATGTACCCAATCAACAATCAATCCACTTAACAAATATCACACCATCGACTAAGAATAACAGTTGCAACTTTTAGAATTTTCTCGCACCACAACTCATAATTAGCAGCCACAAAACTAACATCCCATAAAAAATAAGATAGCCACCAAAGATTCACGCACGCATCAGCAAAACTCGGTTGCAAAAATCAATGCTTTCAACTTCTCCATAGCGCACTGCTATCGTTGAAGACAGATGGAGAATACCTAACAAAAGGCACACAAAAGCCTAGAGATAAAAATCACAGCTCTTGCAAACCGACAACACAATCGAAGAAAGGTACAGCACAAACAATTCAACCTAAGTTGCATGGTACACCTGAAACTGCAACTCCAACATTTCAGCCTAACAAAAACTCACACACATAGCAAGAAAACCAGCTGCTAAATTTGCCCTCAATTTTCGATCAACAACCAGAAAGAATACAGTTAACCATCAACAATTATTCTGCTCCCTAAAATCATGCTAAACCAACAAAAAATTCAGTAGATATGATTTCACTCACACACCGATTGTCCAACCAAAGAACCCAAAACAACTACAAAAAATTACAATTGCAAAAAGACTTCCCATTGACAATGAAGACTACAAAAGAACGCTCTAAGAACTCCACTCAAGTCACATCATTTTTGAAAAAATCAGTAGCATATATAATCATATCTTACCCCAATCAGCTGCTTAAGATTAAGTTAAATTTCTAGAAGATCATCATTATCCCACAATAGGATATACATACTAAAAATCATCTTAGAAGACTCTCATTTAAACACAACTAAGTCCAATTATCCAATAATATCCAAAATTAAATATTAGAATATCATAACCTATATCTTAACAGATAACATTGTAGAAGAAAGGGATTTTGTTATAAAATGTTCAAAATCAGGTGATAAGAGGTTATTCTGGCCATACATAAGTAATCCGATCTCACTTCATCTCCTTCCATTTGCTTTATATTTCTATTAGGAAAACTTTCAATTGCTCTAACAATATCTTTTATGGAGTTGGGCATTCTCAAAACTTTGAATGCCTCAAGAAATCCTTTTTAAGTTTGCATGTCTGTGAGCTCTATGGTAGAATATCACGAGGATGATCTTGTTTGTTTGTTTTCTTCATTTGTCACTTTTCTGTACCCTAAATAAAAAGTTGGATCTTTGTACAATTAAGTCTCCCAATTTCAATTTTGGTATGATTTGTTAAGCAAAACATTAGCTCCATATCAATTGAAGACACCATAAGATTACAAGCAGAGAGCTTGAAACACTTTTTACTACAAATTTGAAATTAAATTGGATTTAGAATTAAAGTGATGCTCAAAATTTTTTTTGAAACTTAGTCAATTTTAAAAGGATCTAGATAAGAAAAAAAAAACTTTAATAGTTCTTTATGTTAAAAATAATAAATAAAAATTAACACCATATAATATTTTTCAACTAATTTAACATATTAAAATATTTTTAACTAAGTAAAAATCACAAAGATATTTTTATATTTTTAAAGGAAGGCGTCACCTTAATAGACCAAGGTCTAAGGCAATTTATTTCCTTTTGGACACTTGCTGACGGTCAACGTAATTCGGTACAGTGATCGTACCTGCTAACGGTCAACGTACATTTGATACGGTAAACATGCCGCAGTGGTCGAAGGCTTACTAACGCTTAATCCAAGTGGTTCTGCATGTAACTAATTATAGCTCTATCCTTAAATCATACATCTCCAAGTTAGGAGTTCCCAATAATAGTTATAAATGTATAGACTCCAATGTCTGTGTGGAGGCTCTGAATACGTAGTTAAATAGGCTCCTCAAGTATCCACCTTGAGTACATGCCCAAAGCTTCTGGTCTCGTGTACTCTGGAGCGGTGTGACCTGCTCCCTGCAAAAGCCATAAGGACCAGAAATGATCACAGGGACAGAGAAAAGAGGAAGAGAATAAATCCCTTCAGTTACCTTTAAAGTCGCAAATGTCAACCTGTTAGAGTAAGTCCTCGTGTATCTGCTCAAGTTCAAAAGCATTAAAAAAAAATAAAAACCATATGAAACTATTGCTCTTGAAGTTGCAGGAAGACCCTTCCACTTGCCAAAAAAAAAAAAGTTAAAACAGAGGTTTAGATTTGGTACAGACCCTGCAATTTGGCCATTGACCCACCATGGTCGCCAATCGCTAACAATGGAGTAGTTTAAGGACCTTATCCATTCCTGAGTTCCGACATATGGTACAGTCATATCATGGTCACCACTGTTTCAGATTTAATTCCCAGATGTCAATGTATAATTCACAAACTCCATGAAGAAAGTAGTGTATATAAAATGTAATACAGGAAGTGAGAACCTGTAGACTAGTATGCGGTAACCTTTCTTCCCAAGGTATGCATGATACTCTGTGCTGCTCTGGATGTTATTTTCATAAGATATTCCATAATTGCATCTCAACCATTGCCCTATACTCCCCTGCTTAAAGTTATTAGTTTTTGTGTTACTGTCTTGTCTTTCTCATGATTTTGTTTTAAGACTAAGTCTGAATATAACACATACATACCTCTCTTATATCAAGTGCTTTGCGGACATTTTTGTCATCCATCCAGTACTTACAGAGCAGATATGCATAATTCTGAAACAACGCGCGACAACGTGAAACAAAGAATATGATTATGTTATTTATAGGGTAAGTTTGGACTACTTACTCGACAGCCAATTGTAGGAAGTATCTGTTCCAAATGAACGTAATCTCGATAAAGAGACCTTCTCTTGTCAAGCATTTGTTCTGGCCTTGGGGAAGCAAAAGCGCAAATGGGCTCCAAAATATGAACAGGGTTTATCGCAAATGTACACTGGAAGGTTGTGAACACAACCATATGTATGTCAACCAACATATGTCTGATAATAATACTTCGGACAGAAACATAGAAAGGGTTCTGCCTTACCTGGTAATATTTCATCACATGTTTCGTACACTCGGTGTTGCTTGGATCAGGGTTGAAATAGTTGTTCCCGCAACTATTCTTCAATAACTGGAACAAAGTACATGTTGTCAAGTATTGCACCAATTACGAACAATACTGGTTGTAGTAAATTACAATGGCAAGATGAACTGAAACTGCATTGCTCGTTTTGCAATTTAAAATCTCCAATACAAGTTCTAGTTTCTGATGATTAATCATATTCTACTTTTGAAACTCGTGAGTTCAGATTAATAACTGAGTGTTTGTGATCATCACCTGGTATAGTTCATCAGAAATAAGTCCCACTCGATGCGCGTATGGAACCCTGGAGTTGTAATCCACCGTAGAATCTGTCGAAGGGTTTCCAACTAGGGCTCCCTGAAACCGTCCAATATCAAATTAGTTATTCTAGACTAAAATACTAGTACTGGGGGTTTTGCACAGAGATTTGAAGATGAAGGACACTATGAATTCCGTTTCTCTTTTAAGGGTGGGATCAAATGTATCATACGTTCCTCTTGACTAGTGAGTACTCACCTTGAGGTTTATCGGTGGTGTGGTCCCGGCCTCGTTTGCTGCGTTACCAGAAAATACGTAACCTTAACAATCAACAAACAAAGAACAAAAGGGCACTGTGCTTCAGCTTCATCAATTTTATCTTTATGCATACCATCAGAGATATGTTTAGCTATAGCTGGGACTGTGAGGCCAGCGTAAGAATCTCCACCAACATAGAGCGGATTTGAGATAAATTCTGGATGATCTTTTAGCCACTGCAAGAATAACACCAATCCAATTAGGATGCATATCAGTATAAAATACTGTTGCCTCACTGCCCCTGAGAGCTAGTTTGGGATTGTACAACAGTATGTATATATATTACCCTTCTCAGAAATTCATCGGCGTGAGAGATTGACAAATAATCGCTCGAATGAAAGGCATGGGGTGTTCTTCCATAGGAATACCCAGTCCCAACAGGGAGATCCATAAATATTATGCTTGATACCTGAAACCTCAACAGTCAGTATATTTACATATCAAGAGAAATAACTCCCTCTATATGGTTACCAAGTGATCTGATCACCTTTGTCCACGAGTATGGATTGTAGACCAGTGTGGGTAAGCTCCCGTTGTATTCCACAACCTTGAAATTTAGTGGACCTACATCGACAATTGACCATCGATCAACTCGAGCAGCTGTTTTAGCTTGTAATTTGTTTATTACATGCAAGAAAATACCCCCCAGAAAAGCTGAAGTCCCTTTGGATCAGTTTTGGATCTTGTTTAATATGATATTGTCATCACCTGAACTAATTGGTCATAAAGATCTATGGAGAATTCAGAACTTTGAGAATCTTCTTCTCAAGTCCAAAGAAATCCAAATTGATATAAGGTATTATACAAAAAGAAGACCTTTAAAAAACGAGTAGAATTCGCTCAGTTCATTAGCAAACTATACAGAAACTTGACTCAAACAAAGCAACTTGGTTCTTATAATCCTTACCAATTTCAAAAACAAGACCTGAGAAGCCAGAACATCCGGGGCCGCCAGTCAACCAGAATACGAGAGGGTCTTCTGTAGCATTCCTTTCTGACTTCACAAAGTAGTAGAAGAGCTGCACGTCCTCTGATTCTCCGACACCAATATAACTGAAAATTGCCCATTTTACAAACTGTAAGTAACCAACATCCTGCTATAACTCTGATCAGTATACCATCTTCCTGAAACTAAGATAACAAAACTAACCCAGTTTCAAAATGAAAAGGAAGTGGCCCTTGAAAACCAGGAAGCTGCTTAACCAATGAAGACGCTGCTAGTTGCAGCCAACAGTGTAACAACATAAACAAAACATAAAAACTCGGGTTGTTCATAATTCTGGAGGTTGCCATGACCAAGTGTTTGCTTGTCTTTTTTCAACAATAGAATGCAACTTCACGCATATATGGTCTTCTGGCGATAATTATGGAGAAGCCGTAAGGGATTGCAACTTTGACGAAAACGAACTATAGTGTGAGGTTTGTGATAAAAGAAGTACAGTCGTGATAAGGCGACAGGAACAAGAGTAAGAGTGCTGCAGTTTAGAACCAAACACGAGTCATGTCTTTCGCTAGAAAACAAAGGTATCGACCTATAATTTATGACTAAGAAGACAAAATTTGGAAATTTTGGCCAATTGCAAATTGTTGCAGGCTGTTGTTTCTTAATAATTTCAAGTTGGTGGTCCATTTTAGTGTGTACTCACACGGTCATTGCGCTCTTTTTCTTTTTCTGGAGTTTAGATTCTTTGTTCAATATTATGGTATTTTATTGTGTCCAATAAATCTCAACCATTTATTTATGTGGGTCCTGTATAAATTTCGCGTAAATCCCGTAAAATAAATGGTTGAGATTCCATAAAATAAAATAAGACAGAATAATATTGGACAAATAATCTTGCCTCCTTTCTCTGTGCATGTAAGTCCACGGGACAAGGGTTCTGGTTAATATGGAGGTGTAGGATAGTATCATGTGTTGGATAATATTGGAAATGGACCCCTTCGTTCGCACACGTGACATGAAAAGAAAAGAAAATTCATCTATATGTAATAGTTTCCAGTGAAGTCTGAACGAGTCCAAGAACAAAAACAAAACACATGGGAGGGGCTAGGACTAGGAGTTGCCTGCTCCTTTGGACTTTGCTACACATTTTTGTTCATCAATTTCAACGGTAGATAAAAATATTCTTTACAATACACATTTTTGTTCATCAATTTCAACGGTAGATAAAAATATTCTTTACAATTAGGTAAGGAGGCTTCACTTGATTTTGTCTTTTGCTAATTTGTTAGTAAGCGACAAAAACAAAAATAAATCATAGAGTGTAATGATGGTAATAAAAAACATGTTATTAACAGCTCAGCCATCGTAATTGGTAACCAATTGTCAACTTCCATGACGAGATGAGTTAATAACGATTAACCCGTTGATAAATCTGAACTCCTTTTTCTGGGATTATCTCAGAATTTTACCATTTTTTGAGATTATTTCAGACTTTTTATGTAATATAAGTTAACTCCGGAGATAATTAAGGGATCAGTTTCTCTGTTATAATTAATCAATTTCTATCTTGTTTTATAAAATTTTATTCACGTATTTATATAAAATTCACACAAATATATGACCAAGATTAAGGAGGTATTTAGTATCAGCTGTTTTTTAATTTATTAACTAAAAATTAACTTTTTAACCATCTTAAAAAGCTATTAATATGTTTAGTAAATGACTTATTGGTTCATTTATTTAACTTCAATAAGTCGATTTCTAAAAGCTCCATAAGAATTATTTTTTAATGATCAACCAAAAATTAATAGATAAAAAATCAATTATACCCTTCTTTCATCATTTTTGAATTATGCTATAATGATTAATTTTTTAGTTACAAAATAAAAATATATTATGATGACAATTTTTAAAATTCTTTATTAGAATTAAAAACTTAAATTTTTGTAAAATTAAATATTTAATCAGTCTTTTAAATTCTTTTTTTTTAACGTCATACGTTTATCAGTTATTTTACACTTAAACAACTAATACTAAACAACTAATTTTATCAAACATCAGTTAATACTAAACAACTAATTTTATCAAACATCTTTAATAAATAGCTAATATTATGTACAAGTTAAATCAACTAATATAATCAACTGTTAACTAACCGTTATTAAAATCAACTAACAAATAATGCAATAATGCAATCTGCTGATTGCAATAAGAGCCTAAATAACATAGGGTTGAATCATGGGACAGGGTGCTCCTACCGCTCAATTGGTGTTAAAAGAGTATCTTGAAAGGTGATAGTCAATTCAGTTCCCTATCCAATGTCAGAAACATCCTCGTAAATACCAGAAAAACTAAAACTAGGGACAATCATAGGAAAAAGTATAATTTAAGGTAATGAACACCTTATTTGAAAGGTTACAAAACAAAGTACATGTTCTTTGTGAAATGCCAATGAGTAAAAAATTAGCTTACGATACACAGCTAATAATCCTTCCTTTTATGGCCAAAATCACCATTACATGGATGTAATTGCTCGACTATTTCTTTTTCATGCTTTCTTGTAACCAAAGAAGAAAACTATACTTAAAGTACCGCCATATCAAGGTGATTCTTCAACAGGTATCCACAATCATTCTGTCTTCAGGACCTGAACTATCAGCAACTTTCTCCATGTCCATAACGATGGTTTCTTCATCTCTTTTCATCCTCTACTCTCTCAACTTTCAATTTCTACGAAATGTCAACAACGGCCCCACAAGTATTAACAATAGATTTTGAAGTGCAAGTATCGAAGTAAATTTTCAGTGACAGTACAATTGCATACCTTTGTAACCAGAGGTGGGTCGGTCGACATTCGAGAAAACATTTTTGAGTAAAGCTTTGCATCCCTCTTGTTGCTTTCAACCTGAAGTTGTTTCAGACTCTTTTGAAGTGACTTGATCTCCCTGAAAAGGGAACAATAAAAGTGAATGATACAAGATGGTGCATTTTTTTTAAATTTAGCAGTAATAATGTCTTCCAATACCTATTATGAGGGTCCACCTCAAGAGCTTTCTTGATGTCCAATTCAGCAAGGAAGAGATCAGCAGTTTGTATGTATGCTTGTGCCCTCCTGTACAGAGCTTTTACATTGGTGAACTCAATATTTAGAACCTGAGGAGCATCAATAATCATCATAACACTGTTAGTAAACTTGGGAGATCCCATGCACAAAGATATCTCAGCATTCACCGGCATCAACAGCAAAATACTTCCATAAGTCACACCCAAATGTGTGACAAATAAACTATTTGGTGATTTGCTTTTAAAAATTCTAGAAAGATATTGAAAATGCTTTTAAATTTAACACTTACCTTTGAACATAGTTCGATTGCTTTGGGAAAATCAACAAGTTTAAGACGACAAGCAGCACCATTCAGCCAGCAAGATACTCTTAATGCTTTAACTAGCTTTTCCTCATCATCCCCAAAGGATGATTCTTCTCCAACATAGTCAGCCACCTGATGGAATGAGAAAAACATTACTCAAAAAGTACTCGAAATTTCTGAACATTTACACCTAGGGAAAATCATTCAGGAAATTTTCCAAATTTCTAAAAACCAAGTTACCTTATCATACTTCTTCCATGCTCGTTCATATTTTTCACCTTTAAATAATAGATTTCCTTCTTCCTTTTTCCTTCCGGCAGCCTCAATTTTCTCCTGATTATTCATCTCCCACGGTGCTTTCTCCTGTTAATCAACCATCAGAAAATATACCGATAGGATGACCCACATTACATAATAAAACCTCAATAGTTGTTTAGGTTGAAGCAGTATGGAAGGGTGCAGAGTTAGTGAGTACTGTGTATTACATGATCATTGCAAAGATAGCCGACCATACTCTTTTCACTATACTGCATAATCACACAAGCAGTACCTTAACAAAATCTAACATTTCAGCTTCATAAACCAACAATGAATTTGGAGGCACAGTAGCAAGATCTTTCTTCACTTCAACACCTCCAAAACCATATTCAGGACTTATAGTTATGATTGCCTGCTCGCCTTTCTTCATTGTTGCTGCTGCTCTGTCTAAACCAGAGATAACTTGTTCTACATATATAAAAGCAAAGGTATTTCATTCCCAGATCTTCTTAATGACCAAAGTGAAAAAAGCATATGAGATAAACTAACCTTCATCTGTCAGAAATTGCAAAGGCTGCTCTCCATCAATTCCTTTCTTTTCAAATATAGTTCCATCTTGTAACTTAGCCGTATAGCTAACTGCACCATGAAATGAGTATCTAAACGATAAACATTGTTGATCAAGTTACAATCATCTATTACCAATTTAGGAAGCTACACTTTTCATGAGAAAACTTCCAACAAAATTAGTTGGCAGATTATCTCACTACATATGAAATGATAGATTCTCTTCTACTAATAATATGAAACTTAAAGCCTTCACTTACTGTTGATTCCATCATAGAGGATCCACGTAAGCAGTATGAAATGCCACAAAGGTAGTTGCTCAAATAACAGCATGTATTAATCAATGCACTTACCATTCATAGATGCACCTTCATTTGCAACCAAGGTTCCCTCTCCCTCTTTCAGAATCTTTTTAAATACCTTGCCATCGCCAGTGACATCAACAACAGGCTTAAAGGAGACCAACTCCAAATCAAGGTTCACTACAGAATTTGGTGGAATCGGATGAATGATCCCATCACCAACATCTTTCCCTTCTTCCCCAAAAGCATCTGCATTTTTTCCCACTTAAAGGTATAAGCATGAAGGCCCTTGGATAGCAACCAACTTAATGATTTACATGAGTTGAAATTCCAACTAGATACAAATTGCCATACCATGACGACAACAGAACTTGGACAGCTATAATTGCCTCTTGTGCCCAAATCCCACATTAGGACAATCATAAACACAGTTATATGCCAGAAATGAATATATAAATAAGGACATAACTTAACTACCTATACAATAGGCTAGCAGCTTTGGGAACACATAAAATAAAGTCTCAACAGATAGAAATGTCAGCGGGAATGGGATAGATCAACTTCTGATATTGACTTTGCATTACAATTTACACACAGTGTAAGAGAATGTTGCAGCAACGTTAATGAATCATGACAACTCCAAAAGGTGGCTTGTTAAGCCATTACTTGCAGAAATGAAATTGAATATTAGTTTTGAACACCATAAAGATGGTTACCTTTTCAACTCCACATTGATTAAGAAAAAAAAAACTTTCTTGAAGCTCACCCACAAGCAAAAATCTCCTAACTTCTATATCATAATAGGAAAGATAATGAAACTAGAGATGTCAGCTATAACTTAAAAGACAAATATCATGAGTTTTGCCTCCCCTTTAAGATCACACAATTGTTTATTACTGTTCAATACTGGCATTAATCCGATCAAAAGTAACTAAAACTAACCATTTGAAATTAATACATATACATCATAGAAGAAAACAAAAGACTAATGAGATATAGGATATAGGATATAGGATATTTATTTACAACAGTGTTGCCACATACATTGACTCTGAACAATTACTTTAACCTTCTCTCCTCCTTTCATGGTTATGATAGCTTTCGGCAATGCAGGAAACAGATGGTCTGTATTAAATATAATGATTAGTCAGCAGTCTGCAGAGATCAGCATCATCCAGAAATGACTGATATTGTGAAATATTTACCATATAATTCTATTCATAAGCATTACCATCTTTAACATGAAATTCAATCCCTTCCTCCAGTGTACTGGCAACAATTGTACCATCAGCAAGGGTCACCTGATACTTTACTGCCTCAAAACCAAACCACTTCAGTCTGCTGGGACACATTAAGACCAACAAGGAAACAAAAGCATATACATAACAAAAGATCAATGTACCAAGAACTTCATCCAAGTCACCGGGATGCTCCATCCTCTGTCCTTTCTCTATAATTTTCTTAATAACACCACCATCTTTGGTCACATCCACCACTGTTATCCAAGAAACCAATTCAACCTCAAATTGAACAACCGAATTTGGAGGCACGCCCTCCCGACCAGCAACTCCATAGCCCGTCTCAGGAGGTAATGTAAGCAACGAGCGTTCACCCTTTCTCATGGTAATAACCCCATGATCCAACCCAGTCACCACTTCACCTGTTAAAAAACACAGAAAAATCAAGCAAAAACAAAGAACCAACTAAAACTACCGAATTCAACCAACCCCAAGAAGATACGAAAATGTCTCACCTTTACCCAGTTTGAGAGTGACCGGTACATTTCTATCTCTTGTAGAGTCGAACTTCGTCCCATCAAGCAAAGTTCCCACATAATGAACTGCATTTTAAACTCATTCCATTAAAACTAGAAATGTAATGCATCATAGAAACAGATTAAACGCATATCACAGACATTTGCGAGTATGAATAAAGGATCTTATTCATGCATATATGTGGGTACCAGTAACTTCATCGTTGAACTCAGGGGTCTCCCAGCCAACCCCCTTTTGGAGTAGCAGCTTCTTGATTCCAGAGTTATTAAGCTCTCTCTCTTCACCTACTTTGAGAGGCGGCGCCGATTCGATCACTTCTCCTGGTTCCTCGTCGAGCTCATCTTCGTCCTCAATTTCCGACAACCGTGTCCTCATTTACCAGCTGCTCTCTCTCTTCCCTCGATGAACGTAGCAGTTTCCGGACAATTCGATTTATGTCTTGTCAATGGAAAGTACGTGGCGCGAGGGACAATGTTCTTTTGAGCTTACATAGTTTCTTCTTATCACGAAAAACTCTTTGATGCACTATCTCTTTTTTTTTTTTAATTACAAGAAAAGCAAACAAACTTAAATCAACGCTCTAGGGTACAATGTGTCTTGCGTATCTTTACGGATAAGCTCCTGGACTTTAAAAGAAGGCTCTTGAAGTATATGAAGTCCTGGGCGTAAAATGTCAGCAAGTTGAACGAGGCCGTCGGCGCACTGGTTCCCTTCTCAGAAGACATGCTGAAGTTGAACCTCCCAATCCCGGTGCAAGAGCTCGTGGATACCTGTCATCAAAAAGGGAAACTCTGTCAGAACAATGTGTGGGTCCGAGAGAATATTAATAACTTCGAGTGAGTCCACTTCAACCATAACTTGTCGATAACCCAGGTCTCAGGCTAGCGTAAGGCCTAAGAACACACCCCAAAGTTATGCCGCTAAAGGCGAGCCCCTTTCTAGGTTCTGCTGGAATCCCCCGCACTAATTCCCTTGCCATTCTCTAATCAATCCTCCAGTGGATACTTGAATGGACCCTTGTCGCACTGCGTCATCACAATTGACCTTGATCCAACCTTTTGGAGGTTTAGACCACCCCACGAAAGTACCCACTGATATGCCCTATGCTGGAAACACACAATGTTCCATCGCCCTTACTCTAGTGATCCACCCCACATACTCTAGTATGATACGGGGACCCTCGTCCGGCCAAACAAAGACAGGTTCAAACAGACTGCTGTTTCACCATTTCTAAAGGAACCAGCAAGCTACTCCATAGATAGTGGCCCACGCTTCCTGTTGCACCTGCGATTGTTTCGTGAGCTTATAAGACAGCTACGTCTCTTCATCCTGCTACTTCCGGGGGAAATTTACGCTAGATAGCTTTCACTCGCGGGCAGTCTCGCACCACGTGGATCGTAGTCTCTTCCTGCCCACAAAAATGGCAGCTACTATCCATGGCAATACGTCGAGCTACTATATGCTGATTCATCAGGAGTTTACGTTTAACTACGAGCCAAAGGAATGCCCTAATACGCTGGGGGCCTGCCCATTTCCAGATAGTCGCCCACAACTTATGCCTGGTGTCCGTGGGGCGTCCTTCAATTAACTCATAAGCTGACGCCACGGTGAAGCCTCAGTAGGTGGTTGGTTCCCACAGTACTCGGTCCTCCCCTAAATTTTCAACAATCTGACAGTAATTCACAAGCTCCAGACACACTGTGGCCGGAAGGTACTGTTGGATCTCATGCCAAGGCCAACTGCCCCTTTCATCCGTGAGGTCGGCAACCGTAGCCAATTGAAGATTATCAGGAACCGGAGAGGAAACCACATGAATAAGGGGGCCCCAACCGTCCACCCAGTTGTCTAACCAGTATAAGATGCGTCTCCCGTTCCCCAGGGTCCATTTAATACCTTACCGAACAACTGGCCAGGAAGCCGAAATCCCCTTCCAGATGACCGAAGCCCTTGGCCTGGCGATCGTGGGAGGGAGATGAGTAGTATCGAATCTATATTTGGTATGCATAATCTGGACCCAAAGAGCGGTGGGCTTAGAGATCGGGGCCCACCCTAATTTAGCCAATAACGCATCATTTGTCAACCGAATGCATTTAATTCCCAGCCCCCCTGCCGCTTTAGGCTTACACACAGCCTCCCAGTAGACCAGGTGCATTTTACGGTGTTAATTCAAAGATCCCCATATAAAATTGTGCATGATTTTTTCCAGGTCGTCACACAATTGTCTTGGGAGACGAACCTTTTGCATTGTGAAAAGTGGCAACGCAAAAAGGACAGCCTGGGTTAAAGTAACCCGACCCCTAATGATAACATCCTGGTGCTCCATCCAACAAGTTTCTTTTGAGCATTATCGAGGATGTGTTGATATGTTCGCCTGGTCGTTCTCTCATGGATCAAGGGGACCCCCAAATACCTGCCCAGATTATTCGTACTGGTAACCTAAAGCCCGTGGCTGAGGCGCCGCGTTGTTTCTCAAGAGACGCTCTTAGAGAAAAAAGTCGAGTTTTGGTCGTACTAACTTTCTGCCTGAAAGTGCTGCAGAATGTCTCCAAGGTTCTAGCTACAACGTGCATCTGTGGATCCGCCGCTTCCGCGAATAACACGAGATCATCTGTAAAGAAAAGGTGGGAAATTGGAGGTCCCGTACGACTCAGCTTGATCGGTTTCCATGCCCCTCTTTCCACCTCCACCACAATTAGATGGCCTAGTCGCTCCATACAGAGGACAAAAAGATAAGGCGAGAGGGGATCTCCTTGTCTGATACCTCGTGAAGGTCTGAAAGGCTCAGAGACATTGCCTTGCCAGACAACGTGCAGAGAGGTAGTCGTAACACACTTCATAATGACCCAGACTAAATTATCTGGAATCCCAATCTCTATCAATGTCTCCTGAATAAACTACCAGCGAAGTCGGTCATAGGCTTTTTCCAGGTCCACTTTCATGGCCAGGTATCCGGTTTTGCCGGTCTTCTTCCTCATTGAGTGGATATCCTCCTGGGAAATAATAATATTACCTGTGATATGTCTGCCCGGAATGAAGCTACATTGATTGGCCGCCATTAAATGGTCCATGTGAGCTTTCAGGCGATTCACAATGACTTTAGCGATAATCTTATAGAACACATTGCACAGGCTGATCGATCGAAACTGAGAGATCTGAGTCAGCAAAGGGGTTTTAGGGATGAGAACTAGAAGCGTTTGATTTAAGTCTTGCTCACAATGTTCCATTCGGAAAACTTTCTAAATGAAATCCACCAAAGATGGCCCTACCTTCCCCCATTGGTTCTGGTAAAGACGACGTTGAACCCATCAACTCTGGGGGCTTTGTTGGGACTCATGGCGAAAACCGTACCCCTGACTTCACTTTCCTGGACAGGAAGAGTAAGCCCTTGGACCTGAGCCTCTGGAAGGGGCGGGAAGGCATCGGAGATCGGAAACTACAAGATTGTCCCTTCTACCAGAGTGTAAATGGGGACAAAGTAGTTTTTGACAAGATGACACAACTATTCCGGGTTCGAAACAACGTTCCCAGTAGAGTCAGTGAGTCTCCCAATGTGCAATTTCTTCCATTTGACCAGGGTGATCGGATGGTAATACTTTGTATTACGGCCGCCCTTGGAAAGCCATTCATACCTAGCTTTTTGATGCCAAAAAAGCTCCAACTCACGGCTCAGCCTGTCCTCCAGGTCCAGCAGTGAGTCCCTAGTGTCGTCCGTCATGGCTCGTTGGATACCTCCCAGTCGGGCTAATAGCTTCTTTTTCCGGTAGAAGATGTTCCCAAACACTTGCGTATTCCATCTCAGTAGGTGTTTGGAGAACTGGGCTATCGTCTCCTCTGTTGTGTGCCAATACTCATCGACTACCTCCTGAAACCCTGAATGAGTGATCCAAGCATTCTGGAATCGAAAGGTCGGCGCTCCGTGGGAACGCTGTGGGGGCATAAAGAATTGAAGAAGCATAGGCCGGTGGTCGGATCCGAGGAAGGGCAGATACTGGTTCACTGTATTGGGGTATTGCTGAAGCCAGTCGGACGAACCAAACACACGATCAAGGCGAGCTTAGACTGACCCTCTCCGCCAAGTAAATTTAGAGCCAATGAACCCTAAATCGTGGAGGCCACACCTATGCACCCAATCCCGAAATCGTCCACTCACCACCTGAGTGGAGGGAGCTCCTCCCCTTTTGTCTGAAATCTCCAGTTTAGCGTTGAAGTCGCCCCCACAATCCAAGGCCTTGTAGTAGAGTCTCCAACCCACGTTAACAAGGGCCAGAGTCTGTACTGCGAAGACACTTGCAGACTGCCATAAACTACTGTAAGGTCAAAAGATTGTGACGCATAAATGACGGTAGTATGAAGAAACTGCCGATGAGCAATAACTACCGAAATATCAAAGGCCTTCTTCCACAGAAGCCAAATACCGCCCGAAAAACCTTCAGCTTCTATTCTAAAGGAAAAATCAAAACCGAGTGAAAGAATAACATCGTTGGCCCGGGAGCCACTAATCTGGGATTCCAGCAAAGCCAAAATGCCCGATTTGAAATTACTTATGTAAGTACGCAATAGGGTCTGAAACTTAGTCCCTCCTACCGCTTGACAATTCTAGAATAAAATCGACATAGAAAGAAAGGGAAGAAAAGGTACCCTACATCAAAGTCAACCCCGGGCTCCCGACTTGATCCGGTCGGTGCTCCCCTGCTAGAGTGGGCGGGGGCAATGAAGCAGTCGGGCTGTGGCCCGGCGTTTCCTCCTGTTCAATCAGAGTCATTGTGATATCAGGAGGTTCTGATGGCGGTATTTTAGGTATGCTTGCTCCTTCCTCGGGTTCCTCCACCCCCTCCATACTTAGAGGCCTCTCCTCGAGCCCCTGGAATTGGTCCGCTATGATCTGGGTATCGCAGATCATTTCGGAATAGGTCAGGATTTCAACTGCGAGGTTCCTATCCGTGGACAAAGGGGTAAGTCGGATTAGTTGGGTCGTGGCGGAGGCCGGCTCCTGATTGTTATGAAACTTTTTAAGTGTAGTTTTATTCCTAGTCTTATATAAAGTTATATTCATTTGAATTAGCTTTCAAATGCCTTTAGAATCAACTTAATCAGAAAACTATAGAGAAAGTTATACTCAAAACTATGTCTCCTACTTAAATGAATGTTGTCTTCAAATAAAGACTTCAGATTAAAGGGTAACAAGAGAACCCAAAAGCTAGAGGAGATTCCAACTAGTACTAAACCTATCACTGCAACTTAAATGAATGTTTTTAGTAATAATGAGTTCTCTCATCCAATTATATTGTCTCATCCAATTATAAGGTGATCTTAAAAGAGTAAGGGAGTTGAATTCCTTACTTTTAAACTCATTATTAGCCCTTTCCCTCTACACACCATAAACAAAATAGCTCAAACTCAACTTCAAAATTACTAGATCACTTTGAAACTTGACATTTGATGCCTAGCTAATTACCTAATCCTACTAAATGTATGCAAGTTACACCATAGAATGAAGTGCCTCTATATTTGAAAAGTGAAAAGACATATGAAGAATTAAGTGTTCAGTACTTTCTTGGGGTAATTTGAAGAGGTGACATGTATTGTCTAAATTAATTTTCCACTTAATTCTATCAAGTTCCATAAGGAGTTTTTAACAGTCATAACAAAAATAAAGGAATCCTTAAGAAGGTGTCCCTTAAACCATAACAAATTTCTTTAAGGAACAATCCTATACAAGGCTTTAGAAATAGATGCATACAAATGGTTTGTGAACTTATCATACTTGTATCTTAGTCAAAAAAAAGAATTATCCCTATTAGGTTCAGGCATAAAATTAGAATAAACTTTAATGCCTTGTAATAGTTTCAAATGATTAAAAGCAAGTTATGTGAGTTTCTCCTAATCCCAATAAGGCATTCCATTGTCATTAATAATACCATTGGAATTCCTTCTAGATTGAATGGCACAATAGAAATAAGTTGAGTTGACATCTCCTTCTTTCAACTAAAAGACTTAAACATTTTGCTTAACTAAAGAGTTATAAGCTTTAAGAGTAGATATATATATCTAGTAAGGGCCTCTTTTCCTTGATGTTTCAATGATAAATTATAAGGACTAGTGGAAAGTTTCTCCTAGATTTTAAGTAGTTCACTCCTTAAAATTTTCAAAGTTGAAAACATGTCTTCTTTAAAGAGTTTTATATAAAAGCAATTTCAAGTCACCTTGATTGGTTTACAGCTTTCTTATAATTTAAAGGCTTAATATCCCACAAATGAGTATTAAGCCCATTGAGAACAAATTCCTCTTAACCTTCAAGCTTAGTCAAGAAATTAAAGAATTTAAAAGCAGTTTTCCTTTTAATCGAGGCTAAAGGGATATAAATTTCGCAAGGAAAATAATTAGATGTATGTGGAGAACTAAAGTAAGTTGAATCATTACGTAAAGTAGAAGATCAAGCGAGTTAATAAGACCTTTATCATGTTATTTCCTAATAAACCACTTGCACTAATAGTTGACATTAGTGAGGCCAACATTACCTAAGAACTTTTTGAAATCATCAACTGTTTACTTAGGTAGAATATTAGAGCCCTCTGTTTCTTGGACAAATTATATGTAATTGAAATTACTAAGAGCCAACCACAGGCCATTGATAGAAGAAGCTAGAATTTTTAGGTCTTTTCAAAGTTTAGATATTTAAAAAGCTAAGTTTGCAACATAAATGGAATTGACATTGACAACATCTTGAATAGTTACATACTGGATAGTTAGGTCCAGATATTGATCAAAATGATGGGAATGGAGGACTTTGATAATTTTAGGATTATAAGCCACTATAATCCTCCCATTATGGTGAGCTGAATAATTTGAGATAATCTTCCACTTGCTTATAAGGAACCATAGTTCCTTGTTAAAGGAATGCTCCTTTATATTAGTTTCTAATAGGCCAATCATTAAGACCTTTTTTTTTTAAATATTGTCATTAATTTCTTGTTATTTTTTGTGATAATTAAAGCCCATCACATTCCAAGAGAATATCATTAAAAAGAGTGGGATTAAGAGCCCTTCTCCTTTGGTTTCCTACTAGATTTTCTCTTGGTAACAAGTATGAAGTTATAACCTTTTCCCATTTCTGGATTATCTTATGGGGAATTCGAGTGGGCTGTAAGAATGTCTCATATCACTACTATTACTTAGAAGATAAGAAGAAGTAATCGAGTCTTGCTTAAGAACCAAATTTTTAGGCAGATTAACAGTATAAGTAATTAAGTGACTAGTTTGAACCTTTTTTTGAGTCTATTACAAGAAATTTATCCTCTGCTTATAATATTCACCTAATGCTTCTAATGGTAGGTTAATGATATCTCAACAAGAGTTAGACTTCCATCCATATTAAGTCTTTGAATTTGAAGTGTTTTAAAAAGCTTAATATCCTTATCTCTACATAAACCTTGGCATAGTCAATTCTTCTTAGGCTTGTAATATGTTTATAAAGACTTAGACGTTCACCAAAAGCACTTACAAGATATCTAAATCTAGTTCCTAACCAAAATTCGAGTGAGATATTATAATAATACACCCATATTGGGATCTTCTGCAATCCTTTTTTTAAAATCTTATATTAGGTTTTCATTGAAAAAGAAATAAGGGCTTACCATACTAATGCAATGGGCCCTGATTAAGACTGCTAGCATGTTTTGTTCATCACTAGGTTTGAAGATGAAATAGTCCTAGTTATAAGGATTTGCTCCAACCACAATTTCCCTACTTTATTTCTATCTAATCTTTAATTTGATGGAATGGGTATCTTTTTAAGAAAAAAATGTAACTAATATTGTTGGATCCCGTTTCCGGAACCCAACGATCCATCCGAAACGATCAGTTTTTTTTTTCATTAAAGACATATCAATTTCTCATTTGAATTTCACCAATTGATCTTTCCTATCCATACACAAATCCATACACCATTTCATATTTCATAACCCTACACAAATCCATACAGAATTTCTATTTTCCTATTCATACACAATTCCGCAATCAT
>JAOQMQ010000006.1:4634354-4649737 GCA_027563845.1 Erythroxylum subrotundum
TAAAATTTAAATTATTTATTTTAATAAAATATAATAATTTTCACTAATAATTTTAATAAAAATTATATAAGAGATTAAAATATAATTTATTTATTTATAAAAATAATTTATTTTTAACTTTTATATAATATATAATTATTAGACATTAATAATTAATCACATTTTTATTTTTATTGGAAAGAAAAATAAAAACTAAAAATCGCAATAAAAAATAAGACTAAAATTAGTTGTACCCTTAACAGCTACTATATTTTCTTGAAAATTTATCTTATTGAGTTACTTGACACTTCGCATGATTTATATGGGACAGAAACCTTTGAATGAAGAACCTTGAAGATTTGAATATGGGATTCAAATACATTATACTTCATTTCCTTTTAAGATTTAGATTCAATTACATAGTCATTATTTTGATGTCTTTATAATTACTATTGTAATATTAATTAAATTGATTTTATACTATAACAAATGACAAAATAATTTAGGCAATCACTAATGACTACTAAAATAAAATAATAATTCTCTTTTTTTTTTGGCTGAAGACTTAAGAGTATTTAATAAAATTTAATTACAAATTATAATTAAAATATAACTCTAACACTAATTATACTAAAATTAAAAATCTCATATTTAATTTATAAAGTTTCTTAAACATCACAATTAAGTTCAACTTAATTTAAATTGATTTTTTCTTTTAAAATGTTCTTTATATATGACTCGTTAAATTCTTAATATAATGGTAATAATTATACATTAATTAGAATTTATAATTAGACTTAAATAAATTAAAACTATCTTTAATTTATTTTTAGTTTTCAAATTAAATAATTTATATTCATAAATCAAGGTTAATATTTAGTAATATATCATGATTACTCAAGTATTAGAAATGTCAAAATGATTTACTTAACTTATCTATGCATTATTATAATATATAATTTAATTTTTTAGTCATCTAATATTTTAATTAGACATAAAGTATAAAACTAGTGTCTACTTTATTTAAATTTAATTACGCTTGTTTGTGTTAATTAGTAATTGATTTGTAACTAATATTTGAAAACATACTTTTCAAACTTCAATTCACTCTGTCAAAAAAATTTATTAAATCATTAATGATTAAGAACAATTAAACATTTTCCTCGTTAACTTTAGGGTAACAAATTCTTTATTAAATTATTCAACTATCTCTATATAGTTTATACTATATTTAAGTACTACCGATTGAGCTACTCTAAATAGAATATGTTAGAAGTAATATCAAAACATGATAATTTTTACATGATATACCTTAATAATCTCAAATCTAAAGATAAATTATACAACTATCATAATGAGAAGATTTATAGACATACATGTAGTATTCTATTTGCGATCTTTATAATTAAGTCAGTTCGGTAAATTTATTCTCTAATAAATACATATATGTAGGGATGGGCCTGAGGCCTGATCGGGCTTTGGGTTGATAGGTTTGAGTTTGGGCCTGATTGGGCCCTAGACAGACCAGGCTAGGTCGATTGGACTTTTTATTTTATTTTATTTTTAAAATTTAAAACGACGTCGTTTTGCCTATGCCCAATCGAGTCTCGGGCAACGTTAAGCTCTTGAGGCCCTGTTGAGCCTAGAAAATTGGGCCTGACTTGTTGACTTTTGGTTAGACGAGGCCGGACCCTAGCCCAATTGCTAAGCCTACTTATATATTTGTTTAAATATCTCCAGACTTTAGTCTATAAGATCAATTATTTTTTTATAAAAAAGAATTATACGAGCTAGTCTTTCTTTTATTAATATTTTTGTCTTAATAAAGTAATGATTAAGAATAATTTACGGATAATACATTATTATAATACAAATTTTATAATTATGATCACATCATAATTTTTTCTATAAAATATATCCTTCTCGTAAACTTTATTTATACGCTAGTTAACTAAACAAATACACATAAAAGAAAGAACACTTTTAATTAATTATATTACAAAATTTATACCCAATTGATTTGTTTTAAGGTATAAACCAATTAATTCTTCTATGGTGTTTTCTTGTTGTTGATCTATGAAATTCATCATTGATTAAGATTATAGGATAAATGGATTTGGAACTGATGAAATTGCTGTTTATGTGATGAAATACTAAAAAAGCACTTATGAAGTAGTTGGAAATCGGCTTTGGATGCTATAATCATACTGCGAGTGATGATAGTACTTACGAGTGAAAGTCACTGTTCTGATATGCATGTTTTCGTGTCACTTTAGCTGACCAAAAGGCAAATGATAATCCCACCTGAGGCGTGCGATTTTCTTAATACAGAGGTTCAACAACTCGCAAATACCCCGAAGGAGAAGACACAAAAAACAAAAGCATTAGAGTAAAAAATGATGAAATATTTGGAGGTGGGATATCCATTTTGTCTCTTCACCATACTATCAAGCTGATTCTCAAAATATTGGGAAATGGGAAGCGACAATGTTACTGTTTCGTAATACGTTATGGTCTGGCAAGGGAACATCGCTCCATAATTATGTCCCTTGCAACTAACAGGGTTCGTTATTTGAAAGGCGTTTTTGATGACGCCCTAACATACTTTTGGAAACTATTAGATTCTCTGTTTAGAGCTATTTGATAACGACCTATGATGTGCGTGAACCATGTTCATGTACACTACTACTTACGTTGGCACGAGGTTCTAACGAAGCTAAGAAGAGGTACTTAGGATATCGCCTCCTATTAATTAGCCCCTTTTGAAGGCACAACTGGAATCCCACAGACAACCAATTGACCATCTTCGCACAGGGACAAGGTTATTTTTGAAAATGGAGAATTTGCGTGAAGTAAGAAATTTAAAACAAAGCACAGCTGATCAAGCATTCCTTTTTCCCAATTCTTTCACAGACCTCTTTGCCTAGTGCTGCCTAATTTAGCTTCCAACATTAAAGTCCACTATTAGGAAATTATGCAATGAAACGATATATGTGTAGAAATTTTTGAAAGAATATTAGAACCATCAGCGACGGCAACCTTAGACATTGTAACATTTTCACTAAATGATGCAAACATACCAAAGAGGATCGAGTGCGTTTTCACGAATAGTATAGCCTGTGGAATCCATACAAGGACGTGCACAATAAGGAAATTAGTAATTAGTAATAGAAAATTACTGACGGAAATGGAACCGTCGAAAAACTACAATCCGTCGGTATAATTATCGGGAAAAATTTTTATTTTGCGATAGAAAAAATATCCGTCGGTAAATATAGAGGGAAATAATTCCAGAAAATTTTTCGACAGAATATAGCGACAATAAAAATGTCCATTGATAAAGAAAGTGGGAAGCCTTGCGGAGTAAAAAAGTTTTGAGTTTACTTACGGGTATTCCGTAAGTTAAAAGATAGAAATGGAGGATCTAAAAGTTGTATGTATTGATTTTTTGTCCTAACATATATACACGTTTGTACATTTAATGACATAATATTATCAGCTATAATATGGCGTAAACGTTTCCTATGATCCTGCACTCCCTACGATCTTGCTGTTGACTAAGAGAGATTAATTCCACAATCACGCTGATGCTGCAAATCAGGACATTGAATGAGATGAATATCTGATTCTCTAACACCCCCCGTCAAGCTAGAGGGCTCTTAGAGAACTCGCAGCTTGCTCCTTAAGTCTGCAAATCTGGTACTTGACAAAGGCTTAGTAAAGATGTCGCCTGAATTGCATTGCTCTCAAACGAAATGATAATCACATTCGATGTGTTTTGTGCGTGCCTTAAAGGTTGGATTATGAGCAAGATATGCTGCCCCCATGTTGTCACACCAAATAATAGTTGGGGTACGTAGCTGTTGACCAAGTTCGCACAGTAGGGAGATGAGCCAAAGTACTTCAGCTGCTGCATTTGCGACAGCACGGTACTCAGCTTCTGTGGACGAGCGAGCTACAGTTTGTTGTTTCTTTGAAGACCAAGATATCAAATTATGCCCAAAGTATGCTGCAAATCCACCAGTGGAACGCCTATCCTCCTGATTTCCTGCCCAATCTGCATCTGTAAACACCTGTAGTGTTGTTGTTGAACGTGGAACAATAAGCAATCCTTTGGCAATTGTCTCCTTCACATATCGCAAAACGCGTTTGCAAGCTTGCCAATGAACATCAGTTGGTGCCGACATAATTTGACTTAACTTATTGACTGCATAGGAGAGATCAGGTCTAGTTAAGCAAGCATATTGCAAGGCTCCAATAGTTCGCCTGTAAATGTAAGGATCAGATAATGGTTGCCCCTGAGATGAGTGTAACTGAATATTAGCAAGAAGAGGACTTTTAACTGGCTTGGCCCCATCCATATGAGTGATTTTCAGTAGGTCATCAAGATACTTCTGCTGACTAAGAAGAATGCCTCTACCATGATGCTTGACCTCAATCCCAAGGAAGTATTTCAAGTGGCCCAGATTCCGCAATTCAAATTCTCCTGACAACAACTGAATGAATGTATTGATAGTTGCTGTATCATTGCCCGTTAAAATGATATCATCAACATAGAGTAGCAGGTATAGGTGAATATCATGTTTATGCCAAAGAAATAGAGAAGTGTCTGAGTGTGAAGGTCGAAAGCCCTTTTGAAGTAAGAATGTGCTCAATCTAGTATACCATGCACGTGGAGCCTGCTTAAGACCATACAAAGATCGTCGAAGCTTACAGATGTAATCAGGACACTTAGAGTCCACAAAACCTTGTGGTTGTGCCATGTAAACAGTTTCTTTAAGTTCACCATTCAAAAAGGCATTGGAGATGTCTAACTGCTGTAATGCCCAATTGTTGCAGATTGCAAGTGAAAGAATTAATCGTATGGTAGTTGATTTGACCACCGGAGAAAAAGTGGCAGAATATTTTATGCCTTCTTGCTGCGTAAACTCCTTTGCCACTAGCCTGGCCTTTAATCGCTCGACGCTACCATCTGCATGACGTTTAACTCTATACACCCATTTGTTGGCAACCACATTTGCATTTGGTGGTCGTGGGACCAAGGTCCAAGTACCATGCTTTAATAAGGCACTGATTTCTTGGCTCATAGCTTCTCGCCATCCTTTATGTTGGACTGCCTTGGAATAAGAAGTAGGCTCTAGAATGTCAGATGAAGTCTGTTTTGGGGAAGCAGTAGCTGAATTTAGCACTTTCTTTTTTGGATTTGGTCGCAAAGCCATCGGATGTGTTTTGATAGGTTGGTGGACAGGCACTGGTGACTTGGTTGATGACGAGTCTGAATTAATATGCTCGCTATTCGATGACTCGGAGACACCAAGGGGTGAGTTGGTTGGAGCGACAGTTGGTGTAGATGACAAAGAGCTAGTGGAAGGAATTGGTGTAGCACTTGGTGTTGTTGCTGCAGAAACAAAATCTACAGCAACAGAGTTGTTTGGAGATTTTGCCACTGGTAGCGCAGTGATCGTTAACCAAGGAGTAGCATCCGAAGATGGGATTGGCCCCAAGACAGACTCTTGAGTTTTGGCTGCTGCCTCATGGTAGAGAAAACGAGCTTCATCAATTTTAGCATGCCTGCAAACATAAATTTTGCTAGTTTGTGGGTCATAACAGACATAACCAAGATGATTGGTAGAATTTCCTAAGTAAACACATGCCGCACTCCTGAAAGAGAACTTATGAGAATTGTAAGGACGTAACAATGGATAGATAGTGCAACCAAACACTTTGAAGATATGATAATCCGGAGGAGTGCCTTGGAGTGTCTCAAGAGGAGAATAATGCTCTAGAACTGGAGAGGGCAAACTGTTAATGATGATAACTGCAGTGGCAAAAGCATAATTCCAAAAACGAAATGGAACCTTAGAGTGAGCCAAAAGTGCTAGTCCAGTATCAACCACATGTCGAATTTTTCTTTCAACAGTGCCATTCTGTTCATGCGTATGAGCACACGCAATTCTATGAGTAATCCCATTGTTTTTAAGAAACTCATGCACATTACGAAATTCACCTCCCCAATCAGATTGCATTGCTTTGATTTTGGTTTCATGTTGCCGTTCTACCATAGACTGGAATTGAATGATATGTTGGTACACCTCACTTTTTAACTTAAGTGGAAATAGCCACGTGAATCTGGAATAATCATCCACCAAAATTAAAAAATACCTTGCACCATGGATTGAAGAAACGGGAGCAGGTCCCCAGACATCACAATGGATTAAACTAAATTTTTCAGTTGCTATAGATCCTGTGAGAGGCAAACTAAGTCTGCTTAATTTTCTTAGGCAACATGACTCACATTTTGCAATAGGAACTGATTTTATTGAACAAGGTAAATTGAAGTTTTTGACAATGGAGCTAACAACGCCATATTGAGGATGCCCAAGTCTAGCGTGCCAGTCATGTAAACTAACTTTTTCTGCCACAAAAGCAACAAAATTCTTTCCCAAACGTTGCAGCTGGTCTTCAGAAATTCTGTAAATTCCATTTTCTGTAGGTCCCTCAAGTAGTGGTTTCTTTGTGACCTGATCTTTCACAATAAAGTGACTGTCATGAAACTCGAAGAAACAATGATTGTCTTTTGCAACTTTATTAACTGACAGTAGCTGCTTCTGAAGAGAGGGAACATGCAAAATATTTTTCAATAGTAATGGCTTTTCACGAGTAGGAAGAGAGCTTTGACCAATATGCTTAATAGAAATACCTTTTCCAT
Organism: Erythroxylum subrotundum; assembly: GCA_027563845.1. NCBI lineage: Eukaryota > Viridiplantae > Streptophyta > Magnoliopsida > Malpighiales > Erythroxylaceae > Erythroxylum > Erythroxylum subrotundum. The sequence goes on from JAOQMQ010000006.1 coordinate 4,641,043, forward strand.
TACCTATAATTACTGAATCATCTCCCTTGTACTCCTCAGAAATTCCAAGACTAGCCAAGTCAGGAGTCATGTGGTGGCTTGCAGCAGAGTCGGGATACCAGTCATTCTTTCCTGCAGTGGAAGTACTACTGGCAACATTAGCTGTAGGAGAACTATAAGTTTTGTCATACCTCTTCCTACAAGTATCAGCTTGATGATTGTTCAGATTGCAAATCTGACACAGGTTGGTAAACCATCGTTTTCCACTCCTGTTGTTGTTGTTCCCACCTCTTGCCTTATTATTGTTTCTGTAAGTACCAGTATTGGTATTGTTCTGCCTGAAAGAGCTGTTGTTGTTGTTGGCGCTTTGTCTGGCCATGTTGGCAACAATTGGCTCAGGTTTCACGGATCCTTGTAGTATGATCTCATGAGAGAGTATTCTTCCAGTCAAGTTAGCAAAGGAGACTTGTGTTTTCTTGGCAGATAGATTGGCAACAACTGGATGATAGTCTGGAGGAAGCAGTCGGTATATGTTTGCATTGAATTCTGCAGGACTGATGGGTTTTCCTGCGACAACCAATTCATCAGCAATTGATTTTGCTTCTCGAAGAAATTATGCCATTGGTTTTCCTTCAGGAGAAAGTCTTTGCAGTTCCATGTGCAGTTGCACTTGTCTTGCACTTGATCCTGCACCAAAGGCATCTGCTAATGCACGCCATGCATCACCTGCAGTGTTGACACCTGTAACATAAGGAAAAACCTCCTCTGTTAACGATGATAAGATCCAGCTAAGTAGGAGTTGATCTTGCTGATCCCATTTAAGATATTCAGAATTTGGTTCCTCTTTATCAGAACTAGATATGATCGTTGCTGGTGGTGGAGTACCATCGATATGTTTGGTTAAGTTATAACATTTGATTATCGGGTTGAATTGAGTTTTCCATGCTAAGTAATTTGTTGGTTTGAGTTTGACTGAAAAGGAGAGTTGAGCGTGAGGCAAGGTCGCAGAAATTTTTGGGGTGAAAGTAGTTTGAGGATCAGAGGTGGTAGGAGAGTTGATGCTAGGAGCCAACGGTGAACCCATTTGTGGCTCTGATACCATGTTAAGTGACCGTTTCACCACAATAACTTAAGCTGTTGTGTGAGGCCAACTTAATTGGTTTTATATATTCACTAACACACCCCCTCAAGTGAAAGCCGTTTGGGCTTAAAACTTGCACAGGCTCACTCTACCTTGTGCTGAATAATAAGTGGGTGGTAGGATTTAAACTCACGACCACTTGGTCACAAAGGCTCTGATACCAAGTTAAAAGATAGAAATGGAGGATCTAAAAGTTGTATGTATTGATTTTCTGTCCTAACATATATACACGTTTGTGCATTTAATGACATAATATTATCAGTTATAATATGGCGTAAACGTTTCCTATGATCCTGCACTCCCTACGATCTTGCTGTTGACTAAGAGAGATTAATTCCACAATCACGCTGATGCTGCAAATCAGGACATTGAATGAGATGAATATCTGATTCTCTAACACCGTAAGTAAATTTAAGACGTAAATGTCGTCGTTTGCTTTTTCTCCAGCATTTAAAAAAACAAAAATGACGTCGTTTGGTTTAACACCAAACGATGTCGTTTTCGTTTAACCTAAATCACCCGCAACAATCCTCTCCCCCACATTCCGCCTCCTCCATCGCAGCCCCATTTTTTCTCTCTTTTGACATCATCGTCCAACCGCACCTCTCACCGCCCCATTGTGCCTCCTCACCATCTCACTGTGCCTCCTCGTCGTCCCACCACTTGTCATCGTCGTGCCACCGTGTGTCCTTAGTGTGCCACAACACATCATCTCTATCGCTACCGAAGGCCATCACACACCTCATTGTCATGCATCCTCACTGTCATCGTCGCATCTGCTTGATGTACTGTATAATCGTCTCTTGTGCACCACACCTCGTCGCCGTTATGGTTCTGTAAATGTATAAGTTCATTACGATGTCGTTTGGTTTTGTAAATGTGGACTTGGTTCTTTAAGTGTGTTGACAGTGAATTTTGTCTCTTTGGTTCGTCTGAAGTTATCTTTGAATGATTGCATGTATGTATGGAGCATAAGTATGAAGCTACAATCACTTAGAAGTAATGGATAGTGGTTGTGATATAAGGATATGCATCTTGAACTTTTTTCAGTAGATAGGTTAGTTTACAGTAGCCAAAAAATTCTAAGTTAGCCATAGGATATGCATCGTGTGTTTTATGTGTCTCACACTATAACTAGAATTTGCTAAAACAAAATTCCATGGGAAATTTGGCATCCACCATCAAAAAATTGCTTTGAAAAGAAATGGAGATGATATTTTGTAAAAAAGCAAATTATGCTAATGTGATATGAGGAAATTATGTAGTGATCGTAGAGAGGTGTGATATGAGGAAATGCTAATGATACTAATGTGATATGAGGAAATGCTAATGTGATAGAAGTATAATTTATATTTAAGTGATTAATTTTTAAAATTTTTAATTAAGTGTAAATTTTAAAGAACCGAATAATTTAGTTTAAAAGGTTGTTGGTTGTTAATATTTTATTGATGTTATAGATGGAATATGTAAAAATTGATATTTAGAAGATTTAAGAGATATTTTTTACATCATTTTTTAAACAATTGCTCATAAAATTTTGAAGTGCTTCAACATTCCATTTTTGGGCAAAGCATGATCATGAACCAAAAGTTTGGAAAGTGAGTAAAAAATTCAGCTATTTGATGGACTAAGGAAAATGGAAGTTCTATGATAATTAATGGAGCTTGCAAAAGCTTTATGTTTAAATTCTTACATATATGGTAGATTTGGACATATAACTGCCTTCATTATATATTGTAATTGCTAACAACAGTCATCTTGTTAGAAGTTAAATGTGAGTTATTGTACTAGAACTACCAAAAAACTATATTTAAATCTAGTGTGACCATATATATGCGTACTTAGTGATGGAAGAGGGGTTAATTGGTTGATCCGAACTTAGAATTCTTTTAAAAAATTATGCCAAACTCAAGATATAAGATTCATCTTAATTCATTATCATTCCTAAACTCCAGCCACGTGAATATCACTATTTTCATGTGGTATGACCTTTTCCAGAGTGTTTAGAATGGAGGGATAACAGTTAACACTTTTTATTTAAGCCTTAATCCGTTCACATTTGGAACATTTATTCTAAAAATATAAAGACTTAAAAATGTTAATATATCAAACCATTTATATTTCCTAAATTTATTTATCTCGTAATGGTATCATTTTATAGTTGTTAGGATATTTATTATGCCTTATTATTTTATTTTGGCATTTTTGATTATTAGGTATTCAAGATAATTATTAAAAATATAAATCAAGAAGTCTTCTTGAATTGGATTCTTGGTTAAGAATTGTTGCATAAATAGAAGTCCATCTTGAATGAAGATTGGTGTGGATCACGTTTATTTGAGATATGGATAATGCAAGGTTGCGTGTAGGTTGTGGGGACATTACGTGAAGGTTTCTAGGTCTTTTGATTAACTGCGTGTGTGACTTTGTTTTTGGCGAAAATACATGTAAGTGATTTTGTGAGGTTTTTTCTGGTGAGTGTTGATGGTGAATGGAAGAGGAAAATTATGTAGTCTTTGATCTGAATATTTTACTGCATTGAGGGAGGCTTGCGTGTGACGTTACCAAGTGTGAAGAAAATTGGAGATAGCTGAAGGTGTGCTATTGTATGTGTGACCCAACATTGACTTGGTGAAGGTTTTGGCTGGGCATTTAATTGATGGGTTGTGCGTGATCTGGCTTTTGCTACACACACATGTGAGCCACTTGGCAATGCTTTAGTTTTGGTGGTTATGGTAAGTGTATGCGTCAAAGGTGAACATAATTTCTAATTTGTTTTGTTGTGGGCTGAATTAAGGAAGACTTGTGAGTGTCTTTTGGTCTGTGTTTTGGTGTGTTCTTATCAATGGTGAATGGGCATATCACATGGGTTTAGTGTTTAGAAAATCATGAGAATTGTAGATCTAGTGATGATACCTGCGTGACTATTCAACTGTGCATGATTTCTTAGCTATGAAGAAATTTATTCTTTGTCTCTTTCTCAAGTGTCATCTTGAGTGTTGAATTGTTTGTTTAATCACTTGAGTGATTTATTCATTGTTCTTGCTTTAAAAGATTGTTGAGAAAAATCCTCTGATGAGGTTAACATGAGTCGGTGGTGTTATTGGGTGTGAATCACTTTTAAGGGTAGTGAAGACGAGTAGTAGTGTCAAGGGTTAAGTAGTGTCGGCTTATTAAAGTCTTGTGTAAAACTACCATTGTCCTTTGATGAAAGTATTAAGCTTGGTGAGGGCCTCGCAGACGTAAGCAAGGTGTGACAAATTGCGTTAACAAATATTAGTGTTGATTTATTTTGTTACATTTTAATTCTTCTAGTTTTTGATTGGCTGCTAGAAACGATTGTTGTAAATCGAAGATATTGCGAAACTAATACACCCCTACGGTTCTTTCAATTGGTATCAGAGCAAGGTCACCTAATAAGAACTTGGTACAATAAGTTAGTGCAGATCCACGTTTTGTAGACATGGCTACAAGAGAAGGTGCATCAATTACCAGGCCACTGTTGTTGGATGGTTCAAATTATCCTGCGTGGAAAGCATGTATGAGAGTTTTTATTCAGGTAGAGGGAACAAAGGCATGGAATTCGGTGCTACATAGCTGGACACATCTAGTGATGACTGATGACAAGGGAGAAATAGTACTGAAAGTCCCATATGAATGGACAAAAGTTGAAGAAGAGAGAGCCCTTGGAAATTCTCAAGCTATGCATGCCATCTTTAGTGCTGTGGATGAAGGCCGTTTCTCGATGATATCAGCCTGTGAATCCACTAAAGAAACGTGGGATACTTTGCAGACTATATATGAGGGATCAAAATCTATGATAGCCTCGAAACTTCAGATGTTAGCTGTAAGGTTTGAAGAACTGAAGATGGATAACAGTGAGACAATTGGAGATTTCCATGAAAGATTGCGTGATATAGCAAATCAAGCACATCAGCTTGGGAAGAAATATTCTAACATGAAATTAGTAAAGAAGACGTTGAGATCACTACCTCCAAGATTTATTCTGAAAATTGCAGCAATCGAGGAGGCTCATGACACTAATGACTTGTCATTAGAGAAGGTAATTGGAATTCTTACCAATTTGGAAATGAATTTGTTGAGGAGTAAATAAGAAAAGGGCAAAAGATTGGCACTACAAGCTAAAATTGGAAAGGACATAAATGATGCAGAAGATGAATTCGACGAGAATGAGGATCTGGTATTATTAACACAAAATTTTAGTAAGTGGCTGAAAAGAGTGCAAAAGGACAGACCCAAATTTAGGCAAAGCGGTGGGAGTTCATCGAACAACTTTAAACAACAAGTCAAAACTTAGAAGGATGAAAGAGAAACAAAGAGAATTTAATGCTATGAGTGTCAAGGCTTTGGACATGTGCAAGCGGAATGTGATAATACTTTGAAGAAGAGAAAAGGGAAATCCTTTATGAGCTTTTGAAGCGAGAATGAATCCGAAAGTGAATATGGTAGTGAAGAAGATATTATGAACAGTGTTGCTTTAGTTGCTTTGTACAAAAAAAGTCCAATTGCCTACTTAATAGTAACTAAGAAGGAAGTAACCGATGATGAAAAAGTGAGCAAATCTGAAAATTTTGAGAAAAACGTAGACGAATCAGCTCAAAGTTTGATCTCAGATTATGACAGTGGCTCAAATGATAAAAAGGAGAATATTTACGAAGTTTACGAATTAATGTATGCAAAATAGGTTCAAACAAGTAAGAAGAATGAAAAATTGAATGAAAAAAACTTATCTATGAAGAACATTATTCGTGGATTAGAGAAGAAATTGATGTCGACACTAGCTGAACTTGATGAAGCAAAACTGAAATTGGTCAGTACCAAAAATGGATTGAGGATTTTAAATGGTGGCACGAAGAAGTTAGAAAAATTATTAGAAATCGGTAAGATAAAAGGGGATTTTCAAGGCATTGGCTATAAAGGTGAATGTTCTAAGGGGAATAATGAGAAAAATAATGCGTCCAAATCTATCCAAGAAGAAATTTCAAAGAAAAATCGGAGATTTGTTCTTACATTTCATTTTTGTGGAGTTATTGGACTCATAAGATCAAGGTGTTACAAGTTACTACAGATGCTGTTTCAAAGAACCCAAAACCGAAGGAGCATTCGTTCCTCACATAATTTCCAGCAGCAGTCCATAGTTTCAAAGCACACTTGAGTTAAAAAGAATCAATTGCAAGCTCTTGTAGCTTTTAAATCTATGAAGGTGACTTCGCATACTGGTTGGTATTTTGACAGTGGATGTTCACGTCATATGACAGGAGAGAAGAGCTACTTATCCAATTATCAAAGTTGTATAGATGGACATGTGACATTTGAAGACGGAAAGAAGGCTTCGGTAGTTGGTATAGGGACGTTAAACGTGGATGGACTGCCACATAACGTACTCCATGTCGATGGGATAAAAGCCAATTTGGAAAGTATAAGCCAACTTTGTGATGACAATTTATTGGTTAAATTTACAAGTAATGAGTGCATAGTGCTAACTAAGCAAGGAGAATGCATTATGAGCGGCAAACGATCAGCAGACAATTTCTATATGCTATAGGTCAGCAATACTTGCAATTCAGCCTCTTACGATAATAATATAAAGCTATGACATCAAAAGCTTGGACACATTGACTATAAGCTCATTAGGAAGTTGAAGAAATTGGAAGTGGTGAAAGGTTTACCCTCAATGAACAAAGAAGACAAATTGTTATATAGTGCATGTCAAATGGTAAGCAAATTAGAGTTTCATATAAAAAGTTTAGATATTTTCTTCCTCACGTATACTTGAGTTAATTTATATAGATTTAATTGGCCCAATACAACATGATAGCATTGGTGGGATGAGATACTTTCTAACTTGTGTTGATGACTATTCTAAATACACTTGGGTATCATTTTTGTGAAAAAAATAGATGCTTTCAAGGCCTTTAAAAGCTTATGTGTGTAGGTTATGAATCTGAAAAATATGGCAGTGTTGCGAATTCGATCAGTTTATGGAAGGGAATTTGAGAATGCAAGCTTCAATGAGTTTTGTGATGAATATGGCACCATACAAGAATTTTCAGCACCTAAAACTCCACAACAAAATGGAGTTGCCGAAAGAAAAATAGAACTCTTCAAGAAATGGCCAGATTTATATTAAATGGTAGAAAATAGAACTCTTCAAGAAATGGCCAAATCCATGTTGAATGGTAGAAAGATGTCTATGCGATTTTAGGTCGAAGCAGTCAATACAACATGCTACATATGTAACAGAGTTTATCTTAGAAACATTTTGAATAAGACATCTTATGAACTTTGGAAAGGAAAGAAACCAAATGTGAGTTACTTTCATGTGTTTGGAAGTAAATGCTACATTCTTTGAGATCGGGAACAACTCGACAAATTTGAGAGCAAAAGCGATGAAGGGATTTTCATTGGTTATTCAACTCACAGCAAAACATATTGAGTGTTTAATCAAAGAACCTAGAAAGTGTTAGAATCTGTAAATGTGGTGATAGATGATGTATCTCAATTGTATGCCATAAGGGCAGAAGAAAACATGCAAAACGAGTCTTGCAAACTAGCTCAAACAAGCAACGACACTACAACCAAAAATTGCCCAGATCTGCAGTTAGTTGCTGTTGAGGAAGTAACTGCGCAAACTAAAAAATTGGCAGCTGCTTCGAATGAGGGATCTTCCAAGACACTTGATGCGGAAATAATCCCGTTAAATACTCAAAACCTGAGAGAAACTGATATGAACCGAGATCCTCCATCACGAATCAGAAGAAGTCATCCAGTGGATAATGTTATTAGTGATGTTAGCGAAAGAAGAAAAACAAGAGAAATAAAAAGAGTTGATTACTGAGAAATTGCAGGATATTTGTGCCACACCTCTTCAGTCGAGCATAAAAATGTTAAAGAAACTCTACAAGATGAGTCCTGGATAGCAGCTACGTAAGAAGAATTGACTCAATTTTCACGAAAGGATGTGTGGGAATTAGTGTCAAGACCATCGGATGTGAATGTGATTGGAACAAAATGGGTCTTTCGCAATAAAACAGTTGAAAAGGGCAATGTAACCAAAAATAAAGCAAGGTTAGTGGCTTAAGGATATTATTAGATTAAAGGAATAGACTTTGGCGAAACCATTGCACCAGTAGCATAACTTGAGTCTATTAGACTGTTGTTGGGTATAGCATGTGTAAAGGGCTTCAAGCTTTATTAGATGGAGGTGAAGAGTGTCTTTTTGAATGGGTTTATACAAGAAGAGGTATATGTTGAGCAACCAAAAGGATTTATTGATTCAATTCATGCAGTTCATGTGTTTAAGTTGAAGAAGGCACTTTACGGTCTCAACAAGCGCCAAGGGCTTGGTATGAAAGACTCACACAATATCTCATTAAGAAAGGCTATGAACGAGGTAGTGTTGACAAAAATCTATTTATAAAGAAAATAAGATCTGAATTGATGGTTGCTCAGATTTATGTTGATGATATTGTATTCTGCTCCACTCATCCTAAGATGGTAGATGACTTTGTTGAGTTAATGACGCATGAATTTGAAATGAGTATGGTAGGTGAG
>JAOQMQ010000006.1:4671943-4683161 GCA_027563845.1 Erythroxylum subrotundum
GATTTATGACTTTCAGTGAACAACATTTCTCTACGAGGCATTAGGAAATCTGCGACCGTAGCTTTTGGTGGCATGTCCAAAGCCTAAACTGCGAAACCAACATGAATGCTTATCATGAACCAAAAAAGAAAAAAAAAAGGAAAAGAATTGCTTACTACAACTTCATTCACGGCTCTCAACCATATACGTACTTAATCTTTCCTTGAAAATGGAAGATGTTATAATAGGCTAATAGCAAGATTCATTTTATTTTAAATTTAAAATATGATGTTCATTATAACAAAGTTGCTATTTGGCTACGGAAAAGAGAACAACGAAGCTAAATGTCTAAAAAACTTCGCCTATAATCTTTAGCTACATTCTTGTTTCGTCACACAAAACATTGTCAAATCTTTATAGTCGAAAACTATAGGCGACGTTTTCAAAATCATAGCCAATAGTTTTTGGCTACTTTTTTTTTGTAGCTAAATACTATTAACTACATTTTCAGAATCGTAACCAAACATTTTTAACTACGTATTTAGAAACTTAGCTAAATATTTTTAGCTACATTTTTAGAAATGTAGTTAAATCATTTTAGTTACCTTTTTTTAGATATAGACAAATTTTTAGTTACGTTTCCAAATGTTTTTAGCTATATTTTATAGAATGTAGCTAAATGTTATTTGCTACGTTTTACACAACGTAGTCAAATATTATTTGTTATGTTTTTAATAATGTAGCAATTTATTTGTTACATTTTTAATCCATATTATTGAACAATATGTTTTCGATATAATGTATCAATATATTTTTTATTGTAAATTTATCATACAAATAAATTGTATAAAATATTATTAATTCAAAATAATGAGCATTGTACTTTAAAAATAAAATTATATAAATATCATTAAATTATATCAACAAAAAGAATATTCTTCCTATACAAGATATTAATGACAACTTTGACAATTATTATAGACAAAACAATAAATAAAGAGAGACCAATTTATAAATTATAAATGCTTATATTACAAAAATATTAAAGCATAAATTGAACGACTACCTTGTGTTGTCTATGTTGATGAACTTGTAATCATCCAAAAAGCTTAGTTAAAATATACTAAAAATATTATTGAGTATTGAAACAATAAGTATTTAGTTCTAATTAAAGCAAACATCAAATAACTTTATCATTTACAACATAACCAACCATCAGTTGCATCTTCATCATTTTGTAATCCAAGAAAAAAGTATTAAATTTAAATTATAATATATACAGGAATTGAAAGAAAAAAAAAAGTATAGGAGATAGAATTAACACTCTTCGCTTTCCTCGTCATTTCTATCATAATCCGAGCAAAGTAATCTTCTGAATAACATATCATATTTTGCTCAAGTTTCTTATCCCCTAATTACTTAAGGTTGTAATGCAGTCTTAAGCTTGTTGTTTTCCTCTTGAATGTGTTGAATAATTATTTTATATGTTGAGGATGAAACAATTGGCGTAAGGACCTAGCCAAGACCTTTCACATAGCCAGAACGTGTACCAAGTACGGTATCGCAAATGTCTTCTACACTGAGCTCATTCCCCGCAGACATGGATTTCTCTAATAACTCTTTCATCTTATTCTAAAATTAAAAAAAGAAAACCAATATTCAATCCAAATATTACTACTTACTACTACATTAATAAATGAACTAAAATATTGAACAAATTTTTATAATTACACAATTTTTTTTTGCTTCTTCTGACACTCATTGTTTACTTTCTTATAACGGGTGACTTTATATAGTGTGATCTTATCACACTCTTATCTATGTAGTTCCTTCTCACTCTATTTTATGAAGAAAAAAAATACAAGGCATAATAAATAATATAGTTTTTATTGATATAACTTACAAACAAAGATCTTACATATTCATTTCAGACAATTAAATCATCTAATAAAATTAATAAAAGCAAACATGAAGGTAAAAAAAACTTGAATTTTCGGGTCAGCTCAATAATCACACAAACTATTCCAATTTTTTTAGACATTTGTTTGAGAACATGTCTTCGTGCATCTGTATCATAAGGAAAAGATTTATAATACTTATGCAAGTTGAAACGGGGATCCCTGGTCTTTTATTTCAAGTAACACATTTTGAAATATCTGGGTTCTCAATATCCATAATATTTAATTTCAACTGTGAACAAAAAGTATATGTGTAATTAATCTTAAAATTATTGAAACAATATTGCATATAGTTAAATATTTTGAAAATTGACCGCAACTTTATCCAAAGCATTTTCAAGCAAGTTGTCTTCATTCAAGTCCTTAACATGTTTCAAACAAGGTAATTCTATTCTAACAATAATCCCCAACTCATTTGAAAATTTTGTAGATTGGACCATGTTTACATGATGACCTTGCTGAGTATCAATTTGTACTGATAACTTGTAATCCATTCGTTGCAATTCACAACCTCTAGTTTTATCTCTACTTATTTTTTTTAATATTAGCATTTGAAGCTGACAACAAATAAATAATGATAAGGGAAAATTATAATATATAAATATATATTTGAGCATCAATCTAGTTGAAGGTGTTAAAGATTAACAAACTTGCTCTAGTTGCTTTATTATTGTTCGAGGCAGAATGAAGTTGTGTTTGACTAATTTCATTGATGTTTAAATATAATGTTGTTGTTAGCTAGGAATTGAATTGATGGCACCAATTGATTGAACTAGTTAAAGTTACAGATCCTTCCATTCTACAATTTGCATAGTTGCCACCTTCTTCCCTTTGCTTATACCAAGTGTCATTATGTTGGATATCTATTAAAAAAACATAAAAGTTAGAAATCAACACACATTCAATCATCAACATTAATCGCATTAACAACATTCAATCATCAATATACATTAACAACATAAATGTTACCAACATTACGTTTGAGACAATATAAAGAGCACTTTCATAATATATTCAATCATCATAGTCAATATATATTCAATCATCAACATTAATCACGTTAACAACATAAATGTTAACAACATTAAGACAAAAGAAAGTTAGAGTGGACCATTTCTAATAAATCATCTAACTTTTGTCCATGTAGTTATACAATTATAAGTAAATTACTTAATTAATAAATGTAATTTAAGTTGTAATAACATAATTATAAATCAATTTAGGTTGACATACCAAGTTTGAATTCTACTAAAGAATGCAATTGGTTGGCAGACTATGACAAACCCTGTAATAAGATATATGACAACGCAAGGTTTTGTACTTAAGAAATATGAGCTAGCTTAGAACAAAAAGCATGAACCCATCTCAAAACCCATATATACATTCATTTTATAGACTAAGAATGTGAAAGTCACTTCCAACCACATCCTATCTAGTTTGCAACGACGTTAATAAAGCGTTCAAGCGTGTATCTACAATCCATATATCTAAGCTTTTACTTAAAATTTCATAAGAATTCAAGCAACGAGTTTTAAACATACCTCTAAATTCTAAAGCAAGAACTGTAAGATTTGATTCAATGCGTGCTTTCGCTATTATGAGCTTTAACACCTCCTGTTCGACTACATTTGTAATTAAATTATTATTATTATCATCATTCTTAAAAATCATATCAAAGAACTCTTAAGAAAGAATAAATTAAAACTCTTTATTGTTGTCATTGTCGTTATACTTGGTTAGTGATTATGTAGAGGAGATCAATGTTTTGTTTGGCATAGATGTTAGACATTTAGTACCATTTGCAATGAAAAGAAATCCAAAATAGATAAACCATAAGGTAAAATTATTTAAGACAGAGTGGCACAAACAAAGAAACATAATATAATCGAACTTAAGCCTTTAAGTTGTATTTATTGAGATATATTGAATGGTTCAAATCATTTTATGCTTTTTTTAGACAGCGAAAGATGGCAGTCCTTATTAGCTAGTCTTTTGTGGACAAAATATTAGAAATGGAGAAACTCAAGATGATGTATGCGCCAATATAGATTAATTTTCATAATGTGTCATTGGAGTATTGGTCAATAACATACTTTGCATTTGACAAATTCCTACTTTGCACTTTTTAATATATATCGTGAAAACAAATGAATCTTTTCCAAATTGTAGTCCTGAACCATAATCCTTCCTTTATTTGGTCATTCAAAGTGATTCAAAGAATATAAGGATTTTAGGTTAAGTGATAGAAATAAGCCACATTTGATGGATTTGAGTTCTATCATTCGACTTCTAACTCTTAAAGTGACTTTTAATATAAAATACATACTTTTTGAAAATTTAAAGGATGACAGATCATTTTAAGATTAAAAAATTTAGAATTCAAATAAGTTTTATTTTAATATGTGAAAACAAGGAATTAATACATAAGTGATCATTTTCAATAATGCATAAATGGTCTTAGATCATTTTCAATAATGCATAAACGGTCTTAGAGTTTGTATTTAATTTTTTCTTACAAAAATATGTTGATTTTATTTCCTTATGATTTTATTTCCTTTTGAGAAAATGTATCATACAAGGAAATAAATTCAATTTAAATTTCGAAATATTGTAAGGTTATCATCAAAATCATTAAAAAGCCTTGAGCTAACAATCTCCCCATTTTTGATGATGACAACCAATAACAAATTTATTTTCAAAAATTCAAATCATAAACCGAGATATACCTGTGAACTTTAGCCTTTCGTTAACAGAACATATATCACAACAAAATACATCACAAATCATTAAAGCAATATTGAAAAAAAATACCATAGATCATTAACTACTCTCTCCCGTTGTCATTATCAAAAGAATATATCTACTCTCCCCTTTTGTCATTATCAAAAAGAAGAGGGGAAAGAACTAATCAATCAAAAAGTAAAAACGTCATAATCGCACAAAGATGTAAAAACGACAATATCATTTAAGAGACGTTTACTCTAGGCTATTAAACTAAAAGGAGCCTTCTAAATAATTCATTCAAGCTATAAGATCCTTCTACGTAACTGATTTATCCTGATATGGGAAGGGGTCTGCTAATACCTGCAAACGAAAGTAGCATAGTATCTTCGAACATAATTAAATATCAGAAAGTATGCATATACCAATCTATTTTCTTAATAAACAGAATCTATCTTCTGAAAAAGGCTTAGTGAAAATATCAGCTACTTGATTATCAGCATTAATATGCAAAAGATAAATGGTTCCTTTTGAAAGATGATCTCTAAAAAAATAATGTTTGACTTCTATATGCTTAGTCCTAGAGTGATGCATAAGATTTTTAGAAAGTTTAATAACACTGGTATTGTCAAATAATATAAGAATATGATCAAAGTTTATAGACAAATCTTGGAGTTGATGTTTCATCCATAAGATTTGGGCACAACATCTAGCTACAACTATATATTTTGCTTCAGTTATTGAAAGCGTTGTGCAGTTTTGCTCCTTGCAAGACCAAGAAACTAAGCTCCCTTAAAGAAATTGACAGTGACCACCTGTGCTTTTTCTATCAACCTTGTCTCCTACATAATCTACATCCACAATAGCCAACTAAGTCAAACGAATCAGTTTTTGAATACCGTAGTCCAAAATCCATAGTTTTGTGGAGATATCGAAAGGTTCTATTGACTGCTTGAAGGTGGCTTTCTTTTGGATTTAATTGAAAGTGTGCATAAAGACACACATTAAGTATATGTGTAGTCTTGAGCTTATAAGATATAGTAGTGATCCAATCATTCCTCTATACTTTGTCTCATCCGTAGCTTTGCCTTCTTCATTTTTATCAAGTTTAGTTCCAGTGTACATGGAAGTACCCATAGGTTTGGCATTCTCAAAATGATATTTCTTGATGAGTTCCTTTGTGTATTTGTCTTGGCTAATAAAGATTCCTTTTTCTGTTTATCTAATTTGTAATCCACGAGAGAATGATAATTCTCCCATCATGCTCATTTCAAACTCTCTTAATAAGGTTTTATCGACCTTTCCTCTTTTAAAGTTATTCTCAAGCAGAAAGTTATTTAACCTCTTATACTATGCTCGAGGAGCCTTCTTTAAACCATACAAAGCTATGGTTAACTTCATTACGTAATCTGGATGGTTTCATCTTCAAAAACTGGGGGTTGCTTAACAAATAGTTCTTCGTTAATGTAACCATTTAAGAATGCACTTTTAACATCCATTTGAAACAACTTGAAGTTTCTATAGCATCCAAAGGCAAGTAAAATTCTAATCGATTCCAATCTAGAAACAAGTGTATAAGTTTCATCAAAATCAACACATTCCTGTTGATTGTAACCTTGAGCTACAAGTTCAGCTTTGTTTCTTACCACCTTACCATTTTCGTCAACTTTGTTTCGAAAACCTAACAAGTTCCAATAACTAACTTGTTTTGTGGGCGAGGGACCAGATTCATACTTTGCTCTTGTCAAACTGACTTAGCTCATGTTTCATAACTGAGACCCAATTCTTATCAGTAAGAGCTTCTTCAACAGACTTTGGTTCTAATTGTGAGATGAAAGCCACGTAGTTGTTCTTGAAAGATGATCTTGTTCTTAGGCTTTCATAAGGGTCTCTAAGAATATATTGATATGTATCAAGACCTCTCCATTCTCTAGGTGTTCTTCGTTGCATAGGTTCCTACTGGGAGGTGCTTAAGAAAGGAGCCTACTCTGTCCTAGCTGCAGAAGAAGCTTCTTGATCTTGTGGTTCCGAAGCAGCTATAAGTATAGTTTGAGTCTCTGATGTATCTTTAGGAATCAAAAGATGCTCTTCATCATCTGAATCAGTTGCTGTTGTCAATGATAGTGCTTCATCAAATACTACATGTATTGATTCTTCTATCTTCCTCGTTCTTTATTGTAAACTCTGCATCCTCTACTCACACTACTGTAGCCCAGAAAAATGACTTTGTCTAATCTCACATCGAATTTTCCAAGATTGTCTTTTATATTGTTTAGAATGAAGCACTTGCAACCAAATGCTCGGAAATAGGCAACATTTAGTTTTCTTCTTTTCCACAACTCATAGGGGGTCTTCTTGAGTATAAGTCTTATAAGACATCTGTTAACTACATAACATGTCGTGGATATTGCTTCTGCCCAATAGTCATGAGGTAGTCCACTTGCACACAACATAGTCCTGGCCATATCATCCAAAGTTTTATTCTTTTCCTCTATAACTTCATTTTTCTAAGGTGTCCTTGGACAAGAGAAGTTGTGAGTTATACCATTGTTGTCACATAATTCTTCAAACTTTCTATTATCAAATTCTCCTCCATGATTGCTCTGAATTGAAGTGATGTATTACCCTTTTTCTATCTAAATTTTTCTACAAAAATTTTCAAGCACTTCAAAAGTATCATCCTTATTTAATGAGAAATAAACCCATGTAAATATGGAGTAATCATCTACTAGAACAAAACCATAATGTTTACCACCAAAACTTTGAGTCCTGGTAAGACTGAATAAATCCATGTGCACAAGTTTAAGTGGTTGGCTAGTAGACATAATATTTTTAGGAGGTTAGCTACTTCTAACTTGTTTATCTTTTAAACAAGTCTCACAAACTTGATTGCTTTCGAACTTTAAGGTTGGTAGTCCTCTTACTAACTCGTTTTTAGACAATTTTGATAGAATGCTCATACTGACATGTCTAAATCTTTTGTGCCAGATAAACGAATCCTTTTCTAGAGAGACCAAACACTTAACACTTTGTGAGGATATGTCTTCCAGTTGAGCACAATATATATTCTGATTTCTATGACCAACAAACACAATATTATCATTATGAATATCAACAATTTCACAATGAGATGCATAGAAAATGACTTTGTAACCCTTGTTATATAACTGACTTACACTCAACAGTTTATTTTTCAAACCATCAACAAAGAGAACGTTATCAATAGAGGTAGAGTCAAAATCACCAATTTTACCAATTCTGGTGACCTTTGCTTTATTTTTGTCTATAAAGACAATATTACCTTTTCTTTCAATGTAGTTAAAGTGTGATATTGCACCCGCCATGTCTCTAAATTAGCCACTATCAACTATCCATTGATTCTCCCTTGTCTTCGTTTTGAAACATATCTGTAGAAAGCATTATCTCATTTTAGGTACCCAAAATTTTCTGGGTCCTTTCGGGTTAGTAGTTTGACCTTTCGGTCTTCAAACATACATTTGAGGTAATTTCTTTTTACGAAAATTACAAGAATAAATAATGTGACCATGTTTACTACAGTAGAAGCACATAACAATTGAATGAGAATTGATATAATTTCTACCATGCATTAGATTCCTGCTGTTTTGACTATAGCTACTGCTAAATTTAACACAGAAGTTCTTATATGGCCTGATATTGTTGTTTTCATTGTATCTTATTCCGTCCTTACTAAAAATGCATTTACCACTATCAAGCAATGCATCAAGATTGTTCCTTCCATCAATGAAATTTTCCAAATCTTTTTCTAGAGAGAAGATCCTTCCAGGACTTTTCTCCTTTTTAAGTTCTAAGGTGACAACTTTTTCTTCTAACTGTCTTACCTTATTATAATCATTTTTAGCAGTATATTTTTCAACTTAGCTACTCTTTCTTCTTGAACTTCCTTTCAGAAACCTTTTGCTTATAGTCAACCTCAAGAGACATATTCTTGGTTTCCAAATTCTCATTCACAGATTCCAATGATTTAATCTTACTCCACAGAGATGCATCATTGCTCTTGGACTTCTCAACTTCTTTGAAATACTTCACTGTCAACCTTTTGTACTGATCATACAATTCATGATATGCATTTTTCAAATCATCAACTTCAATATCAAAGTTAGAATAATATACCTCTTCGTCTCCTGATTCAATCGTGAAGCATTTGTTGATGACTTCTTCTAGCTTTTCTTCTTCAAATTTTTCAGAATCCTCATTTGACTAAGCTGCAGTCATCTTTTGCTTTTTAGATTTTCTGTTCTCTGATTTGTCTTTTTAAAGAAGAGGACATTATGTTCTTGTGTGTCTAGGCTTCTTGCAGTAATAGCATATGTTTTGATTGTTTTGTGGATTGTTGTTGTTGCTGCTACCTTTTGATAGGAACCTATTGTTTCCAGCCTCTTCTTTCCTTCTCTTTTCTTCATCAGCTTTTTTAATAGAAGCGAGCATATTTTCTGACCATAAAGTTGAACTCATCATCTCCATCTATTTGTAACTCAGTGTCACTTTCATCACCGTTTGATTCGTCAGTTGCTTTTAGTGTCATTCCTTTTTTGTAGGAGGATCCTTCATCTCGCCTAAGCTCGGTTTCATGGATCATCAGATTTTCTTGTAGCCAGTCGAGTGAAATAGTGTCTAGATCCTTTGTCGTTTCTAGAGATGTCACCTTAGGTCTACATTCCTTTAGTAGTGACCTCAGAATCTTCGTTACAAACTCATCACTGGGATATATCTTTCCCAAGTTCTTTAAGGTTGTGATGATGTTGTTGAAGCGTCCGAAGAATTCGTCTATGGTCTCTCCCTGTTTCATGTTAATAGTTTCGTATTGATGCACTAAAAGACTTACTCTATGCTTCTTTACCTCATTCGTTCCTTCAAGCATGACTTACAGTTTGTCCCATATTTCCTTTGCTGTAGAACAGTAAGATATTTTCTCATATTCTTCTGGAGATAATGCACAGATCAGATGATGCTTTGCTTTAGTGTTTAGCTGTGCATTTCTTTTATCAGCATCAGTCCATACTTCTATGTTAACTGAATCGGGAAGTGTAGCTCCAACTCTGATGGCTTGCCAAACTTCAATATCTATAGATTGGAGATAGATTGTCATTCTCTTTTTCCAATAGGAATAGTTGTTTCCATTGAAGTAAGGAGGCTTTAAAACGGATTATCCTTTAAGACTTCTTAACTTGTTTGTTAAGATCTATCACATACTATAAAACATAATAAATGTAAAACCTCTCTTTAATACCAAATGATAAATCAAACACACGCAAAAAGGGGGTGAATTGTGTGTGGCAAAAAGTTTTTGCAAGTTATTTCAATTTGTATAATAAACAGATCCTAGTTAACAAATAAAAACAGTAGGAGCCTGTCAAATGATAAAGTCTTTTAAACAACATGAGCTTGTTAGGCGATAAGAGTCTTTTATGGGATAGGAGTCTGCTTAAACGAAAGGAGCCTACTAAATGATAAATCATATTAAACAATTTAAAAATAGAAGGTGCATGTTAAAACTAAAAGGAACTCCTTGCAAGTTGAGAACAAAATGAGCCTATTATAAAAGTGAAGGAGTCTCTTGCTAAAAAGAACACACACACACACACAATATAATACAGAAATTTAAAAGTTAAAGAGAGAGAAAAAAAGGACACAGTCGATTTATACTGGTTTGGTTTTCAACCCAAGCCTACGTCCAGTCCCCAAGTATCCAACTTGAGTGTTTCACTATAAAAACCCAAGTAGTAATTTGACAAGCCTCTTCAAGCTCACGAGTACATATTTTTCAAGGTTCTCTAACCTTCCAAACTACTAGTATTTAGCTAGCCTCTACAAGCTCTCAATAGATGAAAATGTAATTTACTCGATATGAGCTTCAATGATCTCTCTCAAAAAGAATATTCACTTCCTAAAGCACAAGAGATTTGACAATGATGACACTTTCAAAAGTACTGATACTGTGAATGTAATTTGAGAATTTTGCTTGTTCACTCCTCTTATTCTCAACTGCAGTGATTCTTCGTTAAGGCCCTGTTTGGTTGGGCGGTTAGGGATGGATGGGGATGGAATGTAACATACTTACATCGTTTATTTGAGGGTTTTATAATGGAATGGAATGGAATGAGATGGAAGCGGAGGGTTTTATGTTACGTTCCATTCCATTCTAAACAGTGAAAATATGAAACCTCCGATTTGAAGGATTTAGGATGGAACGTAAACTAATAAATACTTACTACCTAATATACCCTCAATAATTCTTCTTAATACCAACTATGACCAAATCATAATATTAATATATTAAATAGAATATAATAATATTTAATATAATAAAATGTATTAAATAATTAATAATAATAATTTTATTTTATTAATAATAAAATATATATATTTAATAATAAAATAAAATTTTTATATTTAAAATGTATTTATTTATTTTAATTATATAGAAATATATACAAACAATTAAGTAATAATTTTTATATATTTTCTAATTTTCATAAATAAAAAAATATATTAAAAATTATTCTTATTTGTATATATTT
>JAOQMQ010000006.1:4704504-4720361 GCA_027563845.1 Erythroxylum subrotundum
AAATCACCTTGCAGCACATGAGGCTGCTACTTTGGAGTTTGTGAAACTTTAGAGACGACAAAATGCTTAATTACTTTATGAACTAAAGCTATAAACTACATCATGTTAGCCTCCACTAATACTATTCTTTTGCTTTTAAAGTTCTCTAGCTTGCCATTATAACGAGAAACTAACTACCAACCCAGCTGCTAAGAAGACTACCCAAATTCATGTAACTATCAAACTATATACCTCTAAATATTTATCATTAACTACTGTACAACCCTAGTGCATAACCTAATATAAACGGTATGTGCTTGGCATGTTCAGGCAGAGCACTGAAATTGTCGTTTGATACATGGCTGAAAAACAAAACAATCCGCTTTTAGGACAATCAGATGTCAGTACCCAAGCAAGAGAGATAAGTGACTTTTGATTTAAAGAAAACACAAGCTTCCTTTTGATTGATCTAGAACTGTACATTTTTGTGGGATTTGAACTATGATCACCGACTTCTGGCAAGAGCTGAATTAATTAATTAATTTAAGGTAGCTTCATACAACCAAGCCATTGAATTTCTTTGTGTTTACTTTTACCTCCGTTTCCAAGGGTATTGAGTCTTTGACTGATGAGGAAATGATGATCGACGATTAGTATCTAATTAGGAAATAAAATCTCAATGTGTCGCT
Source organism: Erythroxylum subrotundum (assembly GCA_027563845.1). Lineage (NCBI taxonomy): Eukaryota > Viridiplantae > Streptophyta > Magnoliopsida > Malpighiales > Erythroxylaceae > Erythroxylum > Erythroxylum subrotundum. The sequence continues at coordinate 4,705,173 of JAOQMQ010000006.1, forward strand.
TTCTCTTCTTAGCTTACTGCCAAGAAATAGCACATTTAGAGTTAGTCCTGTAGAGAAATTATAACGGTGAATCCATATGCTCAGGAGGTCCGCTTATAAAAAATCTGAACAGACACACCTGGCGTTGGTTAGAGATGCTTGAAGAATTATGTGGAATATGTACTGCCTTTGTTTTTTGTGCTTTTTTTTGGGATCGAGCAACACGAACGAAGACCACGAAAGTGAGGTCATTATTCCATTAACGCTGAGCACTCCAAAAGCTGCTATGCCGTATCCCACATGTCTTGGGCTGTTACATATAAAAGTTTGCTTCTTCTTTTTGCTGATACAAGATGAGTTTTGTTTGATTCTTCGTGATTAAGCTAACCTAATCTTTCTACGTCCCTACCCCATTTCAGCAAAGCTAACCAAAGTTAAAGAACATGCACATGAAATTAAGATAAACGGGTTTGCTTTCTGAACAAAAATGCCCTCATATTTTTCAATATAATTTTTAATGTGGGTCCCATTTGTCCCTTCTCTTGGTCAATAAATACCCGTTCCCAACACTTCGTTTCTCCCTTTTCCCTTTCTTTCCATTCTCTCCCTCTCGTTCTGAGATCCGGTTCAGTGTGTAAAAACCGGCCAGCTACTCTTGTACTAGTTTACCATGTTTTCAGCTCACGAAGCGTCCCAATTCAATTTCCCGGCACATGAAATCGGGCTCACACCCAACGAAATCCAGGAACTCTTGCCACTCTTCCAATCATCAGCTGGTAGCCAAACTCAAACCTCCGGTTCGGAGGGGTCTACCAGGACGGTTTACTCAATGGACGAGCGAAAGCGAAGACGCATGTTATCGAACCGCGAATCAGCCCGACGTTCCCGTTGGAGAAAGCAGAGGCATTTAGAGAACCTCACTGAACAGGTGAACCGGCTAAAGGAACAAAACCGAGACCTCAAGAACTGGTTGGGCACAGTTCAAAACCATCGCTACTTACTGCGGAGAGAGAATTACCGCCTAAGATCCGAATCTAATGTGCTCGGGGCAAGACTTTCCGATCTGTGCCATATCTTAGTTGCCATGCAAGCCATGCAACAGCCAAAATAATCATCTTTAACTATGATTTTGACCGAGAATAATTAGCTAGGCTCAATAAAAAGCTCTAATATTTTGCATGAACTCACAAATATTAGAGTCCTCTCTCGCTCTTCTCTCTCTCATCCAAGCAGGTGGGTGGATTTGATTAATCAGGAAAAGTTGTTTTTGATGAAACCCATATTGCTATATAGGCACCATGTAAAGATTCGATGCCATTCCCAGATGCTTTTTGGTCTTCCCTAGGATTTCTTTTTTAGCAGAGGACCATCTTTTTGTTCACTTTTCTTTTTCACTCTTTTATAAGCTTTTTACGTGTTGGGCCAGTGAAGAGTTAGGTCCGGTATGAATGCTTACTGGAGGTCGAGAGTTTGGTGAATTGTTCAGGTTGTGATAAGTTCGACATCAAAGAATGCATGCTCGTGTATGTAAATACGTGTTAGTTGAGAAGCAGTGAATGTAATGGTTGTTCTGTTCCCATGTCTTTGGATTTAGACGCCAACTTTCATTCGACCAGTGCGTTTTCGGGGATGGGTAGTGTGTGCTAATCAAAAAGCAGACACAACAATATGAATGTGCATTTAAATACTACTCCATCATAAAAAGATTCGTGACGAGAAGAGTTAATATCTAAACCATAAAATACTTTAGTATGGTACATACTGTTAACACTTTAGAGAAGGTCATCTTGTTTGATACGTACCTGCAAAAGACATGTAACGTGTTGCCTAGCTTCTGGAGGAGTAAAATATTCCTGCAACAAATGTCAAACTCTCTAGCCAATTTCCTACGTGGATATGAATAGACAACAAAAGAGAATCCTACCAGAAACATTACTTTTATGTTTTTTTCCTCCCTTGAGAATAATTATGAAATACAACATTTTGTATATTCACCAAATGAACACGGAAGCTTGATGGTGCATATGGGAACAAATTAGCATACATACGTCAATGCTCTTGGTTCCACTTGCACCAATAGTTTTCGTAACCCCTTTACGGTACAATCGAAAGTTGGCATGAAAAGATGAGAAAGCGTTTTCTAATATGAAAGGTAAAGTGTAAACAACCCTCTCCAAAAGTGACTTTTACCTTTCAACTTAAGGAAGGGATTAGGATCAAAAAGTGGAATGCATTAAAATGGTGGGTCAATTTTGTCATTCTATTAATTGTCAACTAAATGCTTCTATATTAGCATTGTACAAGTTCCCTCATAAGTAAATGGTTAGTAACGTATATAGATACATGCGGAACGTATATCTAGACATAATCTATAGTGATTGGTTTAAAGCTAAGTGAGAGGGACCACTTAGCTATAATTGAGATGACTTCTAATATAAATCCAGTAGAAGCAGGATAAATGTTCTGCCTGATCAAAGGTTATCCCAACTGGGCCACCAAAGAAACAGATTTTTTGTGTAATAATAAGGCCTATCAAATCTTAATTAAAGTGTTGTTTTAAACTCTAATTCATTTGAGTTGTGCTCCGAAAGAGCATAAAACAAAGTTATTACCATCTTTAATGCATTGATTGTTGGATCTCTAAGTAACCATGATTAGCAAATTTGCATAATTTTAATTTGAACATTTTTTACTTTGTTCTCTGCATAAGCTTAGTGAATGTCAAAAATGAAGTCAATTGTTCATATGTATCGGATGTTGAAATTTCATTTTCAGAGAGTTGTCTTTGTAAAGTGCATCACTTAAAGCATTTGATTTGTTTTAATGTCTAAGATCTGTCGCTGTTCAACTTATAATCTCACCAGATATTCTTCATCTTATCAACGCTTGCTTTTTCTGAGCAAACTCAGTCCTCATCAAGGCGTGTACTAATCTAAGCACTTTTGTTCAGCCACCATCAAATCAAATAAGATGTGCTGTGGCTTTAAAGGAAATTTTGCACGAGCTGTATCTATACAGATCACTTAATCTACACGTATACTTGCATGTGATTATAACAATTCTTTCTTTCCAATGTGCTCCTGTTTTTAAACGGAAATGGAAGAACAAATGCATATAATTTGAGTAAAGCCACCGGAAATATATGTGAAACTTCATCGAAATTGAGTTGTTTTGTTAATAAATTAGGAACGTGGCTGATGTTCCAATACGTTTATAAGTACTTTAAAGCTTATAAAAATAAATGGTTGGCAATTATTAACTTTAAAGTGTATTGACTAAATACTGGCAAGACTAGTACAGTCTCCATACAGTAGGATGGACCATTTTGTTCCAGGTGCATGGTATGGATTTGGATAATTAGATATGTAGTCCCCATCAAATCATCAAAGTATCATTCTAGAGAGGATAAGAAAGCAAAACTAGCTATAGAGACGATACAAAAGCAGATTGATATATTATCCAAACGCTCACTAAAGAACCGAGAGAGACCCACCATTCTCACCCACGAGTGCTTAATTGCACAATCATGCAACACAACTGTGGCGGTCTATGTATCATCTTTGCTTAGTTACACGTTGTTTACTGGTTGGTTCCCATGTACTTGCTGCTTGACTAAAAGCATTGCTCCACATAAACTTGTGGTTGTCTTTGCTTCTTCCTTTTTATGTTTTTTCTTCACGTGCAAGGTATCTTTATTTTATGTTGCTAAAAAATTACAACCATAAGAAAATGGAAGTTTCATTTCAAAAGTTGCTGAAAGTTATAGGCTTTTTGAATGAAAATCGTAGTTTGTAATCATCAGTTTATCACGTAACAAAGGTAAATTAATTAGATAAAAGATTAATATCCAATTCCATCACTCTCTCGCATTACCTTGCAACCACGTTAGAGAAAGACAAGGAAAGAAGAAAAAAGGAAGAAGAAGAAGAAAACGTTTACTTTTCACTTTTTTTTTTTTTTTTTTTTCACTTTTTCCGTGTCTTGGCTTCAGAAAAGGAAACAATGTTACATTTATGTGTAGGCTTTATAGTGTAATTATATCTTTTGAAAATAAATATAAAGTTGGCGGATTATGATGGATGACCACGAGTCCGCAAACCATCTAGTGGTGTCTTATACATAATTTCTAACTTTCTGCCTTTAATGCGAAAACTTTCTTGGCTGGACTATTTCCCAGCAACTTCCGCAGTGCTTATCTTGTTTCTGTTTTGAATTTGTTAAGCCTGTAGTAGTTAATTTGCAGGTAATTCTATTATCTCTTACTGCTTTACAAGATGTCAGGATATTCTGTCCCTTATCTTATCTCATTGAATCTCAACTATCTATTTATGTGAGACCCACATAAATAGATGACTAAGATTCAATAGAATATAATAAGAGATAAGGTAATGGACAAAAGATCTGTCCCCTCTTACAAAGATGTAAATTAAAAAAACATTAATCACTTTTACATGTCACGAGAGTGTGGAGAGACGTTTCCTGCAGTAATAAGTAATTGGGCCCTTGTATGCTGGAGGGGAAACAAAATAGGCCTAAAACATCCACAGAACTTCCTTTGGGCCCATAGATTATAAAAGGCGCACTCGACAAATCCAGAAACATTTGAAAGAGCCGAAAAGGGAAAATTGAATGTTTCTGGGAGGGACGTTTCTGTAATAGCCATAACATTTTCAAAATCCTGAACTTTCGTCTGCCAAGTTGCCAAACATAGAAGCCCGCCCTTGCCTGATTTCAAAAACTAACAGCCAAAGTTCCTTCAAAGACATCATAACCAAATTCACGTTCAAATAAAAAAGGAAAAATCAACCGCCGTAGAAGTCCGTAATCTGTACGAGTTCAGTTATGGAGAAGATCTGCGTGGCAGTCCGAGTGAGGCCTCCGATCTCAGGCTCTCAAGAGATCGAAAATGGCGAAACCTACTGGAAGGTCGAAGACAATCGCATCTCACTTCACAAGTCTCACGGCACTCCTATCGCCGGCATATCTTATGCCTTCGGTACTCTCCTTATCATCTAAGTTTCCCTATCTCTTATCTCCTATCTCCTATCTCATCATCTCAGTAATGATCTTCATGTTTGGTAGATCGCATCTTTGATGAGAGCTGTACGAACGCTAGTGTCTACGAGCTGCTTACAAGAGACATCATCCACGCTGCAGTTGACGGATTCAATGGTAAATTTTGTCAATATTAGCAAGCGATTGATTTATCTGCGGACTTTTGAGCTAACCGTTGAGGTTTTTAAACCAGGAACTGCGTTTGCTTATGGACAAACCAGCAGTGGTAAAACTTTTACCATGAACGGTTCTGAAACGGATCCGGGAATCATTCGTCGTGCTGTTAAAGATGTTTTTAACAGAATAGACATGGTAAATGTTAGATATGAACGCTGTTGATAAGAATGTTCAGAATTTGATTTTCTGAGATTTGATTTTCTTGGAGCAGATTGCCGATAGAGAGTTTCTGATTCGAGTTTCTTATATGGAGATATATAATGAAGAGATCAACGATCTTTTGACGGTTGAGAACCAAAAATTGCAGATACACGAGAGCTTGGAGGTTAGATATTATGAAACCAACTTTTTGCAGCTCTCTCATAATTGTTGTTGTTAGATTAGATACAATCAATTGAATATGAGCTTTCCTTGTTTGTAGCGTGGCATCTTTGTTGCAGGACTCAGGGAGGAAATTGTGAATAATGCTGAACAAGTTCTTAAGCTTATTGAATCAGGAGAAGGTTAGTTTAAATTCATGTACTATAGAACTCGAATTGGTGAATCAAATCTGTTCTCAGTTTTTCTTTTTGTTTCTGAATATTTTCTTAGTTAATAGGCATTTCGGCGAGACGAACATGAATTCTCGTAGCAGTAGATCTCACACAATATTTAGAATGGTATGCTTCTACTCTATTGTGAGAAATCAACCTTCCGTTATACATAATTAGTCCTGATGAGATTATTTTTATTTTCATTCAAATACAATTTAAGGTGATAGAAAGCAAGGGGAAAGATACTAACTCTGCTGATGATTACTCAAGCGGCGATGCTATTCGAGTCTCTGTTCTGGTCTGTGATCTCTTTGTCCAACCAATGAATTTATGTAGCTTGATTTATATGTTTCCATTTTTGACAGTAACTGTATGATTCAGAATTTTCTTGAGCCGGTTTTTTAATGCCTCACTCTGTATTGAAATCAGAACTTGGTAGATTTGGCTGGATCAGAACGCATTGCTAAAACTGGAGCTGGTGGAGTGCGTTTGAAAGAAGGAAAGCATATCAATAAGAGCTTGATGATACTTGGCAATGTGATAAATAAACTAAGCGAAGGTGTAAAGCAGAGGTAATTGCTTCTTCTGCATTACATCTTTGTATGACAATAGAAACATCATTTGATAACGGCGGTATAAATAATGAACACAGGGGTCATATTCCTTATCGTGATAGTAAGCTGACTCGTATACTTCAACCTGCTCTTGGTGGTAATGCCAAAACTTCAATTATCTGCACTATAGCTCCAGAAGAGGTGGCCTAACATCAGCTTCCTCCCTTCTTTTTCTTGTTTGATGATGGCAACCCACTGATGGTTGTTCATTGGAGTCCCTGCTTAATTGGTGCTTTGCTTTATTTTGTTATCAAATTTATAGGTACACGTGGAGGAGTCGAAGGGAACTCTCCAGTTTGCTAGCCGAGCCAAGCGTATCACCAACTGTGTCCAAGTCAATGAGGTATATGTCTCTCGGTACTTTGACAGGTCATCCATTTCATCCATTTGGCTTATGTTGTGCATATATCAATTAGTTTAGATTCTTAAAGCCGAAAACGTGATGCATCTCCCGTTTTGGGGTTCTTAAGGAATGAAATGGAGGGCATGGTGTTGGCTGGACAGTGCTAAGTCCCAACTTATTTTGCAGTTTAATACAGTTCACTTCGCATTTGTTAGGCAACCGCCTGCTTCACTTCTACGCTACACGCTTGAAGTCATTAAATTAATGCCTTACTATTTCTCGAGTCTTTTTTCTTCTCATGTGGTTGCTTCTATTTGCAATGAATTAACTCAATTGTCAGAATTACTACTTCACTAAAGCATTTTCTCCAGCTATTTGATGAAGATGCAATTAAACTTTGACAACGCAGCTAACAAGAGTTGGTTTTGTTGCAGATTTTGACGGATGCAGCCTTATTGAAGCGGCAGAAGTTAGAGATAGAAGAGCTACGTAAGAAACTTCATGTGAGGACAGAATTATGTCTAATTTTGTTAAATGCCATGAAACAATTATATAACAGAGAAAATCTTCTTCAGGGATCTCGATCTGAAGTGCTAGAGCAAGAAATTTTGAAATTGAGAAACGAAATGCTCAAGGTAGAATGAACATTTGTTCTAAATATGGGCATCCACCAGGAAATATATCGTATAAAGTTTTTAAGTATTGCTGTTTTTTGGCTAATTTCGTACTTCAGTATGAACTAGAGCGGGAAAAGCTTGAAACGGAGCTAGAAGAGCAGAGGAAATCACACAAGGAGCGTGATCAATGCATCAAAGAGCAGCAAATGAAAATTGACAATCTAAATAACCTTGTCACGTCATCAGACTCTGATAGGATTTCGAATCAGGTAACGCTGGATTCAAGAGCAGCAGAAACATTTTAGTTTTATATCATATGTATAATCTCCATATTAAGCATATTCGATCAGTTTTCAGCGGATAACTTCTAACCTCCAAAAGCATATTGACCACTAAAAATATTCCTTCCAGCAATTGATTATTGTTCTCATGACCCAATTTTTGCTTGTATCCTCGTGCTGTAACCAACTAATGTCTAGTAAGCAAACAATGTACTTAGTCCCCTCCTCGGTTAGTTATTTCTATTTCCGAATACATATCACAAATTGATGAGTTTTGTTTTTTTCTCATTAGTTAGCCTTTTTTACAGAAACGAGCAGAATGATAGTTTAGAATCGCAAATACAGAGCAAGAAAACAATTCTATATTTTTTCTTTCTTTCTCATCCTCTCCATCGTTGGTATTTTGACTCTAAGTCTGCGATTCGTTTGGACAATTCATGTTTTGAATCTGATTCAAACACAATCACTTACAGGGGCAGAATTTTGGGAGACAAAGCGTCAAGGAAGAAAACAACGGAAGCAACAGTATTAACCAAGAGGATTTCTTTAGAACGCCTACTTTCAAGGCAGCTCCCAATTCCTTTGTCGTCAAACGCTCCAATTATTCCAGCCTACCAGATTGCAGTCCTGTTCCAGATACGCTAAGCAATGTGGCTGATGAAGACACATGGATGAAAATGAACAAAGGTTATGTAGCCGACCTGGATTCAATTGAGATGACTCCTGCGAGAAAAGTCCAATCCTTTCCACATAGTGATGTTACCCCAGTGAGTCAATATTTCTAGTTTCTCCAGTGAGACATTTACATCGCATGAGTGGATTTGATCTATACTATGAGTGCTCAGTTTCCTATTCGCAGCTAATAATTTTGTTTTATTTACGTACATAAGGTCATAGTTGATAAATTCATAGGCAACAAATTCAATCATCTTCGCATGGTTCCTTTCTAATATTTGAAGTCTTTTAATAATAACTATTATTGTACTTTATTACACTTGCTGATATGCATGTTATCGTTTGAAGTGTAACATTAAGGGAGCGACATTTTAACATTTATGATTAAGCCAATTAAGAGTTTCTAAAGAACTGCATGGTCTTATTTCATTCGTCAAACTTCCTTTCAGGGTTATTCAGGTGATAATTACAGAAAGGAGCTTGAGAATCTCAGAAGAAAACTGGAACTTGTCACCAAGGAGAAGACTGAACTTGAGGTTATTGTATCACGTACTTCGAATTTCAAATATCCCCAGTTATTCGTTGCATCAGCTGAAGAATATTGCATTGTATTTGCTACGTTTTGCACATGCGCAAATCCATGATGACCGACTTAGACCATGCAATCTGATTTCCATAAACTCATCTGAGTACATATTTTGTCTCATTATTAAGCAAAGACCGAGTTATTGGCAGCTCATGTGAATTTCTCTTTGGTCTACAAAGTGTGCTGCCAAATGTTATGGCCTCTGCTTTGCATTGATTTTCAATTTTTTGACAAGCCATTGGCCCACCTAGTTCACTAAATTGATGCTCATTATATGTTTCATTACATCATAGCCATTTCTATATCTACTTTATATTATGTATTTATTTGTTGCAAATGTCTTAACAATGGATGTGTATTCATATGACCCGAGTCCTTTGCCATTGATTTTTCTTGGCACTGATAGAATATGTGTTGGATGGATATCAGTTGAAGCATTCACAGCAAGTGATTTTAAACGATCGTTTGTTGATGGAGATATCAGAACTTAAACAAGAAGCACAACTCTTCGAAGAACTACCAAAAAAGCTCTGCGAATCCGTAGCTGATTGCAAAGATATGTACAAGGATGTGCTGTTAATGTTACAGGTAAAGGCCTTCCTCGTTGATGTCTCCCACATGTAATATTTCATATTTAGCATAACATACTTTAGCTTCCTATCTTCTGGACAGAGATCCGTACCTCATGGCGAATCTCTAATTGTAAAATTGCTCTCCGGCACAAGCGAAATTGGTGTGAGCATATTCTCAAATCTGGAAACCAATTTCTCTATGGCGCGGGATGGTCATGATTCAGTCCCCAGGGATGATTCTCCTGTCAAACAACGGTGCAGAATGCTTTCTGAGAGCTTGATAGGGACCATTGAATCCTTGGTATTGTCCGAAACATCAACAACACAGGTTAAAGAGAAAGACGCAATCTACAGCCGCGAATGTAAGGTAGCTGCCTGGTCACAATCACCAAGATATTATCTATCACTTCTGGTTTTAATAATTGTCCTGATATTTGGATATGCTGTTTCAGCTTTTGGCATTTTGTTAATATAAACAGCAGATCCAATAATTATTTTTCCTTTCCAAATAATACGTGTTTGCCAAAGTCATGTACAAAACTTGGTTATCAATCAAATAACGTTGTTATAGTGGACATGGATTCTCTTTGAATTTAACATATTTCCATGGCAAAGCCAGTGTTCCTTTGTTATTCTGCTGTATCCATCTTAAAAACTATTTCTAACAGTTCTATAGCTTTTGTAAACATGAGAACATATCTGACCAACACTCTTGGATATTCTTGTCATGATAATATCAAGTAGAAAGAACTTGCTGGCTATGTAAGATGAAATGATTTTATAGGCGCCCGCAACTTGTTATACTTTGTTTCTGAATCTGTACTTTTTCCTATCTTGAAAATTGTCTGGATATTACTTGCATTCTTTTTATATAGTAAGGCTCTTCATGATGCTTTTGAAGGAGATTGACCATATTTGCTTCGTAGTTATACAGTGCATGTATTAGGACTGAAGAAGAGAAAATTGATCTTTAGTAATTCTGTCATGTACTAGAAGAATTAAGTAACATCACTAATTACTGTAGCACAAAGCATGGATCACTACGATTATCTTTTAGCTCTTGAAGGTTTAGTAATTTTAATTGATTAAGGACTGCATGGAAAGTGAAACTGCTTCTTGGGAGGAGAAACTGGTCAGCGAGCTCGACACCTTTAAGGTAAAGTGCAATTGCTTGCAAAAGGAGTTGGAAAACAACCAACAGCTTCTTGGGGAGTCCAGGGAAAGATACACCGTCTTGGAAAGAGATTTTCGGCTCTTGAAAGAAGAAAGGGATACTTTGTTTCAAAGAGTCAGCGATTCAGCTCATAAAGTTGCACTGGCCAATGACCAAAAGGAGAATGCTTTGAAGGATTTGAATAATGAAGCCCTGAGCAGGAAAGATCTCGAGGATAAGATAAAGCAGTTCACTGCCGCTTTTGCAGGTCGACACAGGTCATTAATATCTTTTCAAAAAGAATTAAAATGCCAAGTTGAGACACTAAGCGCCAAAAGCTCATTCTCAGTGTCCAAGTAGCTTGGTCGTTGAGGGCCTCGCAGCCGGACAGCTGCTTGAAGCTATGGTAGGGCTGCAATTAGTTTCCTTTGTATTCTGATCTATTTCACATGATTCTATTATGTTGATTCATGTGGGTTTCTTTGCATCTGCTCGATTTTCTCCTACTAGGTGCCATTCACTTAACATGCCCTAGGAGGAGCATGAATTGCAAACGGACTTTTCCAGGTAAATATGAATGTAGTCGCGTTACAAACACACTGCAATTGTGGTGACTTTATGTGGAGTCATAAAATTCAGACTGCTAGGCAATTGTAAGACTTGTTAATGTATGTAATATTATTAGGCTCAGGAGAGCACTATGTTCCAGTTCTTCTATTTCCCGAAATTGGTTTTGCTATACTCCACTCCTTTTAGCTACCTACTTCCATAACGTATTTTATTAGGTTTAACATTCGAATGTCTCTTAGTCTGATGTTACAGCAATCAATTTGGATTGATTTGTTAAAAACATTAAATATGGGGCGAAAGACAGAAATCTTAGTTGAATAAAATGCTGCCATCTGGTTTGGATATATGTTCTTTTGACGAAGATTGGACTTAATCTACTCCAAAATCAACTTCGACGAACATCCAATATTCTGGACTATAAACACTTCAAACTTCAGGACAAGATACACACATTCCTCACGCCTTGGTTCATTTTTACCACCGACTGTAACAGTATCTCCATCTATTGATATATGTGCCTATAAAGCTGCACATGTTCATTCCTCGTCTTTTAAGTGGCGTTTCCTTTGTGTTAGGCATGAACATCGGCTGTCCGGAGAAACCAAAACTTCTTTTTGAACAGCACCAAGAAAATATAAAACACTAACGACTTGCCCAGGGTCAGTGTCATGAATACCATATTTATAATGGTACCAAATTTCGCTCTTATCGTTCGGTAAAATTTTAAATTTATAATATATTCTCTATTTTTTAAAAAATTGTAAAATATTTCTTTAATATATTGTATTATATATTTTATAATTTTACATTAATTTTGTCTCCAAAAATTATAATAATAAAAATTTAAAATAATAATCATTAATTTATTTTTATTAACATTAATTTTAAAATATTTCACATATAAATATAAAATTAAGAATAATACAAAATATTTAAAATATTACAATTTTATCATATAGTAAATAATAATTACATCAAATAAAAAATAATAAATGTTCATGATTCTCTAACAATTACAATTTGCAACAAGTGTTTGTATTTAAGAATCAACTAAAAGTGAAATTTGAAATAAAATATTTACAATTGTATTGTATATATAGAATTTAACATATACATCAAATATAAGTGAAATTAAAAGAAGAGAAACAAAAACCTGAAATTTCATTCAATCAAATACTTAAATTGCATTCGTCTTAATTCTTATTTAGTACGAAATCCCCATCATTAAGAGTAATCTCATCATCAGAATCATTTAAATTCATTGCACCAAATAATATGTCAATATTTTCTTATCGAAGATTATCTTCCAATTCACTATCATCTATTAAACTCGGTTTTTCAGAAACTCAATCAGCTAAAAGATCGATATTATCTATGCAAATTAGATCTACTAAATTACTTATTCTATTAAGAGTCCTAGTAAAAAATAAAATAAAATAATTAAAAAATTATAAGAAATTATATCTAACTTAATAATGATAATAACATACATTTTCCAAAGTTTTAAATTGTATCGAATAAAGACCAAATCATTCAATCTTTTGTGCTCTAATTTATTCCTTCTTTTGTAATAGAAAAATTTTAATGTGCTCTAATTCCTTTAATACTCTGTTGCACTTACACATTGACTTAGAATTCGAATTATAAACATTTGCAATTTTGGGACACCACTTCTGAATTGGTCATACCAAGCAACTGTAAGACAATAAAAGTAGCATTATAGACAAAGTAAAATGATGATTAATTAACAACAAGTAACAAAAGTGAAAAATACATACCTGAATTAATCTCCATTTGTGCAATTGCCATTGCAAAATCATTAGAAGCATCCTTATAAATCTCTTTTGTGAGCATAGGAGATGTTGCATCATCTCATAAGCAACAACTATTATAATAGTTACTAGCATTCTCCTATTAATTTCAGTTTTCTTTGTAAAACTTGGTCTGAAATAAACACTAGGATTAAAAAAATACCCTAGCTACAAATAACAGAGAATAAAGTTGTCTTTCTTACCTCTCATTGATGATTATAAGATAAGGTGTATATAAAGAAGACCTTTTTCAAATTGGCCTTAATTGTTTCCTTCGCTTTTTCCATGACATCATAAAATAACTCATTGATGTCTTCTCATCACTATCAACCAGATGAAGTACCCTCACATAAGGTTCATAAATTCTGATGACAAAGTAACATTGGATTGGGACCAAAATTTATTATCTTCAAGTATAATTTTAAAGATCTCTAATCTAGCATTAGACCTAGTATGCTGAGATGCAACTCTCTTATCACTTGTAAATATTTATCTCAACTCTTTTTTCATCATAATAAAATACTGAAATGATAAGAAATTTGTTGTAAATCTTGTAATAGCAGGACAACACAAATTCCTACCACTAGTAAAATCCTTTCTCATTAAATTTAAGACCCATGCATAATTGTAGATAAACTTGGTCTCTTTTTTTTACTTTTTGCACAGTCTCATCAATAATAGGAAAATACCTAGTATCCCAACATCAAGTCAATGTAATGTGCAACACAAGGAGTCCAATAAAAAGAACCATACTTTCTTTGCAATCTTCTTCTAGTTGCTTTATAAATGAAATCATTGTCAGTAATGAACTTAACAGTATTTCTGGCCTAATAACTTCAAAAAATATTTCAAAGAGAGTATCAGCATTCCTAACAAGGCCAGATGTATTAATAGGCTTCAAAAACATTATGTCCTTTACAGAAATTAATAAATTCATATACTATTTTCTACCAATGAGAATGATAATCTTGGGTTATACCAAGCTATATATTTAACTATGCATAAAATATAGTGATAAATGTGTATTTTTTACTTATAAATTAAAATTAATATTTGTATTTTTATTTTCTGACAAAAATAAACAATATAAAAATGCAAACATTTAATTTTATTAACTTAATTACATATATTAAATGATTTAATTATATATTAAATCTTATATTTAAATGATTAATCATATGTTAAATACTTTTTATATACAATCAATTAGTAAATTGTATGTTTCATATAAATTAATTAACAAATTAACAACTTAATGAATTCATTTTGATATCGTTTTTATGATTATTAAAATAAAAAAAATAATATGATATATTCTTGAATTATACACAATTCATAAATCACAATACTTAAATATTCTTCCATAATTGATACACAATATTATTTTGATCTCATTTCTTCATAAATTTACAATGCCTAAATGTCATTAAAATTGAACCAGCTCACACAAATAATTCTAACTTTCAAACCCATATTGTCCAATGCATGTTTTATAAACTATTCATAAAACACACATGACACAACCAAAGCACAATGTAATTGCAATTCAAAGTAGAAACAAACAACTCAAAATACACAAAAAAATCAGAAATTGCAATCAAGTCATGATCAGGTTGGGTCAGGTCAACTTTGGATCTAAATTTGGAAAACTAGAAATCCTGATTTCTAATCTGCATATTACAACCTGTCTAAGTGAGCAAAGAAAAATAGCAATGGTGGAATGAAGAAGACAGCTTGCAACAAATGCCTTACGGTTGGAAAAAGCAGCAAGTGGTCTGATAAGAAGCGGAGGCTTGTAGTGTGTGGTTGGGTAGGCAGTCTGACTGTGGAACGTGGTGCAATAGTAGTGGTAAAGGGAAATTGTGCGACTTGTGAGGGCAATGGATGGTCAGCAACTATTGTTTATGTGGAAGGAGGGAGAATGAACGATTCATCTAGGGCTAGGTAGAGAGGAGAGAGAGAGACAGAGCAAAAATGAGAGTGGTCTGCGTGGGTGGGATTTATTTTTTTAGGTTCTTTTCTACAAATCAATCTCTAAAATTTTTAAACTTCACGGTACTGGCCGATTCAAATGAAAATGCTAGTACTGACTGTTAGTATAAGTCGACTTGTGCACTGTGTAAGTCGACTTGTACTTTGTGTAAGTCGACTTGTACATTGTGTAACTCGACTTATGCTTGTACAGTATTGTACATTTGTTAGAGTAGTGCCCTAAAGGCAATC
>JAOQMQ010000006.1:4741284-4757465 GCA_027563845.1 Erythroxylum subrotundum
GGGAAGAATCGAGGCAAGAGCGGGTTCGTTAGAACAAGCCCGATTCAAACTCGTTCTAATTCCTGGGACCGTAACAATTTGGTATCAGAGCCAGAGACGATGGATGAGCTTCGGGAAGAGTTCGATGCAAAATTCAAGTCTTTAGAGAAAACAATGAAAGATCAGTTCGATATGATGATGAAACAATTCCAGATGATGTCAGGGTCAAAAGAACAGGAGAAAGGGGCTGAAAACGGTGACATGGAGTTGGAGAGAAGTCATTCACATACCTCTCGTATACATCCTGGAAATTCCAGGGGATCTAGTACGTTTCCCCGTTACACCAAGTTGGACTTTCCGACCTTTAATGGGGCTGAAGATCCGGCAAGCTGGTTGTATCGATGTGAGCAATTCTTCGATAATCAAAAAACTGAGGAAGGGGAAAAGATTGGTCTGGCAGCTTACCACATGCATGGTGAAGCGCAAATCTGGTACCAATTAATAGCAAAGAAGGGGAAGATAGTGAATTGGGAAGATTTCAAGAAGGCTTGCACAGTTAGGTTTGGGCCCCCAATCCGCGACAACCCTCTCGGAGACTTAGTGGACTTGAAACAAAAAGGTTCAGTAGAAGAGTACCAGAGAAGGTTTCAAGAAATATTAGCCAGAGCAACTGATGTCGAGGAAAGGCAATATGCAAACTTTTTTATTGCTGGATTGTCTCCAGAAATAAGAATTGAGTTGGAGATGCAAAAGGTCGCCGATCTTGACGAAGCGATGAATATGGCAAGGGCCTATGAGAAGAAATTACAGATTATGCAATCCTTTGGAGGGCAAAAACCAGCAGGGGCAGGGCAGGTGGGTTCGACGTCTAAAGGTTCGTATCCTCCTAAAATAGCTTCACTTGGTGCCGCAACTCAGTCCAAAGGACCGACAGCCAGCAAGAGTAATTCGGTGCCTTGGAAACGCCTTTCACCTGCAGAGATGGCTGAGAGACGAGCCCAAGGACTGTGCTTTAATTGCGATGAAGCTTATGGGGTGGGCCACCAATGCAAGAAATTATTCAGCTTGATGGTGGAAGTAGAGGATGACGATGAGGAACAGTTGTGGGAAAAGGCTGAACCAGTTGAAGATTTGACTCCAAAAATCTCAATCCATGCCCTCTCAGGTACTCACGGCGCCAATACGATGCAGCTAAAGGCAATAATCATGGGTAGTGTTGTTTTGGGGTTAGTGGACTCGGGGAGCACACATAACTTTGTTAGTGAGCTTGCGGCAACTCGGTTGGGGATGGAAGTTCACCGTCGAAGTGGTTTGCGGGTGACAGTCGCCAACGGAGAAAAGGTGGAGAGTACCGGGATATGTTCGAAGGTAACATTTACGATTGATGCAATCTCTTTTTCAGCGGATTTCTTTGTTATTCCGTTGGATGGATTTGATTTTGTGTTAGGCATCAAATGGTTACAATCATTGGGGCCTGTCACGTGTGATTACAATTCTCTCACCATGAGTTTTAAAATTGGGCAAGTATCAGTTACATTACAAGGACAGCCAAGTCCTTATGAGGTTCGTTTAAACGCCGTCCATGCGGTGGAATTGAAACAGCCTCTGGAATTGCTCTTGGAGGAATTTGCGGACGTGTTTAATGAACCTTCGGGGCTGCCCCCTATCCGCCATTGCGACCACCGCATCACGCTGATTCCCGGTGCTCAGCCCGTGGTTGTCCGGCCATACCGCTACCCACATATGCAAAAAGACGAGATAGAACGGCAATGCAACTTAATGATGCAGCAAGGTATTATCCGACCTAGTAAGTCACCTTTCTCGTCTCCAGTCATACTTGTTAAAAAGCACGACAACAGTTGGCGATTTTGCGTGGATTATCGGGAACTTAATGAGAAAACTGTTAAAGACAAATTTCCATTGCCGGTGGTTGATGAATTATTGGATGAATTGCATGGGTCTAAATTTTTTACAAAGTTGGATCTCAGGTCCGGTTATCATCAAGTACGGATGGACTCGGAAGACATAGAGAAAACTGCCTTTCGGACTCATCACGGCCACTTCGAGTTCCTTGTGATGCCGTTTGGCTTGACAAATGCCCCATCGACTTTTCAGGCCTTGATGAATGAGGTATTCCGGAAGCACTTGCGCCACTTCGTGTTAGTATTTTTCGATGATATACTCATTTACAGCACTTCTCGGCCTGAACATTTACGCCATATCCGAATTGTGTTTGACTTGCTCCGTGCTCATCGATTATTTCTCAAGAAGTCTAAATGTTCTTTTGGAGAAACCCAAGTGGCGTATTTGGGTCATATTGTTTCTGGTACAGGTGTTACAGTGGATGCGAGCAAGATACAAGCCATAGTCGATTGGCCTCAACCGCAATCTGTTTCGGCTCTACGAGGATTTCTTGGGTTGACGGGATACTATAGAAAGTTTATTCGCGACTACGGCACGATTGCTGCCCCCTTGACACAAATGTTGCGTAGAAATGGCTTCCAATGGAGTGAGGCCGCCCTTGTAGCTTTCACTGCTCTTAAAGAAGCCCTTATTGCTGCTCCGGTTCTCGCCTTGCCAAATTTTGATCATGAGTTTATCATCGAGTGTGATGCTTCGGGAACCGGAATTGGAGCTGTCCTTCATCAACATGGTCACCCAATAGCGTTTTTCAGCCGCAAAATGACCGACAATCATTTGAAACTTCCGGCGTATGAACGTGAGTTGATCGGATTAGCCAAGGCAGTCCAACATTGGAGGCCGTATCTTTGGGGACGTCACTTTCTTATTCGAACAGATCATTACAGCTTAAAGTATCTTATTGAGCAGCGTCTCTCCACTTCTCCACAACAACATTGGATGAGCAAACTTTTGGGGTTCGACTTCCGAGTTGAGTATAAAACGGGGAGCACCAATAAGGCGACTGATGCTTTGTCCCGTCATGATGAACCACCAGCATCTTTGCACGCCATTAGCAGCCCACAACTGTCATTGTTTGAGGAAGTACGAGTCGAAATACGAGAGACCGAGAATTTATGTGCTCTGTTAAAAAGAATAGAAAGTGGCGAGGCGGATCCCAGGTGGTCAACCAAAGAGGGGCTGATTCTCTTTGATAACCGTGTATACCTCTTACCCACTTCACCATTAATTCCCAAAGTCTTGTCTGGATTCCATGATGCCACTCATGAAGGCATTCAAAAGACCTTGCAACGTCTTCGCCGAGATTTCTATTGGAAAGGGATGAAGACGATGATTCAAGATTATGTAGCCGCCTGTCCGATATGCCAGCAACATAAAATTGAACATCTAAGTCCGGCTGGTTTGCTTCAACCCTTACAATTACCGTCACAAGTATGGGCTGATGTCTCCATGGACTTCATCGATGGTTTGCCCACATCTAAGGGTAAGTCCGTTTTGTTCGTGGTGGTTGATCGCTTCTCTAAATATGCCCATTTCATTCCGATGTCCCATCCGTATTCAGCAACAAGTGTGGCCGAGGTATTTTTCTCAAATATTGTCCGTCTTCATGGGTTGCCAGAATCTATTGTTAGTGATCGTGATGTGGTTTTTACTAGCAAATTTTGGAAAGAGCTATTTCGTTTACATGGAACCAACTTGGCTTTTTCCTCGGCATTTCACCCACAATCTGATGGACAGACGGAAGTAGTGAACCGAACCATTGAGATGTATCTGCGATGCTTCGTGGGCACTCGGCCGAAGAGGTGGGTGGAATGGATTCCGTGGGCAGAATATTGTTACAATACGTCTTTCCATTCAGCCTTGCAAACATCTCCTTTTCACGTGGTATATGGGCGCGAACCGCCCCAACTTTTGTCTTATGAGTTTGGGTCTTCCAATGTTGACGCTGTCAATCAAGCGTTGGTTACTCGAGATGAGGCTTTGCATGAAATTAAGTTGAAGTTAGCACAGGCCCAGCACCGCATGAAGACCGTTTACGATAAAGGGCATCGAGATGTTGAGTTTTCCCCGGGCTCCTTTGTGTGGCTTCGCCTACACCCACACCGACAGAAATCGTTACCAGGAGCTGTGCGACATAAATTGGCAGCAAAATTTTATGGGCCCTTTTCGATTATTCGCAGGATTGGGAATGTGGCTTATGAACTAGCCTTGCCAGAAGATTGCAAAATGCATAATGTGTTCCATGTCTCCCTTCTCAAACCATTCAAGGGTGACCAGCCTTCTATCATAACACCACTACCACCAACTGTCGTCGGTCAGGCCTCGCCGGTTCCTTCTGCTGTTGTTCGAGCTCGTCGTAATCGTGGTTCATGGGAGGTGTTGGTCCAGTGGGCTGGATTGGCTGACTGTGATGCTACGTGGGAATTACTCGATGATTTCCGCAGTTCTTATCCGACTTTCGAGCTTGAGGACAAGCTCTTTTTCGAAGGGGAGGGTAATGTTATGGATTCCTTTATTGGAAAGAGTTATCAGAGGCGTAACAAGAAGATTTAGTCAATTATCTTAGAAGTTTATTTGGATAGAGTCTTTATCTATTAGAAGTTTATTTGAAACAGATTTAGTCGATTATCTTAGAAGTTTATTTTGGCAAGAATTCTAAATTGAGTCTGTAAGCTTCGTTATAAGAAGCCAGCTACTTTCATGAATAAAGATATCAAAAAAGATTATCATAAACTTCTTGGTAGGCAACTCCCTTTGAGTTCCAAACATTGGGAAGAATCGAGGCAAGAGCAGGTTCGTTAGAACAAGCCCGATTCAAACTCGTTCTAATTCCTGGGACCGTAACATTCAAGTATATAGTACTATGGTTCTTATAGGAAGACGTCAACTTCCTATCCAAATTGGCTTCCAAATGACATCATGATCTCACGCCCCGTTAATGAAATTATTGAACTTGAGAAAGTTATAATGCTGATTGTCGTTTTAAATGAATGTCAGCCACTTAAGATAGGTTCACCACAGATAACAAAATCTCCTCCACAGTCTTATAAGGAATCAGAAGAATCAGTAATTTTCATATTGAAAAGTATCATCCAATCATCATCCAAGCGCTAATTTGATTTGACTTAAAGAATACCTTCAAGTTGATATCTGATATAGGAGGAGAACCAACTTCAACAGAAGCTGCAGCCTTAAATTCTTCAAATGCCCAAGTTGACAACATCATAATCTGCAAACATAAACGTTAGACACACATAAAGGGCAGTATATAGAAAGGGGAAGATACCACAAATACCTTTCCTGACTTCATCACATCCTTTACCCTAGTTTTGTCATCATGGTACTGTTAATATCAAAAATAAGTTAGACTTGCAGATCTCAACTGCTTGCAGTAAGACCAAAAAGCACACACCAAAAGTTACACAAGTTCGGCAACAACCATGTTAAGGAATGCCATAGAATTGCATGCTCAGAAAGTAACTTCTAATTTCCTACGATTAAAACTAACTGTTACATTGGGAGAGGGTAAACAGGATAAGCACAGTCAGAATAAATACAGAAAAGAGAAGGGGGAAAAAACTCAAAACAGTTCATTTTACTACCAACAAAACACTAATTCAAACTTCATGAAGTGAAGATTCATGCTTAAATATAATAGTAATTCAAAACCGAGAGACCATCATGGTCAGGATGACTGAAGAATGGAAAAAGGCCCAGATAAATTATTTTATATAGTCCCTGAATATATTTACGCTCTTTTGGCAACAAAGCTTATGGTTACTAGTAGCACTAACTGATTTACAAAAATTAAGATATTAGCCTGATTCACAAAAACAGGTGCTGAAATCTCAAATCTCCCATCTACTTCTAAGACAAAGGGAGGAAAAGCATACCATATCTCTTTAGACATCACCACAACCCAACCTCTTTCTGTGCAGTTTCCGCAAGCCATACATATTTGCATGAAATAATTTCAAAAGCTTTTCGCTTCAATCCTTAAAAGTTTTTCATTTGGTTATTAAAATATTCCACTTCCTTAACATCACATCTATACAAAACTGTGACAGGGGAAGGCCAATATTTTATGTCAAATAAGTTTCTAACGCTAAGACAGGATAAAAGAGGGGGTAGAGATAGAGAGAAGTATGATCCACCTTATCACCACTAATATCTAACCTAGGTAGTACATAATGTACTCTGTAACCGGCAAAAATCGTAGAAAACTGGAAACAACTACATATAGAATAGATGTTAGAGCTTATTGCCTGCTAACTGATCCATGACTAAGCAAACTTAATCATGACAGGGCCCAAAAACAAACACAAACTAGAATAATATCAGGATAGTTACCTGCTTCTCTAATTCTTCAGCAACATCCTCAAACAAATCTTTTGGTGTTGAACCAGACATGTTAGTAGCAACAGCATGGTATTGGTCTGATTCCTTGACCTAATTACAAAAATATAAAAAGTTTACACCAAACACAGTTCCAGGCAGTCTCTTGTCCATTGTATTTATTTTAAAAAAAGCAACTCCTTTTTATGTTTTCCTTAAGAATAAATCAAGAAATAACCTTCAAGCAATAGTCATGCCAGTGAGTTTTAGCTGAAAGTGACCCTGCAGCCACGTGCTCTGCCATCAATTTACGAAATGCATCACGGTTTTTTCGCTCAGCTCTTCTCAATTTCTCCTTTTATGCAGCAACAGATAATCATAAGAACAAAATTCAGAACAAAATAAAAGAGCTTGCATGCAGATTCTACCTTGTGAATCTTCTTTTGCTCCTCCTCTTCTCTCTCCAATTCACGGATATAATCCTGCACCACTAGCATCAGTATTATTTCATGTTCAAATAAAAACATATAACGAGGCTACAGGTGAGAGAATATACCTGGTACACCAGTAGGCGGTCAAGTTTTTCAAGGTGCAAGCATCGCTCATCATCCTCCAAGCGATCTTGAATCTTCCGCCACTGACTATTCACCTGTGATCAAAAAACAGATTGAGAAAGAGGTCTGAGAAAACTGATTGTGAAAGAGTTCAGGAATTGAAAAACAGGAATATTTGAAGAGGACCTTAATGAAGTCACATGATTCAAGAAATTTTCTATGTTCTGCTACATGATGCTTGTGGTCCTCTGCAGCTTTTTCTTTTTCCTGCATTAAATGTGAGCATGAGCAACAGAAGACTGCTGTAGAATTTTTGCACATAAGACCCTTGCTTCAAATAAGTATTATACATAACATCGGAGTTCAAGAGCATAGTGATTAACATATTTTTCAGTTAGATATAACAATCTTTGGTTTTTCCTCTCTACAAATTCTACATTTCTTTCCTTGTGTTTAACAGTGACTTCTAGATTCTTAGTATGCACTATTTGAAGTAAATAAAGCAAGTATTTATTTCTTCCACTTCTTAGGCTGCTCAAAGAAAACTGAAATGATCATCTTACTCTTTCTTTCACTGCCCATGGAACTCTGAATCAATTAATGTACCCTTCATCACAAGCCATCACTAAGAAGACCACCATTTTCATTTTTTCTCCAAGGAATTACTTAAAGTTGCAAAGGAAACATAAAAATGAAAGCCTAGGAAACAACTGTAGCAACAACAAAATTATTCCTTTGGTCCATTGATATTGAAAATGTTGCACAGTTTTTGATCATTCATGTGGGAAAGGAACATAATCCAAACTTAAGAATTCTGCCAAATGAATGCATAGAATCGATTGCCTCCCTCTTCCAAACTCACCACCTCCCCCTATCTCTCTCCCTCGTCCAAAGTCACCTCCTCTTCCTTCTCTATCCCTCTCACCCCCTTCTCTTCCTTCTATATCTCTTTTTATATATACATTTTTATATGTACAAGTCTAAGTACGTGTCTTTTAAAAGTTCCTCTATTTCTTACAATGTTTCTTTATGTCTTGAAAACTATTAACTAATGAATAGTATAAGTCTTTAGGTAATTAAACCACGATATTCCTTGATATTTAGTTCAAATCATGTGGATAGAGCATTGGCGTTCAAATTCTAACAGAAATTAATTCAGACTTAACAGGATCATTTGTTTCAAAAGAAAAAACATGAGCAAATTAAAAGCTATACGTAGGTTTAAGGATATAACTGAAAGGGGAAAAAATAAAATAAAAAGTCCAAAGAGAAACTAACACTAAGGTTTAGGGAATAAAAATTATGTTTTGCCATTTCTTTTCCATAAATATGAAAGAGAAACGCAAATAGTTATCATTTCTTTACCTTCCTCTCCAGCTCTACTATGTAGTTGTCAAAAAGATCCTCCCGATCCCTGGCTTTCTCAACAGACTTGAATCGTTCATCATTCTCAAACAAACTCACAGCTTTGCTGATATAAAATAACGCAGTGTTAAGATAATAAAACCTGTGCCTAGAATGGCAGCGCTGTTTCTAAAGATAGTAAAAGAATCCTAATAAAATACAGCGACATTTCAACCTCCATTTCATTGATGAAGTAAGTTCTGTGGATTCCTGAAATGAGATCAAAGTACATAAGGCATTTTCACAAAGAGAAATATATATCCAAGGACGAACAAAGAACATTCTCAGGCGTACTAACATACTTCCAACATCTTTGAGAATTCCTCACGAGCTTTTTTCTGCCTCATTCTCCTCTCCTCAGCCTCGATTTTTTTCCTTTGACCCAAGTACTAGAATGGTACATAGCAAAGTGTATATCACAATCTATGGGCTATCAATATTAAATGCTTGCACAACAAACTCCTTGAAAAAAAAGGGTACCTCGTTAAATGCTTGCTTCCGTTCGCCTATTGTTTTCAATGCACCATATCGTTTGTCATTAATGACCTCCCGCATTGTCTAACAGGAGATATTATTATCAATGAGAATCATTCAATCAGATAAATAAATGGCAGGAACCAAATAAAATCAGGGTACCTGCTCCCAAGTCCAATCAGATCGAACGTTTGCAGATTCAAGGAGAGCTTTGAATGCACTTTTTGCCTCCTGAAGATATTAATAACAAGCAAATAATAGAAGAACCACTAAAGATGATATTTAACAAAGACATTGTCATCACAGTTTTCCAGTGAAGTAAAATCAGACACGACTTTTTACGGAGGTTTGGGAAGGCTGTTGGTTGGCAGCTGATTCTATAATACCTGTTTGCTGGCAAATACTAAAGGTTCATCATCTGAGTTTTTCTCTTCCAATGAGGCCAAATTAGCTTTTCCTGCATCAACACAACCTTTTCTTTCATCCTGCCAGCATCACAGTCAACACATCAAAAAGCAATTTAGCATTTCTCTCATATGCATCCCACTTTTGAAAGGGGTATGTAGTTAAACACATCTCTTCCTTCTCCATCAAAAGAATTCAGTATTTAAGTTCATTCGAATTGTGCGTCTATATCCATCCCCTAATTACAACTTCCAGAGCAGCATCACGAAAACTACTCATACCTTAATATCCCGCATAGATGCTCCATCCCAAGAACTTCCAACCCCTTGGAGTGCTTGATTGTCTAAGCCACTCCTGAAATTTTTTTTAACCAAGGCAAAGCAACAGTCAAAAGGGTTACGTACAAGGCAATATTTTGCAGAAATCACTACAAACAAACAAGGAAAATGGTTACATACAATGATGTTGCATTAGCATTGGCTGAAGCGCTAGGAACCCCAGTACCTCCTGAAACAGAGGTTGGCAAAGCATTCATGGTCACAGCAGGTAGTTGGACACTAGCAGCGCTTGTTAGTGCAGAATCTGCAGTAGCAATGGCTGCTAATCCACTAGCTACCATAGGGGCAGAATCCGCAACAGATACCACAGGTGTGACTGAAATTGGACTTGAAGCCACTCCAGTTAGTGGCAAGGATAGGACGGAGGCAACTGAAATTGCTGAATTAGATACCTCATCCGATGTGACAGCAACAGTTGCAGGGACTTCAGAATTAACATTTGTCACTGCTTGAGTTGCCTGAATGACAGTTTGATGAGCTTGCTCACGAGCAAACTGGAAACATGTATTAAGCATGAGGTCAGAAAGGCTACAGGATGTGGAAGGGAAGTGTTAGAAAATTTATATACCTTGAGTTCATCAGGAATCGACCATTTAGATTGCTTTGTAACCTTGTTGTAGTAGTACCTGCATAAGCCATCAAGGATTAAATTACCTTGTGGAAATAAGAGAATCAAACACATACTCGTAGAATACTAAAACACACTTTTTTCCCTCGGGAGTCGTAAATTCCTTCCAAACAGTTGATGCATCAGCCCTCTGTCACAACAACATTGATTTTCAAGTGGAGAATCTTAATTAGTAAGATAAATAATCATGGATATCCTTGGATACCACGTATCATGTATAAATAAATGCCCAATAAAACTGACAAAAAAGAAGGCATACTTGCTTACCCAAGGTAATGACAAAGCCACATGAAAAAATCACATAGATAAATATGAGAGATTGTATGTCAACAGTATCAATTAAAAATATAACAGCCACTTGCATGCTAAAAAGATCACGGAAAAAATATCTAATTTCAGGTTAAAGTATAATTAGTTCTGCTGCCTCAGAAGAGCTTAAAATACCCTGAAATTCACCAAATGGTCATCACTTGTTCCATTCATTCTGAACATACTCCAAGAACATCCAGTAGCAACCATAACAGCCCAAAAATTGAAATGTATGTAGGAGAAATAAGAATGCAAAACATGTAAAGTTATAATCTTCAACCAATCCCTAACCCCATAAAAATAGTTGCACCCCATAAATCTCGCAAAGCCTAGTATTAGATAACTTTTAGCCAGGGAAGAGCCTGCTAACCACCCCAAGGACCTCAATATGCAAAATATAAACCACAATGCTCAGAGAACAGAATTTGTTTCTGTAAGGAACTACAAGGAAGCAGATGATGGTTAATAAAACAACTGCACAGTGCTCTCCCAGTGATCATCACCATCAAACAAGGCAGAAAAAGAACCAAAGCATTCAAAGCTATTGTTAACAGAAAACAGAATTAACAGGACCCACAAGGCAATTAATGAGTAAGTTAAAGTTGATACCAGGGAAATATGGGACGGACAGAGTAGAATAGCAGCAAGACTTGTAAAATACAATGGTTGACACATGGTGCAACATATAGTATCTACGAAGTAACACGGAAATGGAACAAGAGGTGAGAGTTGGATGCAAATTCAAAATATACAACTCTTTCCTTTTAATCTAGGACAAAGACAACCAACCACAGTGTTTCATTCTCATTCTATAACTTCAGTACATAACAATGTGAAATAGTATTGTTTACTCAAGTCACTTAAAAGTATATGTCAGCCAGATTTTCCATAATAAAGTCTCCCTAAGTGACAAAGAAAAAGAAGAAAACAAAATATTTCCTGTCTCCAGAAAGTGAAAGCCTGCCTCACAATGAGCATAGAGATCAGTCGTTAAAGTTCTCCAACTTGCCATCACATCTACCGACCAGTAAAACACATATG
Organism: Erythroxylum subrotundum; assembly: GCA_027563845.1. Taxonomy (NCBI): domain Eukaryota; kingdom Viridiplantae; phylum Streptophyta; class Magnoliopsida; order Malpighiales; family Erythroxylaceae; genus Erythroxylum; species Erythroxylum subrotundum. Next base: position 4,752,672 of record JAOQMQ010000006.1, read on the forward strand.
CAAAGAAAAGCAAAACTCAAATAAAACAGTATCAATAATTGAAGAATGATTATTGTTGAAATCAAGGAGTTCCTAACCCAAAATTTGATTATACAAAATATTCATAACTGACGTGTATATTAATATAAGAAAGTAGAATGTCAAGGCAAATATTGTTAATGAAATAAAGGCATAATGAAACGCATTGAAAAGTTGCGAATAACAAGTTTATTACATAGATTGATTATTATGGAAGGCATGGAGTTAAGAAATTCAAAATTTTTGAAGCAAAGATGAAGTTTATGAAAATCCCAAAATAGTCAACTGGGAAGGCAGTCAACCAGAAGCAGAAAATACGAAGCTAAAGGACAGGGTGGCCATTCATCGATCTGATTAGTGGTCCATGAAAGTTGATAAGGAAAGCATAATCCTAGGGGGTTGGGGAGAATAGGTTGACGGTCCAACCTAGTTGATTGACCGACTAGGACAATCAATCGATCAATCCTAACAGAAGAGACCCCAAAACTATTTTAGACGTTAAACTAACTCACTCCAATTAAATGATGATTGCATAAAAAGGTGTAAATGGTTGACCAACTGGATCAATAGACTGATGATTAGTTAGATAGGTGTATAACGGTCATATTTTGACAAATATGGAAGGGCATGATTTACACAATGGCCCATTGATGAGAAAATGCATAAATACCCAACCTTGAGGCTAGAGAGAGCAAGAATTAGAGAAAAGGGCCCAGAGGAGAGAGAAAAAACAAGGGGAAAAAGTGAAATCATTCTTACGATGTGAGAATAGATAGACTTATTGATAGCTAGAGTCAAAGAACTTATGGTATAGTTGGCTTGATCAGTTGTTATTTATCCAAGGAGTTTCTGGATATGATTTTTAGTGAATCATTAGTATTTATTGAAGTTATCATAGTAGTATCCTTCCACCCATCAAAAAAAGGTTGTATAGTGGATTTATGTCTCTAAATTTAGTTTAGACAGTGGATATAGGTCTAATGCAGATTGAACCACTATAGAATTGATATTATCTCTCTCCCTATCTCTTAATTATTATGTCTGATTGAATTGGTTAATTGAGATTCATCAAATTGCATCATCTTAAGAATTGCATCCACATAAGAACTCTAGGTGTTTGATACATTTCTAAAAAGAGTTAAACACTCAATTCATCCTCCTCTTGGGTGCCTTTAGGACTAACAATTATATTACAACATGCACGAACTGGAGCACAATTCTAAACAAATAACAAGCAATGCTAGAAAAGGGCATGTAAGGCAGATAGAAAAAGCACTATGTTAACTGGAAATGAAACATATGGAAAATGGCTAACCTCAACTGGTGACATCAGTTCAAATGGCTTCTCCCAACTAGACTGTTTTGTTTTCTTGTTGTAATAGTATCTAGCAAAACAAATCTATTCATAAGATCTCAAGTATCGCAACAGATCAAATGAATGATTCCAATGATATTACCATAACCCAGATTATAGAACTTGGTTGGGTTATGAATTGTTATATAAAGAATTTTGTGTGATAGATAAGCTAAGATTGTAGGATTCAAGAACTTGAAGACAGACAAATACACTTATAACAAGAACGTACCTCCTCCCATCTGCAGCTGTATGCTCTTGCCAATCAGATGAAGACTGTTGAGAAAAGTTTGGGATGTTTATTGCCTGTAACAGAAAAAGGAAGAGTTCCAAAATCATTATCCCGTTTATTATAGGTGAGAGATAATTAACATAATGATTCTTAAAGCAAGTACAAGGGGTAATACTGATCCCAATGGCAAGAAGTAAATCAAATCCCACCAATGACGGCTATATTGCCTTCCTCATAAGAGTAAATCAAAAGCTAAAGAAAAAAAACAAACGATAACTTCTCTGGTATAAAGTGCAAAAATAAAAGAAACTTCTTAATTCATACGTTCAGCTAAATTGACAATTAAAAAGAAGCATCAAATTTTGCAATGATAACAACAGGCTACTTTCAATTCACAAAGCAACAACATGGAAACAATGTAAAAAAAATTTAACTTCCTGAGAAGCTCAATACTTTCAGCTCATGAGAATCAGGAAATTCAACAATATATCTTGCGTAATTTAAGTACAAATTTCATTATCATGAACATTCTGAGTAAAAATGACTTAATAACCAACTATCCAATAAACTTAAAAAGGCATAACTACAAAAGGTCCTCGGTGACCACCATGAATCAATATAACTGGCATAGTGAAAAATATGATGACTCATCAATGAAAAGAAATTTTCTGGCATCGTCAACAGTACACCAAACAAGTAGATAGCAATAAATATATTTAACCATGAAAAATAGGCACAATATGATTGGAAGAGAAAAAGCAAAATAAACACTCACTGGATCAGAGGAAGAAGAAACTGAAGGTTGCTGTCCAGCATGTTGAACAGGCACAACAGTTGATGCACCATGACTTCCAGATGACAACCAAGGTTGCACCCCTACAACAGTTGATGCACCATGACTTCCAGATGACAACCAAGGTTGCACCCCTACAGATACTACAGGTGCATGTCCTTGAGACATAGGCTGGAATTGTGACAATATATTGGCATTGTTCTGTGGCTGGCCAAAATTTGATGGTGCATACTGAAATAATGTACTTCAAAAGTAAGTGCAAACTGTATTCCAGAAAATGTGGAAGACAAATTGAGTGAGTATTTGGAATGAATATCTTACGGTATAAGAAGAAGAGTCAGGAATTCCAGGTGCTCCCAAATGCGGGGTAGTTGGCTGTGCTTGTGGTGAGCCGGATGTAAGAGGTCGATTTGGTTGACCATATGGCAGAGCTACAGCCTGAGATGAAGGCATAGCAGCACCAGGTTGACTTGGCCACAATGGTAATTGCTGCACTGGTTGAGAATATTGCAACTGTTGACTTTGAACAGCATGTGTCCCGACATTAGAAGCAGGCATGACTTGTCCAACAGGCCGAAACTGTTGAGAACCTGGTGGAATGAATGGTTGTCCCTGCTGCATTGGAATCATTGGCCGTAACTGCAAGAAGATTTATATATAGTACCAATGAAAAGTTTTAACAAATTCAAAAGAAGAAAAGACAACATAAGAAAAATTGTTTGCATATATATATTACCAATGAAAAGATTAACAAATTTAAAAGAAGAAAAGACAACATAAGAAAAATTGTTTGCATACGTAAGGGAGAAGCAAGACTTTGGGGACCGAAGGATCCAACTGCAGAAGGCTGGATTGGAAAGAGAAGAAGATTAAGACATTATTTCAATTGAAAAGATCTTTGAACAAGCATAGCATAAATAGAGATTCATAAACAGAGAACAACCAAGCGAAAAGAAACAAGAAATCAAAAAGAAGAAAATATTTTAATACTAATGAGAGTCAAAATTCCAATGTGATAACAATGTAAAGCAAGACCAATAGGTTCCTATTTAGATATAACTTTTGTGACCCTACGATTTCAATATTATTGGCCATTCCAGTACACACCCCAAGCTACTAACAGCTGCAGACATTAACACGCTATTACCGAGAACTTCTCACATCTAGCAGCAAGACTTCAAACTGCAACCAAACAAAACGAAGAAAGTACACACATTGTCCTGATCCATTAGAAGTATTCGATTAAGAAAATTAAATTGTTCACTAACTTATCAATTCTTGCTTGTAATTTTCCAAACCATCAAACAAAAGGTCGCAAATACGGCAAGAAAACAATAGAGAAGAGGGATAAAGATATATCGTTACTTACAATTAGTAATTGCGCAAAGAGATTGAAGAAGAAGATTAGACGAGATCTACCTGAGTCAGTTCCAGGGGCTTAGGGTTTTAGACGCAATAAGAAAAAAGTAGATAAGTGGCAAACAGATTTTATTTCGCTGGTAATTTGCATGTTGAGAAAGATAATTAAACGGTACATCGATTCCGATTGATTTTTGGGTAAAAATCTTTATCTTTTATGATTTAAATTCATATTAAAAAAACAACTTTAAAAGTTTATTAAATAAATTTATTATTACATCATAATTACAATAAATTTCATTATATCACAATACTGTCAATTATAAAACAATAAAATATTATATTTAAATATTTTTAATATTAGAATATATATTTAGTAATTTTAAATTATATAAATATTTTATACTAAGTAAAAATATAAAAAAATTCACAATCTTTTAACTTAATTATATAATATTTTATGTTGAAAAAAAGTTTTTTTATAACAAAAAGAATTAACACTTTAATTTATTTTTATTATAAAATTTTCATATTTAGTACGTCAAATCATATATATTTTGTAGTGAATAAATAATTATTCACTTAAAATTATGTATCAATTTCAATGTGATAACGAGAGCAGTCATTCTTATTTTATTATAAGTATTTGCAAAATTTCATTATATTTTATATTAACATTGATATAAGTAGCTGATATTTTAGATGAAAAATTAGTTCCATATTATTAAAATAAATAAAAGTTTTGTAATTCTATATATTAAAATTTTTAAAAATGAACTTTTACAAAGTTGATACTTTTTTTTCAATGTTCTAAAAACTACTATAAGGATCTAATTTATCAAAATACACATAATTTATAAGAATCATATTTTGCAATACTTTTATTGTTAGGTCTTGATATGGACTATCGTTTGATCATGGATGATCAGATATTGAAGGACTTAGGCCCTGTTTGGCAATCAGCTGATAGCTGATTCTATCAGCTGTTAGCTGATAGCTGATTATATCAGCTGATTTGACCAGCGGATTGCATTAGCT
>JAOQMQ010000006.1:4757565-4770425 GCA_027563845.1 Erythroxylum subrotundum
AAGCAACGAAAGAAGGAGATGAGTCTGGAAAGCAACGAAAGACTCTGGAATGTCTACAGAAGTGAGATGCGAGAGTTAGGGCATTTTTGAGATGTGGCTGAATAAAATCAGCTTATTGTTGTGAAACGCTCCTATTAGGAGCTAGTTGAAAATTAGCTGATTGGGTTGAATCAGCCAACCCAATCAGCTATTTACCAAACAAGCTTATGGTTCTTTTTTAGCTGGTCAACCAGCTAAAATGAGTTGACCAGCTAAAAACGAGCTGATAAGCTCTTTACCAAACACACCCTTAGTCTATATTGTTATTTGTCTTCCGATTAATAAGCCAGTAAAAGCTGGTTTTTAGTTGTAGTTTGGTAGTTTCAGTTTCTTTTCCTATTTTCTAGCATAGTTGTTATTTTCAAGCAATGTAAGATTTCTATTTAAGCCATTTGAAGTGCTCCAAAAAGGGGACATGCATATAAAATCTTAAAGAGCCTTTCCTCTGTTCTTTTCATCTTCTCTTTTTTTCCTATCAAATCAGTTAGTATCAAAGCCAGTTAGGCCATGGATACTCGCAACAAAACTAATGTCAAATTTCGCAATGAGGTTAATGAAATCTTAGTTTGACATCAGTCTAGTTTTGATCAAGTTAATACTACTCTACAAACAGTAGTAACTGAGCTTCAAGCTCTACGAATCCCTCGCAATGTACCATCTACTCATCCAGAAATTAACCCGTTTTTCTTTGGAGAATCTTCACATTCTCCAAGCACCTTACGATCTAATAACCTCAATAACCGCATCACCATCATCTTAAGTTGGACTTTCCAAAGTTCAACAGTAAGGGTCCAACTAGTTGGATTTATAAGACAGAACAACATTTTCAATTGAAGACCATTGCTCCTAATCAACAAGTGCAACTTGCCTCCTTCCATTAGAAGGAATTGCTTTATAATAGCATCGATGGCTAACAAAATTTCGAGGATCACTTGCTTAGGATGAGTGCACTGAAACAATCATTTTATTCTTTAGGCCAATTGACTATAAGGACCCTTTAGAAGCTCTCACTCGACTGATACAGGCTTCAATTGTAGCAGCTTATCAAGAAATGTTTGAAAAGCTTTATCACCTAAATGATGGCTTACCAGAAACTTTCCTTATTGGTTGTTTATCGCAGGACTTCAAGATGATATCCATTTAGATATAAAAATTAAACAACCACGTACCTTGGCAAATGTGATACAAGTGGCTCGATTTATTAAAAAGTGGAATCAATTACAAAAATATAGCCATCTAATTCACTCCCATCTAGCTTTGATAATACCAAAGTTAAATCCTAATTTGACAGCTAGTATACAAGGACCTGCGCCTAACCAGCGTGGAAATACAAATTCAAGTATGCTTACCACATTTCGACGAATAACTAATCAAGAGGCATGGAAATGTACAGAAAAGGGGTTATGCTACTATTTTGATGAGAAGCTTGTTCCAAGTCATTGGTGTGTTCATCCATAACTATATATGATAGGAAAGTCTTCTCTACCAACCCTGGATGAAGAGAATGCTGCCGAGCATGAATCGAAAATTCAAGAAGTTGAGCCTAAAATCTCTTTCCATGCAATACTGGAATCAACCATCCCTAAAGGATACTTGTATTGGGCTAGCTGAAAAATAAAAATCTGACAGTACTTAGAGATGGTGATAGCACCCATAACTTCATTGATCAAGCTATAGGGACTAAGTATGGGTTGCCGGTAGTTCAGAGTAAGAAATTCCAAGTCACAGTAGTCAATCGAGAGAAAATAGATTGTGTTGGACAATGTTAAGTGTAAGATATTTTATGGCCCATGTGAGTTATAGATTTGAGTCTATTAGAAAGAGCCCAAGATCATGGTTATTGGGTCTCAAATAGTTGGGCTCAAATGGGTTCCAGACCCTTTCCCTCTCTCCTTAAATTAATCCAAAAGACATGTTGGTTGGTAAAAACGACAAGTTGTTTTAAGAATCATTAAAGAGGTGTTTCTGAACCATTGAGAACACCAATTTTACAGAAGACGAAAAGTAGAGAGGGAATAAACTTGTATCAAGAACATCAAAGGAAATGGATTCAGGTTTGTTTACAATGTTATTAATCGATCCAATAAATTGTCTTACAATTGATATCGGAGCCACAGTATTGTATGATTTGTTTTCTACCATGTATCGTTTCTGTATGATTGTTTTTTCTGTTTGTTTTTGTATGGATGGAGTGTTGCATTATTGTTGTCTGCCGTCCACCATGGTTGTTTGTCGTATTTGTGATGATAATGTTATATCACGTAAGTTTCTTGCTTTATTTTGATGATGATATGTAATGTGTATGGGTTAGAGTAAGAGTAATACACAGTAGCGAGACTCGAAAATACAAAATTGAGAGAAACCATCCTTTGTGATTATAATGCCATGCTTGGAAAGGTAAGGCTTGGCATAAGTTTTGCTTTGGAGAGAAACCATCCTCTGTGATTATAATGTTGTCAAGAGATGCTTTTGGTAAGGCTTAGGATGGTTTTCGGTAAGGCTTAGGATGGTTTTCGGTATGAAGAGCAATGATATGAAGAGAAACAATTTTTTTTTAAAAAAAAAGAGAAAAATGAAACCAGCAACTGAAGAAGATGAGGTAGGCAAGAGTCGCTGGCACGTGCCTCACATGCCAAAATTGACTTATTTATTTTATTTATTTATTATTAAAAATAATTTTATGGGTTTGAATATTGGTCCTATTTAAGGTATTTTAATTTTGGGTCATAACTCATAATTTACTTAATTGATAATTTAAATTAATTAATGAAGGAATCAATTAATTAATTTAGATTTATATGCATAAAAGTTGCGCCTATGTTTACTATGCATAATATAATTTTTTGTGTCATATTATGTTTTAATTGACACTTTGACCATTTATATTATGCAATACTTGGAATTAAATTTTCCTATTATACGTTGAGTGTAATACATGACATTATGACAGTTTAGAATAGTTTGTTAGTCACCAAAGTGACCAAACTAATTAAATTAAATTTTGTCATGTATGATAATTGTCCAATTAAATGTTTATTGCATGGAAAGCTTGTTAGTCACCAAAGTGGCCTAGCTTGAAAATATTAATCATTTAATTGTGAGTGTTTCAATTGTTCATTATGATATGATGCTAAAATGACATAAAGGTTGATATGATTGTATATCCAAAGATATCATGGATGTTGACTAGAATATGATTGATTGTCTATTATAATAAACTATATTTGCATCAGATAGGGTATAACTATGTATTTAAATTTCACCTAAAGGAGAATTTAAATGCATAATCAAAGTTTATTATTAGTTTGAATCTATTTAAGTCTACTCAAAGCATTAATGCGTGGGCTATATGTTGTATGTGCAGCATCTATTAATTTGTTTGCCTTATTAATAGCTTGATCAAGTTCAATGGTATGAACTATGGGGACTGGTCTGAACAAATTCAGTTCTAACTGGGTGTAATGGACTTGGATTTGACCATAGTTTCAGACGCAAGGCTCACAGCCATAACTGAGACTAGTTCTAAAATTGACAAGTCTTACTATGAGGCTTGAGAACGATCTAACAGGCTAAGTTTGAATTTAATGCGAATGACAATTGCAAAAAATGTGAAGCCATCAATGCCTAAGACAGGTAATGCAAAGGAGTTCATGTTAAAGCGTAAAGAATACTCCCAATATGATATAACTGACAAGTCCATAGTAGGGACTTTAATGAGTGAGCTAATGACCAAGAAGTTTGACTGGTCACAACTCATTCATGATCATGTAACTCATAACCTAGCTGCAAAATTGAAATCTATGGGTATGGATGTGAGTGAGTCCTTTCTGGTACAGTTTATTATCAACTCACTTCCTCTAGAATTTGGCCAGTTCCAAGTGAATTATAACACTATTAAAGAAAAATGGAACCTTCAAGAAGAGATTAAAGAAAATGAAGGAGCACTCCGTTCATCTCACATTTCATCCAGGCTCTAATAGCAGCAAGCACAAACTAGGAAAGAAAAGCAAATATAAGGACAAAGCTCTCAGCAAAGTTAATGAAGGCCGAATCAATAAAGATAAGAGATGTCACTTCTACAAGAAGCCTGGTCACTTCAAAAAAGATTGTCCTAAAAGAAAGGCTTAGTTCGAAAAGAAAGGTACATACTATGTCTCGGTATGTTTTGAATCAAATCTTATTGAAGTGACTAATAATACCTAGTGGTTAGATTCTGGTGCAACTACTCATGTGTCACATGTTAAACATGGATTCCTTTCAATCCAAACCATAAACGGGACTGAAAAGTTCTTATATATGGGGAACAAAATGAAGGCACGGTTAGGGGGCATTAGGACGGACAGATTGATCTTGGACACTGGGTGTTACCTAGATCTAGAAAAGTGTCTTTATGTTCCTGAATGTGCTAGGAATTTAGTTTCTGTTGCAAAATTGGATAATGTAGGATTTCAATTTAAGATTGGAAACGGTGTTTTTTCATTGTATAAACATAAGTACTATTATGGTTCTGGTACCTTAATTGATTGTTTATATCGTTTCAATCTTGATGTTGATTTTGATGCATCTCTGTTTCATGTTGACCATATTATAGGAAGTAAACGTAGTGCACAAAATGAATGTTCTACTTTTTTGTGGTATAAAAGATTAGGTTATATATCCAAGGAAAGGGTACAAAGGTTAGTTAAAAATGACATCTTACCTCCATTGGATTTTGTTGAATGGGATATATGAGTGGATTGCATTAAAGGCAAGCAAACCAAACATATATCAAAGCATTCAGCCACAAGAAGTAACGTATTACTAGAATTAATACACACTGACATCTGTGGTCCTTTTGACGTTCCTTCTTAGGGCAACGAAAAATATTTCATTACCTTTATTGATGACTTCTCACGATATGGTTATATTTATTTGCTGCATGAAAAATCTCAGTCTGTGAAGATCCTAGAGGTGTTCGTTAATGAGGTAGAAAGATATCTAGATAGTGAAGTAAAGATAGTGAGATTCGATAAAGGTGGTGAATATTATGGAAAAGTCGATGAATGTGGACAATGTCCGGGTCCATTTGTAAAGTTTCTTGAAAGTCGAGGCATATGTGCGCAATACATAATGCCTGGTGCACAATAACAAAATGGTGTAGCCGAAAGGTGAAATCGTACTCTTATAGATATGGTTAGGAGTATGTTAAGTTATAGCTCTGTACTGTTATCATTGTGGATGCATACATTACAGACCGCTGCATATTTACTTAATAGGATTCCTAGTAAAGCAATTCCTAAGACATCTTATGAACTGTGGATAGGAAGGAAACCTAGTTTACGATACCTTCACATTTGGGGTTGTTCGGTAGAAGTAAGACTGTATAATTCACATGAAAAGAAGCTTGATGCTAGAACTATTAGTGGTTTTTTCATTGGCTATCCTGAAAAATCAAAGGGGTACAGATTTTATTGTCTTAACCATAGAACGAGAATATTTGAGTCTCGTAATGCTCGGTTAATTGAAAATGGTCAAATCAATGGGCATGGAGAACCACAAAAAGTGGATATTCACGAGAATCAAGTAGAAACTACTTCAAGTTAAATAGACACTACCACATTATACGTGATCCCACCGGTTGTTATTCCTCTTATTGCATCATGGATACACAACATACTGGAATAACAAATTAATGTTCCAATTCCACAAGTTGAACATATTAGTGACGAACCAGCTAATGGTGATCAAGTTACAAATGATTAAGTAATGTCATAAGACATAGCATTACGAAGGTCTATAAGGCAAAGAAAACTAACTATTTCAAGTGACTATGAAATTTACTCACTTGAACATGAATGTGAATTGAGCATTGATAAAGATCCAGGCTCGTTCAAAAAAGCCATGGAATGTAACAATTCTAAAAAATGGCTCAATGATATGAAAGAAGAGTTGAAATTAATGGATGACAACAAAGTCTGGAAATTAGTTAAGTTACCGGAAGGTGCAAAGCAAGTGGGCTGTAAATGGGTCTTTAAGACCAAACGCAACTCACAAGGCAACATTGAAAGGTATAAAGCCAGACTTGTTGCCAAAGGTTATACTCAAAAAATTGGCATTGACTATAAAGAGACATTCTCACCATTTTCAAAGAAGGACTCTTTAAGAATTGTTATGGCCCTGGTGACTCATTATAAGTTAGAGCTTCGCCAAATGGACGTAAAGACCGCCTTCCTAAATGGTGACTTGGAAGAAGAAGTGTATATGGATCAACCAGAAGGTTTTTAAACCACAAAAAATGACAAGTTAGTGTGTAAATTAAAGAAGTCAATATATGGACTGAAACAGGTTTCCCGACAATGGTATCTTAAGTTTAATGATACCATTACGTCTTACAATTTTGTAGAAAACACTGTTGATCGGTGTATCTATATGAAGATTAGTGGGAGTAAATTCATTATATTAGTCCTATATGTTGATATCCTTCTTGCTGCGAATAATATGCTTTTGTTACATGATGTCAAGAATTTTCTTTCTAATAATTTCGAAATGAAAGATATGGGTGAGGCATCTTATGTGATAGGAATAGAACTATTCCATGATAGATCACAAGGATTGTTAGGATTGTCTCAGAAAGGATATATTGAGAAAATATTAGAAAGATCTAAAATGGAAAAGTGTTCTACAGGGATAGTTACAATCCAGAAAGGGGACAAATTTAGTCAAATGCAATGTCTACAAAACAATTTGGACCGTAAGTAAATGGAGTTTATTCCTTATGCGTCATTAGTTGGGAGCTTAATGTATGCTCAAACATGCACTCGGCCAGATATCAGTTTTGCTGTTGGAATGCTAGGCCGATATCAAAGCAATCCTGGAATGGACCACTGGAAAGCTGCAAAGAAAGTCCTTAGATATTTACAAGGCACCAAGGACTATATGCTCACATATAGAAAATCAAAATCAACCCATCTCGAAGTGATAGATTACAGAGATTCAGACTATGCCGATTGTGTGGACTCACAGAAATCCACATTTGGTTATATGTTCCTATTAGCTGGAAGAACAATTTCATGGAAAAGTGGAAAGTAGTCCATCATTGCTACTTCCACTATGGAGGCTGAATTTGTGGTGTGCTTTGAGGCCACAATTTATGGATTGTAGTTGTGAAACTTTATCTACGGTCTTAGTATTGTCGACAATATTGCTAAACTGTTAAGGATTTATTGTGATATTTCTGCAATCATTTTCTTCTCTAAGAATGACAAGTATTCAAATGGTGCCAAACATATGGATTTGAAATACTTATCTGTGAAAGAAGAAGTGCAAAAACATAAAGTGTCAATTGAGCATATTGGTATAGATCTAATGATAGCAAATTCGTTAACTAAAGGTTTACCGCCTAAATATTTATTGGCCATGTTGAACGGATGGGCATTATGGATAAGTCATTGTTAGCATAGAAGTCTAACATGTATATATACATATCATTGTTTTGCTCGAATTGTCATTTCACTCGTGAATTCAATTAATGTTACATTTGTTTTTGCTCACTTACTTGTTATCTAAATTATTGTTTCTGTGAGATAACAATTATATAATTACCCACTTAACGTTATATGACTTGAGATGATTATGTGACACATGGAAGGAATCATATTGTATAACTTGTGTCCACTATGATCCAATCATCTTAATTCACTTACGGTTGATTTGAACTATTTAATGTATTATTGTGCACTTATCGTTTTATTATTGAACCATCAAGTCATCTCATGGGCCAAGTGGGAGAATGTAAGATATTTTATGGCCCATTTGAGTTATATATTTGAGTCTATTGGAAAGAGCCCAAGATCATGGTTATTGGGTCTTAAAGAGTTGGGCTCAAATGGGTCCCATACACTTTCCCTCTCTCCTTAAATTAACCCAAAAACTATGTTGGTTGGTAAAAATGACATGTTGTTTTAAGAATCATTAAAAAGGTGTTTCTGAACCATTGAGAACACCAATTTTACAAAAGACGAAAATCAGAGAGGGAATAAACTTGTATCAAGAACATCAAAGGAAATGGATTTAGGTTTGTTTACAATGTTATTAATCGATCCAATAAATTGTCTTACCCTAAGCACTCACAATAATCATCCAAAGTAAATCCAGTACAACAAATTATTACATTTTTCTTGTTATAGCATATCAGTTGGTTCTGGGAGTACAATGGTTGGAGACTCTTAGGCCAATTGAGACAAACTACAAGTAGCTGACCATGACATTCAAGCTTGGGGGAGTCTCTCACACATTTCAAGGGTTGAGGCGGAATGGTATTGAAGCTTTAACAAAAAAGGAAGGTAGTTGCCTACAAGGTTAGACCTTTCTCTTCCAAATTCTACTTTTTGTTAATAACTCTAACCAAACTCTTAACCTCCTTACATCAGCCACCTCCTGGACAAATTCAAACAAGTGTTTGAATCATCTAACATCCTACAACTAAAATGATCACATGATCTCCACATTCCCCTGCAACCAAACACAAAGCTAATAAGTGTTAGATCATATTGTTACCCTTATTACAAAAAAAAAAAGAAATAGAAAGGATGGTGAAGGAACTTTTGCAATCTGGATTAATAAGGCCTAATAATAGCCCATTCTCATCACTAGTTCTATTAGCAAAGAAAGTAGATGGGGATTGACGATTTTGTGTTGACTATTGAACTCTAAACAAGATAACAATCAAGGAAAAATATCCAATTTCAGTTATTGATGAGCTTCTTGATGAGCTACATAGAGCCAAATTCCTTCTTGAAGAGCTACATAAAGCCAAAGTCTTCTCCAAATTGGATTTAAAGCCATGTTATTATCATATTAGAGTACAAGAGGAAGATATTCCGAAGACAACATTTCGAACCTATGAAGGGCATTATGAGTTTGTAGTGATGTTGTTTGGCCTCACCAATGCCCTGACAACATTTCAAAGCCTCATAAAGGACCTTTTCCACCTTTACCTTAGAACTCTATCTTGGTTTTCTTCGATAACATTATCATATATTCAAGGACATAGGAAGAGCACCTTTCACATGTCTGAATTGTAATCAACATTTTAGCAACTAACCGTTTGTTTGCCAAAGAATCAAAGTACAGGCTTGGTGTTTCACAAGTTGGCTATTGGTCTATATTATTTCTAAACAAGGTGAAGCAGTTGACCTTGTAAAAATACAAGTAGTTCTTGGATGGCCAACACCAACAACATCGAAAGGTGTTCATGGATTTCTTTTATTAGCAGGGTATTGTAAAAAATTCATTTGTCATTTTGGAAGCATATCTGTAACATCCCGTTATCCCATGTTAGGGGTTAGGACACTATTCATGTGTATATGAGAGTTTATTGAGAAGTTAGAGAGTGCATTTCATGCTCATGCACAATATAGCATACACACACGCGCGAATATTGATTTTTACACATTAAAATGACTGTATATGCATTCATTGACATTTTTCGGGTATAATTGAGTTATAAATATGATTATATTGAGAATTGTGATTTTTATGTGTTGAAATTTAATTTGGAAAGTATACGTATTGATTTAGAATATTTGGTGAAATTTAGGAAATTTCTAAAATTTTAGGTATTTTCGGACTAGGAAAAATGCCAAGTGTCAAGACAATTGATAAATGGTAATAGAATTTATTGTCCTATGGCAATGGAAATTTTGATAAATGACCTTGTGATTTATTGACAAGTGTCATCGAAAATTGGGAGACAATTGGAGTAACAATTGGAATTGATTGGACTAGATAAATAAGATAACCTAGTTTAAAGCCTTAGAAATTAGACAAGTGGCAAGTGACAAGTGTCACTTGCCAAGCCAAGTCTTAAAGCCCACGTTTCTTCTAACTTGAAAGACCAAGTTAATTGTTTTGTCTTGTTTTCTTCTTCTTCTTCGTGACTTTCTCCATTTTCTTCAAGATTCAATTGTCAAGCCAAGTCTTAAAGCCCATGTTTCTTCTAACTTGAAAGACCAAGTTAATTGATTTGTCTTGTTTTCTTCTTCTTCTTCGTGACTTTCTCCATTTTCTTCAAGATTCTTCATCTTCTTAATGAGTTTTGTTGCTAACCTCCACCAACGTTGAACCTAGCTCTCTCATCTTTCCCTTACTACTGTATCTTCCATTTGCCACAAGAAAACCTAACCTAATCCACCTTCAAGATGATGATTGTGTAGCATGGGAAGTTAAGACTTCTTGTTGTGTTTGAAGACATTGAAGCTAAATCAAGTAAGTAGCTTGTTAATCTTCATGGGTAGTGTTAAATGAAGCACGTATGATGATAGTTAGAGGTTAAATGGACATAAAATGATGTTGTATGTATGCTGAACGTGAGTGATGAAATGTGTATGTAAATGTCTTGCTTTTATATATGATTATGATGATTAATGACCCATAAATTGTTATAGAGATGATTTTGAGATAGAATGATCATTATAATGGTGTTGGATGAGTTCAGAAAATTGATGATGAATGGGTACATATATATGTTCTATTTTTGGGTTAATGATCAAATATAGATCATGATTTGGTTGTGAATGATATTGAGTTGAAATAAAGTTGAGAATGAAGAGGAAATGAAGTAGAAAAGATGATTTAGGTACAAGATGTGTTAGATGTAAAATGTAGGAAGTTATAAAAATCTGGAAAATTGGATGAGAGTGTGTTTGAAAATGTTAGCTATAACATTTCCACTGATTAAGCATCATTATTTTAGCCATACTTATTATGTAGTTATCAAAATGAGATGATTTTTGATTTGGATTAAATTAGAGACATATAGCTACATTTTTCATGAAGCCATCGAATTCAAATTCTATCTTTAAAAGTTTCAAAATTAGACTAGAAGTTGATTACTAAGTGCAGCAAAAAAATGAAAAAGTGCAGCAGAAAATAAAGAAGTGCAGAAAATGATGAACATGCGTGAATGATGTTCTGTTTTTGACGTCTAAGTTTATTCATAGATTTTGATTTGTTTGTGATCAAGTTGAGCTGAAATTGAAGTGAGAATGAAGGTGAAAAATGAAATAGAAAATGTGCAGAAAGTGTGATAAAAGATTATGATAATTGGAGTTAAATGAAGATTAGTGAAGTAGACAAAATTGCAAAAAAATGTGATATAGAAAAGTATGGAAATAGGTTCTATTTTTGGGTTGTAATCAATCATGAAATTGTGAATTGTGTATAGAGAATACTGAACTGAAAGCTGAGGTATAACACAATGATCAACTTGAAATGATAGAATTTTGGTAATGTAGTGTGTTGGAGTATGTTCTATGGAGTGTTTTTACTGAACATGCATTTGTATTTGGGGTATACCTTGATCTGTGAATATTCAAATTAGATGGATTTTAATCTAGATGAAACTAGATACATACGGCTACAATGTTTAAAAAAAATTGAATTTGAATTCTGTCATTAAGGGTCTTGAAATTTAGCTTGAAGTTCAGTTTTGGCTTAGGCTGCAGCACTACCCGTGACAGAAATCATGTCCAGTAGTTATCGAATAAACTGTATTGATGTAGGCCGAATCAAACAAAGTTGTCTTCACAAAAGTTGTAGCTTATTCTCTTAGCTTTTAATTGGTATAATTTTGTAATTTTTGGATATTGGAATTGAGAGATATGAGTTGTACAACTTTGAGTGCACGATTATGCACTAGCCAAAATTTCGAACGTACTCAGTCCAAAGTATTTTGAATATAACCTTCGGAATATTTAACTAAATTGTATGATCTTGGTGTCATTGGAAACTTAAGACATAGGAGAACAATTTTCTAGCAGGAAGTGTGGCCAAATTACTCCATTTTTCTTGTCATAATGATCATGCAAAGTGGACCCGAAAGTCTATTTTTAGAAAAATCTGGAATGATCAAATGAGTTATGAAATTAGATTCAAATTGTTTTACGGAGGCGCAAACCCTAAGTACAAATTATACTTATGTGAGTGTTGATATATGAATGATTATGTGACAAGAATAATGGAAAGATACCTGGGATTATCATTGAACATGCATTGTACATAATCCATATGTATACATATATGCATAAGTGAGTACGTGTATAAATTGTGCAAATATGTGATATGTGTAACTGCATATTTTGCATGATATAGAGGAGTATTTGGAACGTCAACATTCAGACGTTGTCGGGACTTCGAGGCAAAAGCTTTTGGAGCAATCTGTAAGTAACCTAGACGGTCTCACTTAATTATTTCTTAAGGGTGGAGGAATTGAAATGGATTAATGCTTGATCGTGGGTAATCAAATTTTGAAGGACTTAGTTTATGTTGTTATTTGTCTTCCGATTAGTAAGCCAGTAAGAGCTGGTCTTTCGTTGTAACTGGGAGTTTCTTTTCCTATTTTCTAGCATAGTTGTTATTTTCCAGCAATGTAAGATTTCTATGTAAATTGTTTGAAGCGCTTCAAAAAGGGGACATGCAAATAAAATCTTAAAAAGCCTTTCCTTTGTTCTTTTCCTCCTCTCGTTTTTTTTCCATATCAAATCAAGTCTTTACACTGTTTTATTTCACTTCTATTTTTCTACTATATTTTTTAGTTCTTGTTATTTATTTTTAATTTTTGTTTTCTCAAATAAAAATAAAAACTTGTTTTATTGTTAACATTTAGTTATATTTTTATTATTGATGATAATTACATAATAGATAAAACTTAAAGATAGATTATTTTTAATTAAATAAATTTATTTCAATCTCTTATATAATATTTATTAATAAATTATCAATAAAAATATTTTATTTTATTAAAATAAATAATCTAAAACTAAAATTTATTTATAAATTAATAT
>JAOQMQ010000006.1:4774234-4784913 GCA_027563845.1 Erythroxylum subrotundum
CCCCCCCCCCCCCCCCCCCCCCCCCCCCAAACAGTTCAGAGCATCCATGATAACCACGACATTAGCATAACATTGTCATTTGTTTTCAATTAAAAACATAAGATTTGTTCTTTCTTCTTTTTTAATTATTAAATTAAATTCTTTACATGTTTTATTATTTATTAATTTTCTCATAAAACAAACTATATATACAAATTAATATCTTATGAACAAATAATATAACGTAACACAAATAAATAAAGTATATATATAATATAACATTGTTATAACAACAACAACAAAATAAAAAAAATTATTATAAGTATTTACCGACGGAACATTTTCCGTCGGAAAAACTATATTTACCGACGGTAAAATAAACCGTTGGAACAAGTGGTTGAAGATACCTTCGCCTCACCGACCAACCAAATGACCGTAGCTAAATTTCTCCGACAGAATCTTACTTGCCCATTCCGTCGTTATATAAATACCGACAACAAATTTCCGTCGTCAATATCGTCGTTAAATTGCGACGGAATATTTCGGTCGGTATTTTTACCTGAGGGAAGTTCACCGACCAATTTTTTCGGGCACCAAATTCCGTCGGTGATTACTTTCACCGACGGAAATAGGTAATTTATCGACGGTAATTTCCGTCGATGAAATGATGATTTCTTGTAGTGATTGGATTTAATTACATTAATGAGATTGAATTGAATTCAATTTATATTGTTTGGAACAAACTCAGTAATATTAGAAATGAATTCAATTACACTATTTAAAATGAGAATGAATATAGCGAGGAATTAGAATGAATAGTATTATTATAATTATAATGGTTGGTTAAGAGGAAGGAATGATTACTATTACCATTAACAGTAGTTGATTTGTAAAAAATATTGATAAATAAAAATTTATTATATTTTAATTAATTAATTAACCATATTTTAATTACTTATATTATAATTAATCAATTACAATATATTGATTAATTAAAATATATTGATTAATTAGAATATTGTAATTAATTTTAATTAATTATATTTTAATTAATAAATAAATTATATTTTAATTAATTATATTGTTATTAATTAATTATTAATAATATTTTAATTAATAGTCTTTGGAATCAACACAAGAGAGTGAGAAGTGAAGTAGTCCAAAGAATGAAAGAGCAAAAGAGCAAGACACTACCTTTGAATGGCACAGAGTGATTCTTGATAAGAAATACATGGCAAAGAATTATACTCAATAAAAACCTACACTAAATATATAAACTTTGATGAATGTATGATTATAAACTCGCAGCAAACAACAAATTTTTATTTAAAAGTGTCTTCCTCAAGCTTTAATGTAATTGAATTCCTATACTTTGATGAGTGAATTCAATTTACAGCAGAGATGGGTTTCAATTACATGTATGAATTGAATTCATTCCATTTTTATGTTTCCAAACAGTTGAATTGAATTGAATTCAATATTAAATTTAATTCATTCCTTTCCAAACAGCCCATAAGTAACAACTTGAACTTCAGCCCAACGTTAGCCTAACTGCAAACGGAGAAACAATCCAACTTCTGTTTGTAGATGTGGCTAAATTTGCAGTCTAGAGACAAGTGTTGAGCCTTTACCGAAGTCTTGGTCCAACCTGATCACATCGCTCTTCGTCTCTCTTTGTCACTGCCTTCGCAGAGAAGCTGGGACCGCTTTACTATACTGTCATCGACATAATCGGAAGAAAGCTTACAGGAAAAACTAGCCATACCCTTTTTCCACCCCAGCACGGCAGCATCGTTTTTGAACAACTTATTGTAAGTGCCTTTTGAGGTCGCCTTGGACTTGGTGCACTCCATATAAGCGGCCCAAAAAGGGTCGTCCTTGGGGTTCTTAGACCCTTTTCTGGAGTTACTCCTCCGAGGAGTCTGAAACGTGCATGGAGGAAGAGGAATCTGGATGTCGTGGAAGGATTTCTTTGCAGGACTGCAGCTAGTTGGGCATGGAGGTGGCGGGAGCTTTAACAGAAAGTTTGTTCCTTCTTTACGGTACCCAAACTCGTTTGCTATGGAAGCCCCAGGTCTTTTTTCCCATGAAAAGGGCACATCTCCTTTGGAGTAAGACTTACTCCGAATCATATTATCTGTGATTAATGCTTGTGTGAATAAGAGAAAAAGAGGTTGCTTAGGCCTTATATGCACGAAAGGGCTACTTTAATATTGTTGAGATCATGAAGAAAGGACGCGCAAATAAACGTGAGATCATGGTGGAAGCAGAACTTGACCAATTAGCTTTTTAACCGAACTAGAAGATTAGGACAAATGAAGTCGAGAAAAGAAGACCAAGTCGTTACGGCTGTTCATCATTGAAAAGTTTGAGAAACTGTGGAGGATGGCTGACCATGCAATCCTTTGCTGTAACTTAGTTACTGACTATTGAGATACAACATTGACATGATCCTTGCCGACCTAATTAGTTAACATGAAATGTTGTAATTATTTTTTTATTTTATCTTAGATAATTAAAATTATATGAGAAGTACATGAAGTTATGTTAAAACAATTGATTTGCATCGTAACATAATAATTTAACACCCTAAAAAGCTATTAGCATGACTTCTTTAAATTTAAATCTGAGAGTGCATAGTTTATACATGAATTCCAAATTCAAACTTTTCAAAGCCATGGTTTTCGTCCATTGATTTATAATAAGTATTACATGTGAACTTTTCTACGTAGCTGAATGTATACTTATGGTTCCAGTTAAGCTGATACCTGAATTCACATATAGTTTTCTTTTTTTAATTAAATAGGGACTTATGTGTTCTTCTATACATGATCAAAGGCCTGACAATTGTTTGCTTCTTCTTTTCCACTGTATTATATGCAGTTAAACCTACATATCACAGGCTTCATCCTTGCCAAAGTTTCTCAATATTGAAACTCTAAAACAGGAGAAAGAAACATAATTAATACCTTTTTTATTTACCACACTTTCTAGTCATTAGATAAGACAAACTGGCCATACGTATCCCAATTTGACTTTGTCACACATAACCAACAGATAGTGCCCAGCAAGTTGAGTACTTGGCAAAAGGAATAGTACAAACCAATGAAGGACGAGGTGACAGTCAATTCCAAGTACCTATATCTTGTATTAAAGCCCTTTTCACAAGCTCATTGTTTTCTTATTGACATCTTCCTCTTTACATATGCACTTGTCTCATGCAACAATCTGTTGCTAAGTTGTATCTTATCAAGTTTAAACCCAAGTATTGCCGGCGGCCACAATTCGTGAATGTTGTTGATGATAACGATAAAAACACTAGAAAATTATTTAATGAAGAGTGGAAGATATGGTTTTAAACATGATCCAATAAGGATTTTATTACATTACAAATTTTTTCATACAAACAACTTAAAGAATCAATTACACATCCTATTACATTGCATTAAACACCATGCTCTTTCCCTTTCCAAATGGGTTTAGAAATCTCAGATATTCTAATTAAACTACCCCCATCAACGGAACAAGAATACTTACATGAAGGATTCCAGTTGCTGAGCATGTTCTTCTTTCTCTTGGCTTTTGACGGTCTATCACTTTGGTAATTACCTGATGACGAGAAATTACCTTTCACATTTGTG
Source organism: Erythroxylum subrotundum (assembly GCA_027563845.1). NCBI lineage: Eukaryota > Viridiplantae > Streptophyta > Magnoliopsida > Malpighiales > Erythroxylaceae > Erythroxylum > Erythroxylum subrotundum. The sequence goes on from JAOQMQ010000006.1 coordinate 4,777,855, forward strand.
CACTGGGTGCATTTCATGTAAGCCACCAGAAACGGGTCTTCTTGCTTCTTTATGCCTTTCTTATGAGAAGAAGTTCTTGGTGGAACTTGAAAAGGCAAGGGATGAGGACAAGGGACTTGCGAATCATCATACGCGACCTTAGTCATCTTCTTCAATTCATTACTTGGAGGAGGAGTAGGCAACTTTATGGTTAGATTCCACAAATCGAGAAGACTATTTATATCTTGAGGATCATCATGTGTGACCTTCGAAACTCCAGGCTTGAGCTCCCATGAAAAGGGCACATTTGCCTTATTGCGACTCATTTTCTTGTAGCGGGTAGGATTTAATGTATATGGAACTTGTATAAATACACTGCAAAGCTATTCGTTTCACGTGCTTTATGCCTTCTAACTGCCTGTATAATTTTCTTGGCGACACAAGAAACTCAATGGTTACGTAATTTAGTTCAGCTAGGAGAAAGATGAGGAAATTCACCCTTTTTCAGTACTTATGACCCGTCTTATCAGTCAACTAATAAGTATCGTAGTGAAGTTGCTAAGGAAGTTACAAAGGACTAAACCTACAAACTTGGAATGCTACGGGTCAAATATAAAGTATCGTGATTAGCTTCTTGCCACATTCCACGAAGAGCGCCTAAATCGTAGTAATTGAACTTTCTCAATTATATTTTTAAAACCTATAACCATCAAATACAAACTTGTTGATATGGAAATTGTGTTTTTACTTTTAATTTATTGACCGGGTTAATTATTAAAAAAAATTTAAAATTTTGTCAATTTTTTTAATTATAACATGAACTTAAAAAATAGTACGTAATAAAATGTAAAACTTTTATTTTTTTCAATTCTATCCCAAACTTTAAAAAGTGGCAATAAATGCTCAAATTTTCAATTTTCTTTAATTCTAGTCCGACGTTATCTGTTATTCTTCTAATGCCATCAGGCCTTTGTTTTCTGTTTATTCTTTAGACGCCCCAACTACTCTTGCATTATAGCATACTGCACTAATAAGCTCTTCGTTTTTAGTTCATTCTCCTGATGACCTTAATGTAAGGGCGTCAGGACTGTGTAATATGAAAATCGAAGGGTGAAAACGTTGAGAGAATAAACTGAAAATGAAGGGAAAAACTAAAATCAAAACATAAAGTCATCATATATAGTTGCGTAATCTGATTTAGGTCATTTTTAAACAATGACGTCGTTTTAATTATGTGATTAAATGACATCGTTTCATTAATTTTCATTAATTGTGTTAATTTTGGTTAACGTGTATTAATAATTAAGGTTTTTGAAACAAGTGGCAAGTCCCGCCAGTAAACTTAACAGAAGTACTAACGTCGGGCTATAATTGAAAAGAATTAAAAGCTTCAGCATTTTATTGTTACTTTTTGAAGTTCGAGCTAGAATTAAAAAAATTAAAAAATTGAGCATTTTATTGCTACTTTTTAAAGTTTGGGCTATAATTAAAAGAATTAAAAATTTAAACATTTTATTACTACTTTTTAAAGTTCGACTATAATTAAAAAATTGACAAAAGTTTGGACTTATTTTTGTAACCGACTCTTAATGATTTGCAATTCTTCTATCTTTTGCGTTACAATATAATCATGTAAGTGAATTATTTAAAATTTTATTGACAGTGAAGCTCAGACTACAAATTTAGAATTTGAACTGAAAAAGTAATCTCTGCTTAACTTGATTCTTGCTGACATTTTCGTGTTGCATAATGTATTCGCCAACTTTTATACCGATAGTACAACATTCTCGCATGGATACAATCCCTTGTAGTAAGTCCATTCTTCGTCTTCGTGTAAACAAAAAAATCAAAATAAAACATGGAAACGCCATAGTTTTTGTCAAAGTTCACCCCTTACCCATAAAAAGATTTCATCAAGACTTTGGCAAATGCCAATTTATGTGACCGATAAGTCATTGAAATTGTAAGTTAAAGAATTATTTGTATCATTGCCCACGTTAGTAACTGAAAAACCATATCCCGGTGGAGATCCCGGTATGGCCGGAAACAGTTTAAACTTAAGTTGTTGCAGGGCCATGATACCCCCATACTTCTTTTGAAGAAACTGAATTTGATGGTATTAAGCCAAAAGGCAAGCAAGTTACACCATAGATGTTACAGAGAAATCGGAGCTATCTAAGTAACTATTAAACAGAGTTACAATACGATGTTCATCCCTTTACACAATTGAGGTGATCACAGGTACCATATATTGTTAAAGTGGTTAATATCCTCAAATCTGTCCTTGAAAATGCTGATGTGGAGTCTAATTTTCTGCATCAATTTGTTGTTGAAGGTTTCTTGATCGTAAGCTATATATTCTTGGAAGACTTTCTGATTCTCTCATCCCAAATTGCAGCTACACTAAATGTCAGTGCAATTCAAAAGCACCACCTGATAGTGTTGTTTGGATGTTTAATGGTAGAGCACCTGTTGGTTATTTCATTCCAGGTATTCGGGTCATTGGATCATACTTGATAATCTTGTAGAAGTTGCCTCCAGATCTTCCTACTAATCTCACAGTGAAAGAAGAGAAGTGAGATTTTTTTCAGCTTGTTTGTACAGGATGCAAAAGTTAGGCAATTGTAAGAATCTGCATAGCTTGTCAACTGTTGAAATTTTGAATTTCATAGCCATCCATGTGACCGTGGAATCTTGAGGATTAAGATGTTTATGCCACACCACACCCCATCCTTTGACAAGAGAGGCTTCTTGACAAAACCTAGTTCATAATCGACAACATGCCACACCACACCCCATCCTTTGACAAGAGAGGCTTCTTGACAAAACCTAGTTAGTAATCGACAACATTGTAGCTTTCAACTTTGCAACGTATTGTTAATTTGTAATGGTCTATGAAGCCAATCAGTCGATGACAATTTGCCTATGGATAATTTATAATAATTTTTAAGGACTGACCTGATTCTTAGGGGTGGTCCATTTTGTAGGGGGGCCTTTCCAAGTATCTTTATTGCTAGAAGTCTTTAAGATCTCGCATTAGTTACCCTACTATCAATTAATTAAACTTTTGAGCTATTAATTTACAACTAGATCAATTAAAAGTTCAATTCTATTAGAAACTGAATCCTTGAAACCAAAAGATAATTTATAACGATCCTGTGAAGCCAGTTAAAGTTAAAAGGCATCCAGAAACTCGACCCTGCGAGTTTAATTTTAACAATTATGTTATTTCAGGAATTGTGCCAGAGAATTGGCATCGACTGTTCCGGGGATACAGGGACTTCCTTTTCTTGTTTGGTAGGCCTTGAATTACGTGGAAATAAATCTTTCACGATCAAACTTCGCTGTTTTCAGAAATGATATAAGCCTTAAATGTGAATCCTTCGATTTTACATTTGACGCTTGAGACAGAAAGTCGCAAGTAAACATTTTGATTCTTCTTCTGTCTTGCATGCTTTGGTAGTTTCGTATTTGTTTTGCAGTTTGCTTAAATTTAAGGCAGATTGTTGGAATCATCTAAGCGCCGATAATACAGTATGTTGCTTAATTCAACATTTCGTACTCAAGAGTCAAAGTCTATAGCATAGTTTCGTAGACCTAGACTTCAAATATAGAACAAGGTTTGCAGATTCGAGACGTATACTCATCAAGATCCGTGGAAATGCTGAGGAGAAACACTTATCCTCGAAGCAGCCATTAATTCTTTATCAAGGGGCATATAGAATTATCAACTCCAGATTATTCATAACTTGGAATGTCCTCGCAAGGCAGCAGCTGTACAATTATGACTTGGTATAATTTTGTTAGCCAATAGATTATTAGTAATTTGGCTCATGCTGTTATAATAAAGAACACGTTTTTCAACATTTAACGTTTTTCTATCTGCACTTGTGAAATATGATATTAAATGTCATATTTGTTGGTCATAAGATGACATATGAAACAGGGGTTAATTACGTATGCTTATTTTTTTATTTTTTAATTAAATATAGTTGTAATAAATTCACATTAAAATAATTTCATAATCAATATAATAATAATAAAAGAGAATAAGAAAAGATAGACAAAACTAGTATATATTGGTTCAATCTTTTTCATTTAATAGATGAAACCAATTTTGCATGCAATATTTTCTTTGCTATAAGTGAAGAAGAACTTTTGCAATTATCTTACTTTGTTGTCGGTGAAGAGTAATCATTTGTAAATATTGTTAGAAGTCAAAGAGTAACTCTTGTAAAGTATACCTCAAACAATTCCCAAACTTGCAGCAATGCACAGCCATACAACTTAAAAACATCTTTATATATGTCGCATGAATAAACAAAAGTTCAATTTATGTTATGCAATACATATATGCTCTCTTTAACTTCTCAAGTCTCTTATAAACTCTATAGTATGCCAAGGATTTCTATCATAACTCCTATATGGTCTTTTTGTACTCAAAACAACCCAAAATAATCATAAAAACAAAAATTAGTCATTATAAGGATTAGGAACAATGGCATTAACTCTACCATTGTAACACATTAGTCGACTAATATGGTTATAAGCTCACAATACATGTTTTCATAAAATACTAATTGACCATGTTGCCACACTAGTCGACTAGCCTATTTAAAATGTTAACATTGATACATTGATCAATTAAACTTCCATAAACAAGTTTTTCAAAATTTCTCAAGTTCTTTCAAAGGTCAAAATACATTCTTTTGATAACAAATTAATCCAAGACCATTTCAAAAGTTCTAAAAAATTATTAATTTTATTTATGAAGAGGGTTTTCTCTAAAACCTTCCCGTTTTCTCTTAATTATGACAAAGTATATGAAATATAGTCCAAGCACAAATGATCATGTGATGATAATCTCTTAATTCATTGAAATGACTAAAATAGGATTATAAGAAGGATTACAATGACTTTCTTAAAACTTAATATGTTTAATTCCTCATTGTTCTTAGTTCTTCACTTGAATTCCTTTGAAACTTAATTAAGATACATGCGTTATGTGCATAAAATATGAATATTTTTCTTAGTATTTTGTTATATTTTCTATCTAAATTACCTTAATTTAATTAGTTTTATGTCTTATTTTAGGTAATTGTTAAAGAGTTGCTCAGGGAATGATATAGCCAGGAATTAGAGAAGTTTACAAAAAAAAAAAAAGAAAAAAAAATCCATTTTTAGCTTAATATGACTTGTGTGTCAACCCCTGTTCCTCTCGAACAACATGAAGACTAAGAAATAAGTTGAAGAGAGGTCGACAAAGAGAAAAGCTTTTGAAAGATACATGGCCTAGGTCATAAGGATGTCAAAACTCATGCCCATCTCCAATAAAGTTACAAAAATATACACAATCTAGAATATAAATGTGCCAGAGCCCATGTCCCTATTTAAAAAAAAAAACATATTTTAGGAGACGGTCATGTCTTAAACCATGTTCATGATAGACAAATTATTTAAAAAGTGATAGAAACACTAGTAAAACAGTCTCTTATTTTTATTTCTTTTATTACATTCTTTAATTCTTATTAGGGTTACCAGCCACCTACCAAACAAGAGACATATAACATGTCCAAAAGCCATTTTCAAAAAAGAAAGAGAGATCAAAAGTCACTCTAGAGAAGCGAATTACACTAAAGAATCAAGATCTTCATTAAGGAATACTTTAACATGAGTTCTTCTTTTCTTTTAATTATTATTTTCCTAATTTTAAAAATCATTGTAGGAAAAACCTACTGATAGAATGAAAAATAAATGGCTTTTTATGTGTCTTGATTTAATTTTTTTAATAAAAGTTTATGTATTTGATTTTTATATGTTTTAAAGTCTTATTAGAAACTACACATCGACATAGTCAAAAGAGCTTATGTGTTAATTGACCTAAGCATATATAATAACGATTGAATATGGATTTAGATATAGACTACGTGATCATCTTAAAATTAGGGTATCCTTTTATAAGGTTTCAAATAACTTAATGCATTCCAAAAGTAGTTAATAATATAGATATATTAGATACCAGATCTAGGTATAAGTAGAAGTACATCGATAGATGACATATCATTAAAGGAAACCTCATCGGTCCAAACAATAAAATCTTATAATTTAATCAAGGATGCAAGATAAAATTAGGGGAAAGCTCCAATCTAAATATTTATTCATATTAATTCTCTCTTTTGATTATTATTGAGTGTTTTAGCGATGATCCAAAGTAACTGAAAATGTAGTTTATTTTTATTCCAACCAACAAAAAACAAATTTATAATTAGTTAAATAATAGTATAAAGATTAGTTTCAATGGTTGTATACCCTTTTCTCGTAAGATCGACCCTTACTACCAATTTACTAGTACATAGTAATTAGATTCATGTGCCTTAATCTTGCACCTATTCCTTAACAACAATGCCAAGTTTTTAACTTTATTGCTAGAGAATAGGTGCAATAGCAAAAAAAAATAGAGAATTATTTCTTGCATTTCTTTTTGTGTACTTTTTTTGTATATTCTTTTCTTAAAATTTAATTCTACCCATTTATTTTTGTGCTTGATTATAGAATCATATGAGACTATACAAAGATAATAAATAATGTTTCTTTTATGAACAAAAATGGGCCAATCTGGGCTAATTTTTTTGGTGACCCAGCTTGACACGAATCCTAATCAGACTTGAACAATTCAAAGTCTGATCAAGTGAAGATTTTTTAGCCTAACTTACTAAAACAATATGATTGTATTCTTTGATCTATTGATCAAAACAATATCATTTTGGTAAGTTATGTCAAAACAACATTATTTTAACTTTGGTGGTTAGGTTATCTAGACTTTTTACTTCAAGCGGGCAGCCGGGAGAAGGCTGTAGTCGACGTTCACGTGACTAACAAAACGTTCCTTTCTTGCCCAAACAAAGCACATATTCATTTTATGCTCAAATCATTTTGTCAAATGCTTTCATACTTTTCATGCTCTTTCCTTCTTTTCCGAATATACAAAATGCCATGAATTTTTCAAGGCATAACATCAAAGTTTTCAATGCATTTTCAATAATCACAGCAATTCATATCCAATCAATTAAGCATATACAC
>JAOQMQ010000006.1:4793193-4808937 GCA_027563845.1 Erythroxylum subrotundum
ATTTATTAGCATAAAAAAAATGACAAGGCCCAAATCTTCTTCATTCCATAATAAAAATATTACAAGGCCCATATTTATAAATCTTAAGCCAAACGCCAATTTGATATTCTAACACCATCTTATACATTTTATTCTAACATTTAATTCTACCAATTTAGCAAAAATTCTAATTTAATCTTCTAAATTCCATCAATTAAAACAATTTTCCTCAAACCTTCTTATTCATTTAATTTCTATAACCTAATTTCATAGGATCCTCAAATAATAAAAGTCTTTTAGTACTCACAATGCATCATAAAAATAATAATTCTCAATAAATCTCATTTAACTAATTTCTTCTTTTAATAATCATAACTTAAGCAATTAAAAATCCTCAATTTCATTCCAAACAAATTAAAAATTATCAAATTAAACCTTAAAATAATTTAAACATGCTTCAAAATAATTTAAACATACTTAATGCGAACCGGGGCCCAACAAAAACTCAACATTCTGACTCCTTATTCATTAAGATTAAACCATTTTTCTCTCCGTTAAAAAGCAAATTTCATATAATAAAGGCCAAATTTGGGGATTTTAGCTATTTTTTAGCACTTGAGTTAACTCTTCACTTATTAACTACCAAAAAGCGAAGAAAGATGACTTATAAACCATCTGACAATCTAAGGTGGGTCTAAGGATGATATTTATGTCCAGGCCCAACTTAGATCTCATTGATCGGACTTTGAGTTGAGCTTGAGCTCTTTTTTTAATTTTTAGGCTTTAGGTCAAGCTTGAGCTCAAGCTCTACAATTTGATTTAGCTCAAATCTCAAATATGTCAAGTATAAATGATGTTTTTGAGTAAAACAACATGATTTTCAAAATAATATTGTATTAAATTAATAAAAAAGGAAAATTTTTGGTCTAGGTTTGATCAAGATCAAGCTCAAGTCGCAAGTTTTAGGCCCATTCAGGCCTTAGGTCGAACCTAGACTAAGGGGGCTCAAGTTTAGCCTAGTTCAATACCATTCTTAAGTGGGTCAAGTAACCAACAATAAAGTAGTTTCGCATGAAATGAACACCCATACTGGTGTTCACTATCCAAACCCACTCTAAAAGGTATGGAATTTTTAAATCCCATCCTTTTGTACCACCAATTATACATGAACTATTAATACTCCTTGAGTGACTCAACTTTGGTAGTATAATGACTTGAAACATTTCAATGTTGCTTTTATATAATTTTGTCTTTGCAATTTCCTACTTAGGGTCTTTTAGATCTTCTTCCTATAAATCTTCTTTGTGTTCCTTTTAAATACCAGTCTTTTCCTTCTCGATCACTTGAAATAATCTAGTAGGATAAGGAATTATCAATCGATACTCCTTTAGTGGTATCGTTATCTTATTCTTTTCTTCCTTCTTAGTATCGATGAGCTCCTCACCTTTTAAGGCACCCTCTTTAACATGTTCTTTAGTGTTAGGTATTGTGTCATTAAGCAAAGTGCTTTATGATCTCTCTATTATTACCTTCATTAGTTAACCAACTTGAACTTTGAGATTCTTTATTAAATCTTCATAAGTTTGGATTGAGAAGTAGTTACTTGCATGAAATCTCTCATCATGTCCTTTAGACTCAGATGCATCTCTTTTTGTATAGGTTGGTGAAAACATGGTGGGGTTGTCTTTGATCTTGTTGATTCCTCTAGGAAAATTTTAAATGATTTCTTAATTCTCAATTATATATCTTATTATAGGAGATGATTTTCCTCTAGAAGCCTCCTATAAAATTAATTTGCTCCATTGATTCAATTATAGGATTCCCAGTTTAACACTTCATACTTTGGTGTCCCCCTCAAATTCATAACTTATAACTTAAGTTGTTTTTTATAGTAGGTTTAAGTTGTCTAATTTTCTCATTATTATCTCCATATGAGTTGTTAGTATAGTTATAGCGTCTACATTATAGATATCTACTAATTTATTTGCATTAACCCTTCTTGACTACCACTAATAATTATTTGTCATCATCTCTACTACTAATTATAGCTCACCATCTAAAAGTCTCATTGTTTAATTTTCCACCTACTTCAGCATCTATCATATTCCTTATAGAGTTCACCAAATTAATTGTAATATGTTTAGAACTGCATCTATGATGGAAGGCTATAGTATGGTACATCTTCAATAAATTTTTGTATTTCTCCTATGTTTTATATAGACCTTCAGTGTAGAACTATTGGGAGGAAGACGTATCATTTCTTAACTTGACTGTTTTAGGTGTTGGAAAGTATCTAGTAAGGAATTTCTTGATAAGACTCTCCCAGGTGATAATTAACATAACTGATAATGATTTTAGCTATTACTTCACCTAACCCCTTTGTGTGAATGTTAATAACCTCTGATGTTGTCAGTTGTCCTATTAATCTTGAGTGTGACATAAATCACCAAAAAGTTAGTGAAGTGTGCATTGGGATCCTCATCAATTAATCCATAAAATTCAACATTCTATTGTAGCATTTGGATTACAACTGGCTTAATATTAAAATAACAACATTTATATGTGGTAATGTAATGCTTAATTATGCTCTCATAAGAGAGTTTATCATATTCTGTCATTGTTCGTCATTCTTCTCATATAAGTTTCAACTTGTAATTTTGGTGTATCTCTAAGTTCTTCCTTGGTTTATTCCTTTTCATTTTAATATAATGTTCCTTCAAATTTTAGATCTTTTTTTGGAAATGCAAACTATCGAATTCTTTTCATACACCATAACTACCTTTAAAATCATAGTAAATAATAAAATATCAAAATAAATAAAATAAGAAAAAATAGAAAAATGGTTAATAGTGTTTTTAAAACCATTTGCTTCAATAACAACAATGCCAAAATTTTGGTCAATGTGATATGTGTATATGCATTAATGCTACTAAAGTTTATGCATCAATGCTACCAAAGTTTTTCCTACTACAAATCTACCACTAACTAACGAGGCAAGTACATCAATTGTTGTACGTAATATAATGGTAAATAGGGGTTAATTCCCGTAAAGAAGTGATACGGATTAGAAAGCCTAACACTATTAACTAGTCTATGGGCGATAAATAAAAAGATATTTTTATCGATTTTAGAAATAAATCGTACAAAAACTAAAACTTGATAATAACTAAAGAAATCAATGATAAGAAAATTAATAAAACTATAATTAAACATCTATGTTTAAATAAATACTTCTTCTAATAGTAGTTTTGACTTCAAAAATCAATTAACCTAAACTAGATATATTCTCTAGATCAACAGGGTCTCTTAGACATTGAAACTGTAATCTCTCGAAATATAGTTATCTAATCTCTATTTGGTTAACTCGTATCTCTATCATTGTTTACGCATCTTTGAATGTATTAAGCTATGTGAAATTTCATAAAAACATTCACCATGTTACTAGGAAGATTATATAGGTCTCTCTTAAGCACCTCCTTCAACCCTTTTTACCTAAGTTATGATCCACTATAACCATGCTCTCTTGAATTGTTCATCAACAAATTTAAATAAGTTTTAGACGTCGACATGAGTAAATTATCATTAAGGTCAATCAAAGATATCTTATATAATGAATTAAATCAAATCAATCCATAAATATATAATCACTAGAATTTTTCCTATCCAATCGTAGAAAAGTACTTAGCCACAAAGCATATACAAAACAAAAAAATTATAAGAAAAAACTATAAAAATGTAATGACAAAAATAAATCTAAATAAAATCCTGATTCTTGTCAACAACGTGATATATTAAGATAACATCTGGATATTAATTCTCTAATGAAAATTTTATTAGAATTGACTTCTTGAGAGTTGTAAAATCCTCTCAAAAGCTAAGCCAAGCTTTTGGAGAGAAAAATATTTTTTAACGTGTATTTTCTCTATATGTCAACTAAGGTCTTTTAAAAATTAGGATTTTTGCACTTATATGTTTTGCTCCACCTAGGACATAGTATAGGACATGGTTATAGTCCAGATCATGGACCATAATATTTTCTCTAGATGATGTAGATGGCTTTAACACGATTGTGCTAATAAAATGTGATCTTTCTATTTCCTTAAAATTAATACACAATCATTAGTATTACCATATTTCTAAATCGTGGACCTTCTTATTTCTTTTATGTCCTGCACACAGTCTTATACATGACCATGGCTTAAGTTGTGTCACTTCTTGTAGTTGATCTTTTCAGGGCACTAGTTGACACATGAGTGTGGGCTAAAATGTGTTCCTCTAACAATTGTACTTTTTTATATAATTTTACTTGAAATAACCTCCAATTCTTTATTATTATCATCTTATAGTTTAATTTGCATAATTACCTAAAACGATATCAAAAACTAAGTAAAACAAGGTAATTTAGCATTAAAATAAAATAAAATACTTAAGAAATATACGTATTTGCATGTATATCAATGATATCTATATAGGGTAATTGTTCATATGATTTCAAGTAGGAAGGAAAGTATTAATGTTGTCACACAAAGAGATTTATCATATTTTTTCATAATTTTACTTAAAATAACCTCTAATTCTTTATTATTATCATCTTAAGGTTTAACTTGCATAATTACCTAAAATGATATAAAAACTAAGCAAAACAAGGTAATTTAGCATTAAAATCAAATAAAATACCTAAGAAAATATACGCATTTGCATGCATATCAATGATATCTACACAAGGTAATTGTCCAGATGAGTTCAAGTAGGAAGGAAAGTACTAATGCTGTCATCCTAAGAGATTTATCATACTTGAGGTACATAGTAGAGCATTGACTATCTAAGCTAGGTTACTATTTTGCATTGTAATTATAGCAAATAAACAATATGAAGAAAGATGCCATATATAGGGGGTTATCCCTGACGATGTTACCAAAGAATCTAGGTACATCTTCCATTCTCCCAGAGCTGACATTAGGTTATGTTATGCTTCTCCTCGACTTAGAAATGATGATATACATAAGGTTGGTAAGAAAAGTTGAGGGAGCTTATATCTTGGTTAAGATGGAGAGAGATAATATTGGAGGATGATGCTCTTATAAAGGATAAGTAGGATGCCTAAATGAGATACAATCAGCCACTCGTAGCTAGTGAGCCTCATAAGGTAAGACCTTAAACGACCAAGTTAGTGGCATTAGATCCTGAGGAAGTTAAACTAACATCATAATAAATATTATAGGAAAGAATCAAAAGGAGCATTAATTAATTAGAGCGACAATAGATCTCCTTATGATGGATGTAATGGGAACACCAAAAGATGCTTATTGTGTGGTCCTACTAAATGGATTAGATGAAAGAGAAAATGGTTACATATTTCCACCATATCGGATTTGCAGCAATACTTATGCCTTTTCCACCATCTCCACCTTTGATAATGCCCGATAAGGATAGAGATTATGATAGCACGACTAATGGATGATATGCTCTTATTTTTATTTTCCCCTTATATTCTATTTTGTATTATCTCTTTCTTTTGTATTTTTAAACATATTTAAATTATCAGCTATGTTAATTTCTTTTTGTGATTTGAGTTTCATTTATTTTTTATGTTTTTATATCTTTTATGTTTTACTATTTGTTTTTTCTAGTGTTTATATAGGGTATTAAATTTTGATGTCCCGAAAGAAAAGTAAATAGTAGATAACAAACAACTCCCTTCGATATTTAACTTTCCTTCATCTATCTCCACTTTTATGTACTATATATTCTTTTTGTGCTCATTATTTATCTATTAAGGACAATGTATAATAAGTGCGAGGGAGGGTTATTTTGAGCTTATCTCAGGTGAATTGATCTAGTCACAATTAGCTTAATAAGTAACAATTTTGGAAAAAATTATAAACAATGAAATAAAGGATACATTAGAAGTTATACTTTATTGGGATCCGACTACACTTAGCTAATAATTATGATTGTTGATGAGTACTTGACTACTAACTTAATTTAATGGTCTTGAGATTGATGCTTGATTTAAACAATAAGATGTATAGTTTTAATATGAAATAAGCTAGAGTTGAGCTCATCAAGTGGCTTAAAGTATCCCATATGTTTAAAAAATATGTGAATAAAGTAAGCATTTATAGATTGACTTTGTTGACTTGATCTAGGTAAAGGGTTGTAGTTAAGAGTGGTGTTAGTATGCATTTAAATTAGAGTTGAGCTCGTTAAGGCTTAGTCTCCCATATTTATAAAAAAATGTGTGAATAAAGTAAGCATAAATAAATTGTCTTTGTTGACTTGATTTAAGTAAAGGGTTGTAGTTAAGTAAAAATATAATGCATAATTGCAATATCCAACTATTAATTTCACAAAGAAGTGTATAATTTAAAATCCCTTAAATTTTAAAAATGATGATAAGATAAAGTACTCAAATTTGAAACCTTAGAATGTATGGTACAATTATAATTGATTCCTAAAAACCTTGTATGAATATAGAAACAATTTTAAGAGCACAAACATCATCAAAGAATTGCAAAATTTAGAGGCATTAAGATTTATCCAAAGAGGATTTAAGAATGTATTTGAAGTGTAAACCATGATGTAAGCCTAAAAATATAGACAATGACAATTGGTAAAGTTTGGGATAAAGTTTCGAGAGTTAAAAAAAAAAAGGTGAATTCCATAAAGAATAGATGAAAATATGAGAAGAAAAACCTCATAATGTGGAGACTAGTTAACCTCCTCATGGTACTATTCGATTTGTAAGTGTGGTCACCCATGCTCATTTTTTCTTAAACCTAATTTTCCTCTCTTGGCTGGTCGATCGGTGCTTTATATTGGTTGACCATTCATATAACTAATCTTCTTATAAACGTAGTAAAAAAACTTCTTGGACAAAGGATATTAATCGACCATTGAGAGATATTTGTCAACCTTTGAGAGATATTAGTTAGCTAATGTGTGTAAATGATTGACTAGAGGAGTGGCTAAACTCCTTACAATCTCATTAGAACGGGGAAAAAAAAAAGAAAGACAATTTTTTAGGATATTGATTAACCACACACATATACAAGTTAACTAATATGTTTTAAAAAGTTAACAAACAACCTCAAAAGTCAAATTAAAATATTAGAACATATAATTAATCAATTAAGTATCAATCAAGAATAAGTTAAATCACATAAAAGGATCCTTATCATATACAATTCCCATAAATCATACTCGATTCTTTTCTAATTGTGCAAAATATATCTTTATTTATTAGGCTAACAAAACTATCAACCAATTAGCACAGTATATATCAACAAATTTTAACTTAACATCCTTATTTTACATATAATTTTTAAGTTTAAGTCCTAAGGTCAATACTAAACTTCTTTAAAAAGTATTTAATTCCTTAGTTATAGTGCAAACCCAACGTTCATCATTAAGAATTAAGACTCATTTTGAAAATAAACGCAAGATGTGATATTTTTCTAAAATATGAACTAATAATTATCGCTTGTTAAACATAACCTATGATATGGTTCGGATGATGATTATTCTTCTTATTCTTGTTTTTTCAAAGGCTAATTTCTCAACATCCTACATCAACATCTTTAAGACTTTCTTGAAGGCAATGTGGTTAGATTAAAAACATGTACAAACTCTTCAATAATGAAAAATAACTTTATAATAAACATTATATATTCTTTGCAAGAATGACCAAGAAAAATTTACCCTAAAAATTCACTATTCACATACCTTTTACTCCTTTTCTATAAAAAAATCATCACTTTGTTTTAGGTACCTAAATGAACTTAGGTACTTTATTAGTAGTCTTCTTCTTATTAACCTATATTTTCAAGGATTTACTTACTACTCTTTATTTAAAGATAAAATAATGTATTAAAATATTCATATTTACCTAAAAATGACATACTATGTTATATAAATGGTGATGATGCATAAATGTTTTGCTTGGACTTTTATATGTGTATTCATAATAAAGAATCTTCCTTTAGATATAACGGTTTAAAAAGTCAAAAGAATTGAATTAATCAAATCAAGAGTACAAGCTTCATGCTTATGATCAAGTAACCGTACTATACTCTACTTGCCACTCCAAGATTAAAGCCAAAACTTAAAATGACCACTTCAAGGCATAGCCAATTTTAGTATTATTATTAAAGCAATATAAGGTATCAAGTCTCCATATTGTCGCTAGTTTTGGGTTGTAGAATTTATGTGCTTTAGATACTACAAGCCAACCATTTTATCCATTGTATAAGTTCCTCCATTACTTGTTTTGTCTTGCTACATTTCCCACAAAAAGTATGTATTGCTCCTTACATTCTAAATTTTGCACATAATAAAGGAAAAAATTGTTAACAAAACCACTCTATCACCCTTAGTAAAGCTCATATTTGTTTTTTTTTAATGAAGGATATCACCTTGGTATAAGCTTTGGAAGTTAACATAGCATTTGAGGTTGAATAAGTTACCTCTGAAGAATAAGCACTCTTGTGATTTAGGTTGTTGTTTGTATAGAAAGCATGTATTTGGCATATTGAGATATTTGACTATATCTAGTGTGGATAGTCTCTTCTTTACTATTGTCCATATGAAGAAAAATAATTTAGCTAGTAAATTTTGATCCCATACTAGTTTACACCGTGTTTATTTTTCCCCTCCTCCCCTCAAGAGCTCTCTGTAAGATTTATTTGTAAAGATTTTTTAAAAAATACCCAAGCCATACATAACTATCCTATTGATTGCAATTCACACAGAGGTTAGGCTTGGAGGTATTTGAAGTTAAATTTAGGAAATGAATAAAAGATTGCAAACTGAATAATGATTTAGCTTTGCTCCAATTATCATAATATAAGGAAGCTATTATCCATCCCCAACTATACATTTGAAGCTTCCAATTAGTTAACTCCTTAACTTAAAAAGTTAGGAGAGAAATCAATTTTTATATAGCTCCCAAAAGGTTTTCCCTTTCAGAAAGTAGGTATATACCCATTTAACCCATAAAGACTCTTTTTTTATTAATAAACTCCATATTCTCTTCCCTAAGACCACTTTATTTTTCAGGTTACATTCTTCATCCCACTTCACTTTGTTGTTATATTTGCTAAAAATCTTTCTAGATCATAGAAAACTCCACATTAGTTTTTCAAAAGACTTGATAAATTGTTTTGATAATAAGGTGTGTGATAATCAATATGTATTAAAGGAATCGATCACTAACTTAATCAATTGGAACTGACTTGCAAAGGAAAAAGACCTATTGCACAAGTTCCCAACTATTTTATATATCTTTTCAATAAAAGAGATTCACTTATTAAATTGTAGCCTCCTTGGAAATCCTAAATAGATGGGGAGGCAACACTTAGAGTCTAGTAAAGGTGGAAAGCCAAACCGTATTGTGCTAAGCACTTGCAGATACAATTAGATGGCTCTTGCTTCTATTGATCGCCAACCCTGAAAGATCCTTAAACACATTAAGAGAAGCCATTAGGATACTTAAGGATTTGCCATGAGCTCTTGAAAATAAGAACAAATCATTGTAAAAGCTAAGTTAAAAATCTCCAACTTCTTAAATACTTTTTTAGGGTAGTAAAATGAGCTATCATGATTATATGTTTGATGCCTACTATGAATTAAGGCTTGATGCATGCTTCTTTGGGCCCTAAAAGGGTGTGAGTAAGTTTGCATGTTATCATAGAAGTTAACTCTATTCATCCCTTAAGTGTATTAAACTTCAGACCTAGGACTAGATCCATTTATAGAAGCATGAAGTTTATTTTTTAGGTGGTGTCTAGTGTACATTTTGTTTGCATGTTTTTATTTAGATATAAGTGTATTATGCTTATTTGCTATCTTAGGTAAAGCTTCTTCATTATGAATGTGTTATCCTTTTATCAAATATAGTCTTAGTGTTGGGTGGACCCTAAAAGTATACCTAAACACGCACCTATGATTGGGATTCTTTTAAGCTCCTAACATGTTTTTTAGTTTTTCATTTCCTATAGTGAATTTGGATAATTAATCTTGTAGAACAATGATCTCCATTTTCAATTTATCATTTTTATATTTTACTAGATTTAAGGTATGATTGTCATTAATCTTCACATTTCTAAATGCTTTAATGCTATGCAACTCACTTTTTATTTCATCCTTATTCATGCATGCATCCCTTTGTTTTTGAACTTCTTTATGTTTAGAAGATAATTTCTTCCTTTTTTTTCACTCATGATTTCCAAACTTTTGACTAGTTCTTCATATTCCAAATCACTATCACCATTACATGAATTAGATTTCGATGTTACCTCATCATCTTTCTTAGTTGAAAAGCACATATGAGCTAGCTCTCCTTTCTAATGCTTATTTTTTAATTCTACTATGTCATCCCAAGTTAAGGCTTTAAGTACTTTCTTCTTGTTTTTGTCCTTCTTCTTCTTATTATTGTTTCTTTCATTCTTATCATTTTCTTTGAGTAGAGAATATAGTGACTTCAAATGGCCAAGTTTTCTACATTTAAAACAAATAATGTTATAAAATTTATGTTTTGAATCACTTTTACCTTTCTTAAAGTCCTTTGTTTTGGAGAAATTCTTTCTTATTCAAAACTTCTTGAATTTTCTAGTAATAAAGGTGACGTCTTTATTATTACTTCCACTTGTGGATGTCTCTTCTTCACTTGATTCCTCCCTTGAGACTTTTAATGCTAATTCTTTTTTCTTCGAAATTTATATTTCTTCTTATATCTTTTAAAGCCTCATTTCATATATGAGAAAAGATCCAATTAGCTCCTCCAATAGTAGTATTGTAAAACCCTTAGCTTCTTGTATAGTCATTACTTTGGCTTCCCATGTCTTTGGAAGTGACCTAAGCAACCTTTTTACCATTCTAACTTTATTATATGTCTTTTTAAGACCTTTATGAGCATTAATAATATCAATGAACCTTGTGTACATGTTAAAAATGGTTTCATCATGCTTCATTTGGAATAATTCATACTGGTAGGTTAACATGTTGACTTTGCTTTCCTTAATTTATTTTGTGGCCTTATGTATAATATCTAATGTATACCAAATTTCATGTCATTTCATATATAGAAACTCTATTAAATTCATTTTTTCTTAATACATAAAATAAGATATGTATGGACCTACTATTCAAGAAAATTAATATTTTATCTTGAGGTTTTTATTATCCCTTTAGTTTGGGAAACTTTCTATTATCTATGATTTTTATAAATTTAAAGGGGCCATTTAAACTATCTCTCATTGGTCTACACTTTCAACCATTAAGAAAAATCTCATCTAATTTTTTCAATTGAGATAATCATTACCATTAAATAAGGATGTTCTACTAATGTTTTGTCCCTCTAAGTTGGATGATGATGATGATGCTCCTAAGTATGTCGTTATAATCGTTATTATAAGATTTTGTTTGAAATAACAGACTAATATACCTACTCTCATACCATTGGTTAGTCCCTGATAGCATCCAAGAGGGGGTGAATTGGATTTTGATAAATTTTAAAATATTTTTTAACCAATGAACACAATTTAATAATAAATAATATATATAATGATTAAAAATCACTTAAAGTAAATCAATCAAACAATAAAGTAATAACATAAAGATGGTAGGAAATACAAACTGATTTATAGTAATTTGACAAATAACCCTTGCTTATATCAACTCTCAAAGCTCTTTTTGGAATTCTATTATAATTTTTCTTTTAAGGTAAAGAATAACCTTTGTACAATCTTTTCTTGGTAAAGAGAAACCTTTTTACAATCTTCCTTTATAGTAAAGAGGAAATCCTTACGCCAATAAAAGCTTACAACTCAAAATTTCTCAATTTATCGCTTTGATAACCTAAAGATGCTCACTCATACAAATATGAGACAATGTTGTTCAAATGCTTGATAAACAATTAAAAACATGTGTATAAGACACCAAGATTCTTTTTTATGCATGAACCAATGAGAAAACATGTATTTATAGGATTTTGGGAAAGTTATTAGTCTTTGGAGCAAAAACAATTACAATGGTTAGTTCCAGTATATTGGTATATTGGAGCAAAAACAATTACATTTAATGCATAATATTCACCTGTCATTGTGTATTGTTCGACCACTAGGGCATATTGATTGACCATTATGGCATATTGATTTACTAATATGACATCCAATGTTATTATAAACTCTCAATTTATCAATATTTGTAACTTTAACCTATATTGATCGACTGTTAACCTATATTGATCAATGAATTTCCCAAAAATATGATATTAACAACTTCAAATAATCAAACTTAATTTACCTAACGAAATTATGACTTAAACACTTTTAAAAATGTTTCCAAAAAAGCACTTTAAGATTCAAGAGGTTTTTCTTTGAAACCAAAAAATTTATTTCCTCTTAATGATGAAAAAGACTCATGCAATGTAGTAAAACATAATATTTATACATGGTATGCCTTTAAGATTATCAAAGTGATTAAATGAGATTATAATTGGCATTATAAGATATAAAATGATCTTGATGCTTTGATCTTCTTTTATTCTTGATTTGATCTTTAGTTTAAAGTTACAAACTTGAACTTTTCTTTATCATCTTCATGAACCATTTTATTAAATTATGACTACATCTTATTTTTATATTGCTTCTCATCAAAACAATAAACTCATTATTAGTAATTAGGATTTTTTATCATCAAAATATTATTTAGAACTTCTTTTAGTTCATCAAAAGTGATAGTAGTTATTGGTATTCATTTGATGCCACTTAATATTGAACTATAATGCATAGAAATCAATATTTTTTCGAGTACACGCATAAACTTGAATCCTTGGGGATTAATACCTCAACCTTTATTTACCAACAAAAAAAATACCTCAACCTTTTCAACTCATATATTTTTTAGTTTACTTAATAGGCATTGTTTAAACAAGCAATTTGAATGAATATATTCATAATCACCATAAAGTGATTTTGTATATATATATATATATATATATGTATGTATGTATGTATGTATATGTATATATGTATGTATGTATGTATGTATCACACTTTTATATGTGAAATTTATATGATTTATAAAGTTTCAAATCATTCTATATGAGGTGTCACTTTATGGTGATTATGTATATATATATAGATATATATACATGTGTGTGTGTGTGTGTGTGTGTGTGTGTGTGTGTGTGTGTTAGGTCTTCTTTAGATGTGATGGTAACTAGGAACTCTGCTTTAGATATATGAGGGATAAAAGAGTCTTCTTATATGATAATTGGCATAAAACATTTTCTTTTAATGACAATTTGAACTATATTGATTATAAGCATATACCTTTTGCTTATGTGGCGACCTATGATAATTAAGAGTTTGTTTCATATCATTTTGATAATAAAAAAATGTTTATACAAATGAGAAAAATGATACATGCTCTTTTAGTAAGGAATTGCATGAAAATTATGCCTATTTTTTCCTTGAATGTTCAGCCTTTTAGGTTTAAAACATAAACCATATATAAATGTATAAATTTTCCTTTTAGCTTGAGACCTAAAAGATAATGCATGAATATTGAAGTTTTCATGTCTAAAATTGAATGTTATATGCTTGTATGATAACTTAAGCAATAACTCATCATTATACATATGCTTTTCTTTCACAAAAATTGTTTTGGCATTGGATGATGCACTTATATAATTGTACCCAATACGTTGACTATAATTTGAGAACTTTTGGGATCTAAGAATGATATTCAAATTTTCATTTTATATAGTGAATTTGGACAAGGACTTTTTATGTAAATAATCTCCTTTTTCATTGCATCATTTTCTTCCAACAAATTCATTATCATCAGTAACAACCACACCTTAGATTCTACCATATAATGCACATCACATTTCAATTTGTCAATATTAAGAATGCATGCACTTACAACTTTTTGAACCACTTTATATTGGGAAGATAATTTCTTCCTTTTCAAGCTTTTTGTTTCTAATATTTAATATGTTCTTTATTAAAAAAACATCATTGTTATCATCATAATTATTAACATCAAGAGATTATAAACTAGAGGATACCTCATCATTACTTGACATAAACCACGTATGAGCTACCTCTTATTCGATTCTCTAATTTCAAAATTTCTTACATTATCTAGTTTATTCTTGAGTGTTTTCTTCTTCTTTTTGTCCTTCTTCTTCTTCTTTTTCCTCTATTATTGATTGTCATATGGATTTTCATCAAGAAAAAATTGATTAATATTAATATCATTAACAATAATATCATTATGATATTCATTAATATATGTAAGATCAAGTGTGTGATAAATATTATGAGTATTATGACACGTTTAAACTTTAGAAAGTACATTTCTATCTAATGCAGAAAATGAAATGTCCATCATTTTACTATTTAATGAAATGAGTCTATTATCATTCCTATTCCACTCATTCTTCTTTATAACGTGTAATAAATCAAAATATTTGACCAGAAGAAAGACTTTTATCCCAGTTCTCCAAAATAAGTAATTATTACTATTAAAAATAATATTACTATCTTGAACCTCTTGGCTAAAAAATAAATCAAACTGTGTCATAGTGAACTTTACTCAAAAGTTGCTAGAAATCTATACAAGGTTGAATGAGACCTACTCTAATACTAATTGTTAGTCTCCATATGGCACAAGAGAGGGGTGTGAATTGTGTATATTTACTTTTTGCCTATTTTTAAAACTAATGAATGATTATGACAAATGCAAACAAAATAATTTCATAATAAACATAATAATAGTAAAAGAAAGTAGGTAAAGAGAGAGAAAATTGATTTATAGTGGTTTAACTAAACAACCTTTGACCTATGTCTACTCTTTAAGTTTTGTTTGGGAATTCACTATCTTCTTCCTTCAATGAATGACATTTTTTTGGCTACAAGTGAAAAGAAACCCTTACAATCTTCTTGCTTTGCAATGGGCGAAGAAAAAACTATCATTTTGCTTTGTCGTGGGTAAAGAATAACCTTTTACAAATCTTATTAAAGGTCTAAAGGAGCCCTCATCAAATGTACCATTACAATCTACCAAATTGCAACAATTTCATAACCATAGAACTTAAAACTTATCTCTCTTTATTACATTAATAAACAGAGGCTCAATATATATTATGCAATGCATATAGACTTTTCCTAACCTGTTAAGGTTCTTAAAAGCTCTCTAGTATACCAAAAGTTTCTCTTGTAACTCATATGTGGTCTTTTATACTCAAAATAACCTAAAATAATCCTTAAAAACAAAAATTATGTGTTACCATGACTAGTAACAATATCATTAATCGATCATTTTAGCATATTGAGCAATTAATATGTTGGGACCCGATCTCGGAACTGGACCTCAACCGAAAAAGCGGAAACGAAAAACGAAAAGGCGAAACCAAACGAAAATACAAAACGAAAACGAAGTGGCAGAAAGCGAATCGAAACAAACGGTTCGAAAAGAACTGAAACAAATTCCAACATCCGTAGCGTAAATTTTCGAAAACTAATTAGCGTTGGCATTGGAAACCTTAAGACTAAACCCATCCGAATCGGTAGAAATTTTTTTTTCCTCTTATTCATTTCATCTTTAAACATAACAACTTAGATCCATACAATTTCCCTTTTTAGAAATTCATCCTCATGCAAAACTCAATTCGTAAAAGTCTTCTTATACATTCATACATATCCCAAAATTTCATCTTTTAACCCAAGTCTTATTCTTATTCTTGTTCTTATTCAA
>JAOQMQ010000006.1:4812565-4824925 GCA_027563845.1 Erythroxylum subrotundum
TATGTAAGGGGTTGGCTTATGAAATTGTATATTGATTTGAGATTCGATTGTGACTTGATTATGAGGATTATAGAAGTGCTTGAGTTATGATTGTTTGATTATTTTTATGCTGCGTTACGAGTATGAGTTGATTGTGTTTAGATTCCGGACGGGGAGTCCGATGATTGTGTTGATGGTTGTGGATATATCGAAGTGTGTTTATCGTTGCAAGTTTTGGGTTTTTACAAATACAGCCGTTATACTGCCCAATTTTTGTTAAAATTGGGTGGGGCTGAGATTTCGGATGGGTTTAGTCTAGGGTTTCCAACGCGACGCTAATTTGTTTTCTAAAGTTCACGTGTTCGGATGTCGGAATCTTTGAAAATTCGTTCTTTGTTATCCGTTTTCGCTTTGGCCTTCGTTTCGCTTCCGATTCTTTGGTTACCGAATTCCGTTTTGTCTTTCGTTCTTTTTTCCGGTTGGGGTCCGGTCTCAAGATCGGGTCCCAATATAATTACTAACGGAACTAACGTTTTGAACTAAAATGTTCGATTAAAATTTTTAAAATTTTAGACACTAGATTGAAAAAATCTCAAAATGTTGGGTACTTTAATATTGGTTATCCTTATAATATAATATATTTTTGAAATTGTTGAAAGAACCAAAGAGAATTGCCTTTTTTACTCTTTCTTTTAATCTTGGTGATGATACCTTTTAGCATTCAACTTGACGTGAATGAGTTGGAATTTAATATAGGTTGGATTAAGCTTGATTGAGGACAAATTTGATTCTTATAATTACAGAATATGAATCTTGAACTTTGCCCAATATAAAGCTCAAACTCTTCTTATAAGCACCGACCGATTTTAGAAACTACATCACGTGCGATTGATTTATTGAGATTTAGAAACTACACCATATTAAGATCGATAACAACTAGGGTTTAGGGTTTTTGGATACAATCTTGTGTGAAAATTTGAAGGCCTTAAAGCCCCCAAGGGTGCTTTAGGGTTTTAGATTTCTATCTGAATTCAATTTTTTTGTGTTTATATCAAGTGTTGATACATGTATATGTAAAGTAAAGAATTACTTGTTAGTAAGAAATTGGGTACTCTATAAAAAGGGTTGGTTACGATGATTATAAGAAAATTCCTTGTTCTAACTGCTATTGCCATGGCATGAAAGTGATTAGAAGAAAATTCCTTATTCTGAATGTTATTGTCATGGAATGAAAACTCTCATACACTCATAGAATATAAGCACCTCCCTCTTAGTGATCACTTAGTTTTTTATTAATTGTTGTATTGTTTACTCAATTTACCTTTTGAACTCCTCTGAAATTACTTGAAGGGAAGAGTTATTTGAGATTATTGGGAAGATGGAAACCTTTTATTTTGGAGTTGGATTTTGATTAATAAGGTAGATAATTGGCTTATAACTACATTGTATTGGTTCAACTCCTCAAATCTAATTGGTGGTGTTTAAAGCCCTAATCTGATGGAAGTAAAACTTCTATGGATTTAGGTTATGCACGCCTCCACATTATATCAATTTATACGATTGTTTTTGTTTCAATTTCTGTTTTCCCACTTTGTTGATCAGTTGGTACCAGATGTTCGTTTGAATACATTCAATGTTCTTTTTTCTCATCAGTTTTAATTAGTTATCAGAGCGTGTCTTACCTTGATCTACATTTTCAGGCCAATTTGTTTCTTTTCCAATAATGCAACCATTAGCTTGATTAAATTTCTGTCAAGTAGAAAGGGATGTTTTTTACTACATTATTTATTAAAGAGATTGTTAGTATAAGTTTGCCTTTGATTATTATATATAGACTTGTCAAATTTGTTCAAAAAAACTCATTACATTTAAGCTCTAATGTAAGAACCTGATTGATGATGCACCTAAGTTAAAACTACTTTCCCATCTATAAGTATAGTTAAACTCAGATGCAGTATCTTTTGTAGTGTGCAAAGCTTCTCTTAGGGGACTAGTCATTGAAGTTTCACTTGAAACGGAATCCAACTTGATTGCCTTTGGTTTGGTTCATTTAATATAGTACTAACTCCAATCCTATCGGATCCAATTCACAAGAAGTTCTTAAGGGATGGTTTTCCATTATATAGGGAGGAAGTGGAGGACACAAATTCAGTTCTAGGAAGACCCAAACTAATTAAGAAAGAGCTCTCCTGTGAAGGGATAAAGAGGGAATTGGAGATGACAAAGTCCAAGCTCTTATGCAATGCAATGCATAATAATACAATGATGTTTAAATTTTGAACTCTATCAACTAAGCTTCAATGTTTTTTGGTGAATATATAGAGCAAAATTATTTCCAAAAACCTTTGAAATAGCTATACTCAACTCATAAAATATGCAGAAGCTGAACCATTAACGAATTAGAATGAGCGGAAACAGAAACTACGTTGTTTGCTGATATCAAAACGGCATTGCATTCAAGTTCTAATGGCTAAAACAAAGTTTTACAAGACCACCAACTTCATAGCTAAAACAAAATGATGGGCTTTGCTCTTTTGACGAGAACGTTATACATAGGTAAAGCTTGTGTGAAATCAAGAGTGCGAAATCTGATGCCAGAATTTCCACATGACGACTCTGAAAACCATCTGCCCTGTGGGTTTTATGTCCAGTGTTTCCCTCTTTCACAAGCAATCCACGAAGAAAGTGAAACATATTATAAGCTAACAAAATCAAAGGTCTGATCAAAAGCTTCAAAAGAAATTGTCACATGCAGACATAGGACTCCTATTTTCTCTTCTTCTTCCATGAAACAAACTCCAAAGAGTCAAGTAGTTACAGGGCAGGCATTGATGCAGAATGAACAAGAGCTGGACCGAGAAGGTCATTGCACAGACTTGCCCCTTCACTATTCTTGTTCTCTGCTCCTGGGCTTTGTCCTGCACTGCTGTTAGAAAGTGAACCAAATGAAGCCTTCTGCAAGACCCCAGTTGGAGAAGTATTTAACCTAGGACTACTGTCCCATCCCTCCAACATAAGATTAAGTGCTGATGAATTCTTACACTCAGCTGCACCATTAGTCGTATTATGCAAAACCTCTCCAAGGGGACCACCCATTGAAGTTTCCCATGAGATGGGAATCCAACTCGCTTGTCTTTGGTTTGGTTCATTTAGTACGGTACCAACTCCAAGTCCCATAGGTATCGGATCCAATTCGCGAGACAACCTTAGAGGGGACAGAGCGGTTTTCTCATTGTTTGACGAGGAATTAGAGAACATAAAGTCTGACGGAGCCATAGGTATTGAAATAGATAACTGAGTTCTGTCTGACTGCATATCAAGTTCAGACCAAGAACCAGCAGAGCGATCATACTGATTTTTTGGCCAATCATCCATGAATTGGCGGAGGGAAGATTGAGAAACATTTTCCTGGTCACTCCCGTTCTGAGAAGATCCATAGTTTCTGCCACTTATCAAAGACGAGCTCTTCTGCTGAGGGTTGAGGAGGGAATCAGAGGTGACAAGTCCAAACTCTTCAGTAATGCTCTTCCTGACATTAGTAAACCAATTAAATATATGTTATCAAATTCTGCACTCAAGAATATTTGAGAAGAAGTATTCCATTTAATCTTTGTCCCGAACTCGTCTAAAGAGTACTATAAACACTTTGTATTAACAGTCCAAGGATTATTCAAGCAAAAAACATTTTCCTTTTTAAGCAAAGTGAACGAATTGGAAGCAAATCATTACGTCAAAAGAAATTTTTGTAAAGCTGTGAATCAAATGCAAATTTAATGAAAATGAGATATCAACTCAAGAGGACGTTGTAATCAGAATGGCAAAGAAATATGAAGCCATCGTTGCTTCAACTGAGACACCAGGCTACTAGTACAATTAATGGGCTAATTGGGATCGCATGAACTACAAATATCATAGTGAGGACAGACATTGTTGTAGAAAAATCTCAAACAAAAGTTTATCTGGAGGTTCATCAATTAGTCTATAGTCTAAAGAGTGAAGGCAATCACAGTGTGGGAGATCAAGAAGATGGAAGCCACAACAAGATGTTATTTCCCGACGTAAAGGCAAGAATTCCAGTTTTGGATAGCATAGGGAAAATGATTATAATCTTCGTTTTGAGATGAACCTATACCAGAAGGAAAAAAAAAGGAAGAAAAATTGCAGACATCTCATCTTGCTATCTGCTTTTTTTTACTATATAGAAATTGAAGGACTTTGGACTTGTTAATTTCACAAACTAACAGAAAATGCGACCTGCAAAAATATAATCTCAGATATGACCTGCTTAATGGAGACTAATAATAATTCTGAAGTTGTAGCCTTTTACCTGCTTATGGGATTGGCAGACGAACCATTAGACGAACTAACAGTCTGCAAATGATGCTGTGCAATGGTGACGCTATTGGTTGGGCCGTCTCCGCTTCGGGGACCAACCACCGGTGCAGATGTGGAGGTGACAGCGGTTGCCGACTTTGCACCGATGGTAGAAGTGACGGTGGCAGCGGCTGAATGGCCGGTTTGACCTTCCACAGGCTTTCTTGAACGATGGCGACCTCTGTTCATATGCCGCTCGCAATATTTCTGGTCAGCGACAGCATCTCTCGAGCACCGCCATTTCTTTCCATCTGTTCTACGACACCGCCCAGGCTCTGGATCGGTGTTGCTCGAGAATCCCAGATGGAAACTACCCCATGGCACTGCGTTTGCAAGTTACATAGATTCACATGGAGCAACCCATGTCAGTATGGTAAACAAGGTCTGGATTTTCAGTGTCCAACTGAATAAAAAATGAAACTGCTGAAATTTGGGCCTTTTGAAAAGGATTAAGATGATAAAAAAGTTGATACTTTGTTTTCGGTGCAAATCTTGTAGGGTCGCTAGAATACTTAAACGGATACAAAAAGCACTAAAAGATGACTTCTCTTCTCTCCTTTTATTTTTTTTTGGAGAGATAGTTGAAACATTTTACTGCATCAGTTCTCAGCACACTAGTTAAAGTTTCAATCTTGACTTAAACTCCTTAAACTCACGCTTGCACGCATTCGGACAGCGAACTGTGAGTATGAAAATGAACATATACAAGAAAGAGAGAGGTAAATTTTGTGCAGAGGAAAGTTTCTTACATGAATTGGGTCTGAGAAATCCGCCTGGAAAGCTAGAGAATCCTACAGAATCAACAGCTTTCCTTATAGGGATGAGTAAATGAGATGGTATAGGTACATTCGCAGTTATGTATTTGTAGATCAAAGCCTGATGTTCAAGTTCCATCCATTGTGACTGAGTAAATGGCCCTTTTGCCTCTGAAAAAAGTCCATGCATACTTCCGGAGCTAATAAAGCTTCCAGAGTTGTATCCTGAGAGAGGAAACAGCAACAAAAGAGATTTAATTGCAGAATGTTTAACCCATATCAGTACAAGCTGGAATAAAAGCTTTTGTCTGAGATAGAAAAAGCAAAGAGACTTATAGAAAGGGACTCTGGCAGATACCCAAAATATCGAACTTGTCTGAAATATTGTTTCAGGGAATACGCAATAGCGATGGAGAAAGACGAAAGACGAAATGTAGAAAGGAAATATGAGAAAACCCAGAAAGATTTTTCTTTTCTTTTTATGCTGCTCCGCTCTAATTATCTCTTCAAACATATTTCAAGCTTTGTCAATGGAGATCCTATCTTAGATTGACCAGTCATCTCAACACAGGAAGACAAAGATTTGTAAGAGAGTGGAATCAGTTTTGCTACTTTTACTTGACAAGACTTGTAAATAAGACTAAACCTATATGTCGTTGAAATGAATTTCCACTGTTCCCCAGAATCAAAACCCAGACAACCAATAGCATCTTATCTATAATCATTCTAGACGTCTAATCCACACAAAACTACCTAAAATTTATTTGAAAGAGAATGCAACAAACGAACAGTTTTCAAAAGCTAAAAATCTCGTCTTTAAATAGTATATCAGCGCCTTAAAGATTCCTCTAAAAACCATTGCTTCCCCGTGGGGAAACATAGGCACAACTCAATTTATTTAGCACAATAATAGCAATCCCATATTCCAAACGCGCTTAAAGCCTTCAAATGTTGCTTAAGGGTACCTGTGTTCCTATTATAAGCAGAGGTAAGGTGAAAGTAAGGTAATGGCAGATGCGGAGGAATCTTCTCAGGCTCTGATTTGGAACATGAGAAGCTTAGCATTTGTTGCGGTTGCTGTCCATCAGCGAAGAGACTACTACTATATTTCAGTGACCCGTTTCTTTGAACAAACGGCATTGACTCGGTTTTGGACAGTTTAGAGCCCCTCCAATCATCTTCGTCTGTTCCAGATCTATCTTGCTTGAGAAACCCAGATCCGTACCACTTCGGTTTTGTCTCAGGATCTGAACTAGAGAGAGTTGCAACACCGGCAAGGTTAGTGTCTGAACCCACAAATCCTTCCAAACCCACCATCCCAAATTCCATGTGGAAACAAGCAGCGCAAGTAAAACTACACCACCGCTGAAGCTAACATTATTTGATTAAAGAAAAAGACTGATGCTTGAAGCATTTTAATGGAGGATATGATATGGTTCAACCTTATATCAGCGGAAACTAAAAAGACCCAGAATGGTTTTTCTTAAAGAAAGTCGATGCCATTGCAAAGACAAAATAATTGCGGAGAGATATAAGATATAGAGGGAGAGTAAGAGAGAAGGGGGCAAAACAAACCAAATAGACAAAGGCTTATATGCATACATATCTGTGTGTTTGTACATATATATATATAATAAAATATGCATTGAAGGCTTTATTATTATAAGTAAAGTGATGAGCAAGCAAAAGAGCTTAAGAAACAAAAAGTGAACAGAAAACCGCATGCATAGCATAGGAATTCTTCTACTTTGTGTGGGTTGCCAAAAGTCCAAACACTTCTGATGTTCTTCGAACTCAAATAATCTGACAGTTAGAGGTGAAGTAGCTTAGTTATGGAGTCTCGGGATACTGAAGAAAAGTTATGTTATATCGTTAACAACGTTGATTAGTAGAGCAACGGAGAGTGTGTAACAAGACTTGACCTAATGCTTTCTGTCTTGCAAAGTCCGCTAGCTAGTAGCGTCTAGCAGTTTCAACTTTCAATACGCGTCTCTATTATTACCTTCTCCCTCTTCTTAAAGTTGAAAGGGGTCGAAGTTGTGGTGTGGGTGGGGTGCATGAGGGGAGATGCATATCCACGTGACCTATCCTCACTTATCCTATGCTAACACCCCATACATAGTTCCATCCTCTCACGGTCCCCCGCCAGACAAAAATGCTGACTTGATTACATTTAACCTTTTTTTACCGCTTTCAAGCAGTAAAAATACTACTCCTTATAAATAAGCCTCTGTTTAAT
Source organism: Erythroxylum subrotundum (assembly GCA_027563845.1). Lineage (NCBI taxonomy): Eukaryota > Viridiplantae > Streptophyta > Magnoliopsida > Malpighiales > Erythroxylaceae > Erythroxylum > Erythroxylum subrotundum. Next base: position 4,819,913 of record JAOQMQ010000006.1, read on the forward strand.
TAAGTAGTTATTAATAGAATAAAATAGTTTATAATAAATTGAAACGAACGATAGAAAAAGAATAGTTTCATATTATATCTTATTTTATTCTAAATAGTAAAAATAATTTGCCTCTAATTTGAAAAGTTTATAATGGAATGTAAAATAATAAACAGCATTTTACTGTATTATATTGTGAACTCTTCTTCTAAACAATATTTTATTATACTATACTATGAAATCTTCCATCGTTCTCAAATAACAATTTTCTAATATTACATTCATTTACATTCCATTTCATTATAAGCCTCTGTTTGGTTGAGCTTATACCAGTAGAGCTTTTTTCTGTAGATCTTTTATGAGAAGAACTTTTCTAAGAAGCCAGTTGACTGTTTGACTGTCATTTAAAAAAGAGCATTTTTGAAAGAGCTTCATACAATAGACTGTTTAGCAACATAAAAATAAAAAGTACTTTTAATTTTCACTATATTTTATGTTGTAATCAAAATTATTTATGCATATAAATATTATTTAAAGTATATTAAATAATATGCAAAGCACAATATATTAATTATTATATAATTTAATCCATATTAAACATAAATCAAAATATATCTAATCAAATATTTTATATAGATTATAACATAAGTAAACTAATATCAAAAATAATATTAAAACATATAAAAAAAGCCAAATAATACTATATAAATCCCAAAATAAATATCCAAGTTGAGTAAATAGTTAAATACATAATAAATGAGAAGATATGTTTGTGGATATTGTGAGAATTATGTGTAAAACATAAGAGTAAAAGAGACTAAAAATAGGCTCATTAATTGATCTGAAAAATTTACCTGAAAAAACGATTTTTTAAGAAGTTCCAAATTTAAGCTTCTTAAAAAATTAAAAAGTCATATCTATTAAAGAAGTACTTTTTTATTTTACAGTCAAACACATATTTTTTTAAGGCTTTTGGTGATGAAAAAAAGTACTTATTGTTATTGAAACATATCGTAAGGTTTCAAACTAAGTAAGACAACTTTGCAATGTACCTTTTCTAGACTTATTTAAAAGATTTTAAAGTGTAATTTATTGAAAATAAAAATATGTTAAATATACTAATCCTAATTACTTTGATTTTTTTATACATTTTAAATTAATATTTAAAAAAACAATTGATCTAAAATATGTATTATTGAAAGTTGTATTATTATTATCATTAAAAAAAAGTATTAGTTGGTCAAAGATACCGTGATTGTGGTGTTTAATTTCTTATTACCACTCGGGAGGAGGAGATCTTATATATTAGTCATAGGCATTGAGAGGTTGGAAGATGTATATACTATATCAATAGGGTTATAGGGGTGGTTGGGGATGGAGGAGTTTTGTTTTTAGAATATAAGAGAGGTTTCGTAGACAACATGCTAAACATGGATACTACGGTATTCCGTAGCACATGCCTTCCTCGTAGACTCGTACTAGCCTGTTGCTTCTGGTACCTGCTTTCTTTTGTTTATCGACAACAAGGCAAGTCCACCTCTCCCTGCTTTCTTTTGTTTATCAGCAACGAGGCAAGTCCTATTTGTCACCTGCTTTGCTTCCCTAATATTCGTTACACATGTCATGCTCCAATCACTTTTGTACAGTTTTGTATATAAGGATCCTAACTAGTTTTTACTTGTACAAAAATTGAAATTAGTGACCAAAAAAAGTACAAAAGAGATAACGGGGGTGTATGGTAGAAAGCTTTTAAGCTATATCTCAGCTGATTAAAGAGTCAAACAATTAATACACTTATTTAGTTAAGAGCTAATTAGGTTGGCTGATTCAACTTAACCGGTCATTTTTTAAAAAGCTACTGAGGAGTAGCTTTTCAACCAATTAATTATAACTGGTATTTATAAATTCATCAAAACGTCTATATAGTAGCTTAAATTGACAAACAAGATATTATTCATCAACACAAAGTATAAAACTATATATGAGATTTAGATTTTGTTGGTATTATTATTATATGTTTTATGTTTTTTATTAGAGTTTTAAACTTAATTTTTATAGAATTAAATATCTAAAATATAAACTACTTAAAAATATTCAACAAAATACTAAATTCATACCCGTATAATTTTTTTAAAGTCATGTCTTTATAAGTCATTTTACACGTAAACAACTAATACTAAACAGCTAATTTTACCAAACATCAAATAACAAACAGTTAATGCAATCCGCTAGTTAAATCAGCTGATATAATCAGCTATCGGCTAACAGTTAAAAGAATCAGCTGATTGTCAAATAGGACCGATGTTTCATTAATCAAATGTAATTTTCTTTTTGCTATCATTAAATATATATAATTTTAGAAACAACGTAATATTAGATATTTTCAAACTTCACATATTAGTGAAATAACATATTCTACAGCAACTATGTGAACATATATTCTATCACTCACCAAACATTTTTTTAATAAGGAAATAAAAACAAAAAATATATATTTCCTCCTATAAAAGGCAGCATCATTATTATATTAGGTTAAATATGGTATATTTCATCTAACCAGAATAAATAATGTGGGTAAATAAGCCGGCGAAGGACCTGCTTAGTGATGATCATTTGCCATTTGGTCTTTTAACCGGCAATGTTATGAGATGATGAAGAACTATTGCTGGAATCCATAAATGAACAAACTAGTCACAGCTTTGTATCCGTTAAGTGTCAAGGACTGTAAGTGTAAGATCTACTGCTAAAATTATCATTATCATCACCCAATGTCTCACCCTCTCTACAGAGGTAGAGCAGCTGCTTCTATATATTCCCTGCCTGCTTACTTGCCTCAGTTCCTTGAGTGAGGAACACCGAACACTTCCATGGAATTTGCCACTCCCGGAAATAGATTACACTCACCTTATCAGTTTTGTTAGTTACATACAAAGTAACTTTTTTATTATCAACTCATATATATCATTAGCGAAAATAAAAAGATGAGAGCTTCTATGTTATTTTACTTTTCAAAGAATTTTATCTTTTATATTTTGGATTATTAAAGATTAGTTATATGTTATTAACAATTTTACAAGGATTTTTAATTAATTATTTGTTATGTTGTTTTAATATAAATCATTGTATAATCGACTGTTATACATATAACATGATTTATATCAAATTTACAATAATTAGTTATATAATAATAGACATGAAATTAAAAAAAGTCTAACACTATGTAATTTTTAAATAACTTAAAATAATAGATTTTTTCAACGAGTAAAATTATAAGAATTTTTATTTCTTTTATCTTATTAAAAATAAGCATATTATTGCATAGAATGAATAAATAAATAATAATTATCAAATCATTTTCATAAGAAGAAAAGTAATTAATCATTTTTATTTGATACTCAATTAAAAGGAGTTTATTGCGTTCTTTTACTAATTAATCTCTCACATTTAGAATCCTCATTTAAAAATTTAAACTTGAATACTTTTAATATTTATAACATTTAAAATATTTTCTATAAACCACTTCAAACACCACAAAGGATGTTAAATCACTTCATCGACAAGGCTTACATATTGCCAGGATCCGTTAGAAAGGCCTAACTCGCCTTCAAAAGTTAACTTAAGAGGAGGAGGATTACACATTATTATAAATTGTTAAATGCTTTTATACTTGTCCAATGTGGGATTCCTGATACACTCCCTCAGCCCAGAACAGGGCTGAACATCTGATGGGCACATTGGGCAAAGGGATAGAACCAAGCACCGTCCCAAACTATCGAGACAAACAGGCTTTGATACCATATTAGAAAGGCCTAATTTTCTCCTAAAAGTTAGCTCATGAGGGAAAATTTTGCACACTATTATAAATTATTGAATGCTCTTATAATTATTCGATGTGAAATTCCTGACATGATCGCTCAATTAATATGGATTTCAAATAACCTAATTTTGGAATCCAAAGCTGAGTTGAATAGTTGTATGTTCCCTTTTCTGCAGGCAGTAACCATGAGGATTCTGCGGTAGGAAACGTTCAACGGGTCTCGCTAGAACAGTGGAAGCGGAAATCATTTGCAAACAATATTCTTTTGACGTTTTCATTTCTTCCAATAATTACGACCTCTGCATAATTCCATATATATGTGTGAAGAAAAGAAAAAAGAAAAGAACCAAGAATGATTGGAAGATATTTATAAAGGGTACGTCAAATCCACATGGGCCACAGTTTTAGATCCTCTTAAATTTATAGAAGTGTCTCATAGTTCAAATTCCTGTGGCTCTAGTCTCATGCCAAAAGCAAGTACACGAATTATAACAATTTCGAAGAAACTCACCGCATTTGTGATTTAAAAGCGTAAAAGACTGTAACTAGAACTCTATACTTAATAATCTAAATTACTATTACTTAAGAATAACTACTTGAATTTCTTAAGCATAAACTACTTTTATTTCGACTTGTCCCTGTTCCAGGCAAATAGAGAACATAAAAAAGCAAAAGATGGCACTCTCGATTTCATAGATCATGAAAGCATTCTTCTTTTTTGTATGTCAATGTCACGGTGCTGTACAGAATCATTTATAATTTATTCACAACCACCGAATAGTGCAAATGAGATTTGGTTGCAGTATCTTTAAATTCATATCGAAGAATAATTTGCTATATTTGATAGTGAATCCATGAATGAGTCCGTGGAATAGTGCACCGACAACCTTCAAGTTGGTGGGAATTTTTTCAGGACATCAATTTGCTTCACATGGCAATATTAAGTAAATCAATCAATCCCTGTATAGGGTCTTGTGTGTATCAGAAAGCACATTCTTGCAACTTGTTTAAGTTCATTATAACTAAAAAAGAGGGAGAGAGCAACGATATGTCATGAGAAAGGAAGCATGCTTGTGTAATCCTTGTCAAAAGCTTTTAAGGCTTGGAGGACAGCTTATTGACGGGGCCACAGGAGTCAGTTAACGCAGCATGTCCATTGAAATTATTGGAAAACTTATAGCTCAAAGCTTGTCACCAGGTAAAACAATCCTCAATAA
>JAOQMQ010000006.1:4825025-4836164 GCA_027563845.1 Erythroxylum subrotundum
TAACGCAGCATGTCCATTGAAATTATTGGAAAACTTATAGCTCAAAGCTTGTCACCAGGTAAAACAATCCTCAATAATTGACTCCTTCCGGTCCCTGCTTGCTCATCAAGCAACCTGTCCTCTTCTTCTTCTTCTTTTTCTTCCCATTTTCCAGGTGACATTACATGGTACAAATACGGATAGATAAGGCAGCTGTTAAGGCAACTAGGAAGTCGTAAGCAGGAGTTTGGATCTTATCTCTTATAAATACAATGTTTCGAATAGGTGTAAAACTAAAACCAAAAGGATGAAGAGAAAAAGTAAAAGCAATCTCTACCATCATCATATCATATAATAGAGAGAGAGGCAGAGGTTTGAGTTTGACATTGACGTGTCAGCAGAGGGTGTGCCCACAAAGTGCACAAAATAGTCTGAAAAAATAGTAATAATAACGAAATGAATGACAAGTCGAGGGGTGGTGGATGTTGTTGGGCTTTGTGAGTAGAGAGAAGAAGTTCGCTTCCCAATTGCCGACAGCTCTCCCTTGGGCCCACACCCAACCTTCGTCCCCACTTGCGTCACTGGCACTGGGCCCACAGGAACACCCACTTGCTTTTACTTTGATATTTTCAAGGCATTTCCGTGCCCAGCGGTGGACCTCCATCTCCGTAGTAACTAGTAACAGACCCTGTTCTGTTTACCGTTTTTATAAATATATGAATTGATTTAATAAAATTAAAACAACACATTTTCTTTTAAAATGTTATTTAATCTTTTGGTATATTTAACTTTTAAAAATAAAAATAGAAAAAAGCAAAATAATAAAGGCATGGGACAGTAGCAAGGAGGAAATGGGGACCCTTGATGAAGTGACGATGCTCACGTGACAGAGCCACCCCTTTTTCTTCCATTTAAGGCACGAGTACCAAATTCACCCTTCGCCTGTCAACCACTTGTGTTATGTCGTTCTCTTCTAGAAAGCAAAGCAAAAACACTTGAAGTTGAGGGTTGAGTGTATATTTGGATTAATACGATGGGTGAATTCGGTATTCCAATCATTTTAGCCTTTAACCTAATTGACTAACTAGTTCACTAGGCATATGCTATTGCTGACTCACAGCATACTTGGTCCCCTCAACGAAAGATTTCGATGAGAACATTATTACATTTACACCTCCTCCACGCGAGTTTCCAAGGCCAAGTTAAAAAAAATGCATTGGGAAGTACGTAGAATATGATTTTCTTGTCTCTTAGTATTTTCAAATGTATATTTACTATCATATTACATAGAGGCGGTAGTGGGTCGCAAGTGTAGGTTTGCATGCAGGAAGCCAGCAGTTGAATAGAACGACAACAACACCCTTCAAGCATCGATGTATGTATGAGCATCGGAAACAATAACTTTTACCCTTTTTTTATATAATTTCTTTGGACCCGAGAGTTGTGTAATCCCAAAGGCATGTCTTATCATCTTTTTGTTCTTGGTCAACGTAAAGAAGAATCAGAATCTTCAAGGAGCCACCATGCCTGTCCTTCCCTTGTCCATAAAAGTCTTAGGTGTTGCACAAAACTAGGCTAGCTTCAGAGTCTTTAAAGAGCTGTTTTGCACAAAAAGAGGTCGCTACTTGCTACCTACAACCATTTTCATTGATATTTGCACCCTTGGTTGGTTTGTTTACTTCTATATTAGTTTACTGCCGTACCCTTTTGTCTTCTTTTACCAAATCCAACGTCAGCTTCGGTTTTGCCCTCTGCTTGTTAGTTTATACGTCTGTCAGATAATTGAAACCAGACTTAGAAGGAAACTATTGCTGTTATCTCCTTTAATTCCTGCAATTATTTCATTACCTGCTATATCCATTGCAGTTCTGGACATGCAAATTATCATCTCTCTGCTCAAAGAACACAGTTCCAACTTTTCATGGTGCCTAAAAGGTATTTTACACACACCATTTGCAGTCTTTTTGATAAAGAATTGCAGAACCTGTGATACGATACGAAGCATGTGGTCTGTCATGTGTGTTCTAATACATCTCTTTCTCTGCGTGCGTGGTGTTAACCTCTAACAAGTGCATTCCTCGTCATACCTTACTTGACGCTAAGCAATTTACAATTTTTAATTCAGACTGCAGAGAAAAAGTTGGCTAATTTAAGCAGTTACACAACCTGATTTCATCGGTTGTTTGTTAAAGATAAAGAAACCCAAAATTTATAATCAATCATCTACTTATGTGCGTTAATCTTGTCTGCCAAATATATTCCATGACCAGTCAACAAAGTAGAACGAGTTATGACAATTGGGACGAAACTTAGGTATCTAAATCCTTGGCTTTGTCTATAACAAGTTCCTAAATAATTAAACCTAGTAATTGGAATTTGGACTCCACTCATGGCATCCATGAGGAGTGCATCTGCAAATGTGACGACACCAAACCCCATAAAGATATATGCTTTTCATGGTCATAGAGCTCCGAGTATTATATACTCCGGTGTGGTTTTGGCAACGAGAACATGACAAAGTATAATAAGAGTGAGATTGGCAAATCCGACAAATGTTTACATCCTATAACACCTAGAAATGCTTCCCCACGTAATTATCTCGTATATTTTAGTCAAGGACATGATCAGGGTCTCACCTAATTATAATATCGATGACGTTGATACTCTATTGCAGGAGAAAAAACAAATCATGAAACCTAAATGGCATTGTGAAGAACCATTTGTTAGCTTACTACCGTCTGATTATTGACTACTGTTGTGTAGGTAATGTTATCTCTCTCACGCAACAAGATGGTATAAAAAACCTTGTGCCACATGCAGAGAGGATTAAAAATGGGATTCTTATAATGATATAATCACGTATACTTCAGAAGTAATCTGGACCGAATATTCGCACGCATAAGACCCGCTTATTATACTAATCATATTGATTAATACTTTAGCATTAGAAACGCAGCCTGCAGCACCAGCATGTGAGAGGATCTCGGGATTGACTCTTCTCTGCACAAGCTGTGAAGTTGGTTCTTTTTTTTTTGTTTTGTTTTCAGATTTCTTGATCCGATCTGAAGTACGCAGAGGTTCAGATTCAAATCCTACCCTCTCTATTAGTACTATGAAGGGTGTTTGTTAATAACTGAAGATAAAAACTTGTACATAACACAAGCATAGGTACGTCAGCAATGGCTCCATATAAAATGATTCTAACGACTGCTTAAAGCATATCAATAGACCCAAAACCCAGTATTGGTGTGAGAACTTTTTATTGTTCCTATACTTTTGAGAAGTTGAAGAAGCCGGAGTATATCCGTACAAGTATTCTTAATGGAAGAGTTGAGCTGAGATGAGCTAGTTAGTGGAAAGGTCTTTACATTTACACCACTAGGCCCATTACAGCATCAAAACAATCATTGAAGCCCGTTATAATATTACCCCGCCCAATATGAAGATCCAGTTATTAAGCCCAATAACGTATTATGTTTTTGTTGGACTGTAAAACGTAAAATCTATTCTAGGGACTGTACATCATCACGTTTCCAATTCCACCGGCGCGTGTGGAGATGCCCTAGGAAGATTTCAATTTCTAGGGTTTGTGGTCCAATTTGGGCGTTTCAGGGATTTCGGTGCAATTAGGGTTTTCAGTGTCTGGAAATGGAAGCCGAGAAAGCGAAGCTCTTCGTGGGAGGCATATCTCGGGAGACAAGTGAGGAGGCTCTTACAAGCCATTTTAGCAAGTACGGTCATGTCTTGGGTTCTTTGGTTGCAAAGGACAGAAACGCGGGAAATCCTAGGGGGTTTGGGTTTGTTTGGTTCTCCGAGACTTCCTTCGCCGACGAGGCTCTTAAAGATGCTCATGTAATACTAGGAAGAACGGTTAGTTCTTAAGCTCTTGGTTTCTTGTACTTCTACCATCTATTTTAGTAGTGGCTGTCCTGAATTAGGAGGCGTGTAAGTGTAGAACTAGAGCGCTTAGCTTTCATTTGCTAAGAAAGAAAAGTACAAAGAACGGGAGATTACCTTATTTTCTGCCTTTGAAGTTCCATGTGTGCATGGTAACTCGCTTAATTTTGTGAAGCTAGAAGATGGAAGGATAGACTTTGTTTGACTTTTTTGTTTTTTAAATGTGAGAAAATAACTTTAGTGCTGTTAAATATAGGTGACTCGGCTAGTTGTGCAGCTTAGGGATTCTTCTGTCTTGCTAGTTTGATTTTGGTATCATTTCGTTTTTCTTGTGGAGGTAGTGGAGAGAGGTTTTGAATTTCTTGTTTACTATGTTTTATTAGATATCGGATGTAGTTTTCATTATTGGTAATACTTTCTGGTTTGTTGATTCAGTAGAATTTTGATTTTCTTTAGGTAGAAGTGAAAAAAGCTATCCCAAGAGGTGAGCAACATCAATACAACCAGGAGAAGCATCTTGTACAGCAACAGCACCAGCCCAACCAACTTCATGGTGGGCTTGATAGAACGGGTAGTGCAGGTGACAAGTGTGAGTATTTTAGAACTAAAAAGATCTTTGTTGGGGGTTTATCAGCTAATTTGACTCAGGAACGGTTTAAGAATTACTTTGAGAAGTTTGGTAGGATAATGGATGTAGTCGTCATGCAAGACAGCTCAACTAACCGACCAAGGGGCTTTGGGTTTGTCACTTTTGATTCTGAAGAATCTGTTGAAAGGGTTATGGTAAACACATTTCATGAGTTGAACGGTAGACTTGTGGAGGTGAAGAGAGCTGTGCCAAAAGAGAGAATAAAAAATAGTAACAGTAGTTGTGTCACAGCAGGTGCAATAAACGGGACTTATGATAAGGCTAATCAATTGGGAAAATTCTTTTCCTATGGTCCTGAACATGAAACTTATTCAGGTTATGCTCCTCTTCCTGTGTACAGTAGTGTTGGAGGATATCTTTATGGAACTAGTGTTTATCCCGGTGGATATTCCGTAGTAGGATATGGCAGACCAGGCTTTGCTGCTACACCAATCGCCCCTGGGGGTCCTTGGAATGGGCCAGTTATGGTCGGATCTGGGCTGTGTCCTTTTCCTTATGGCAACGGCTGTATTTATCCTGCTTACATGTATGATGCTGTTGGTGTTATGGGTGCAATGGAGTACAATAGGATTACTAGGCCTACAGTGACCGGAAAAGAGAACGAGATTCTTCGTGGCAGTGGATATCTTCTACCTGATAATATGCCTCAGCCAACTGAAGGATTAAAGACGGAAGTAGATTCTTCAGATTTGAATAGTAATGGAAATGCTTCTAGCTAGCAGAATTTGACGGGTCTTGTGAATAGATCACCTCTAGTTGACGTCCTGTACACAAATTCTTTCACTGATTGGGTAGAGCAGTTAACAGTGTCACTGTTTAGATGTCCATTTCTTATTTGTCAATCATGTCACATGAACATGTTGCTTAGTGTTTTTTATTCAGTAACTTCACTAGTAAATGATTCAGTCATCTGTAACATAATGCCTTCAGTCATCATCTCTTTGCATATTCCCCTATGAACAGTGATTATAAATTGTAACGAGTCGTTTCTAGTCCAATACTTCTCTCTTTTGTACTGTCTATATTTCATCTGTCTTCTGGTGTATGAGCATTCATCTCTTTCAGGTTGTTCCGGTGAATATTGCATGGATTGATATTGTCACAGTAAACCGTAAATTGCCCTTCCATAAACAAAAAGGTTTCATGTTCATCGTAAATTCAACAATAAAGCATGTCATCTTAATTCCTACTTTTAGGAAAGTTAAACAAATAGAAGACACAAGGAGTAAGGATCATCGTTAATTGCATCATGTTATTCATTCAGGAAAACGAAAAGTGAAACGTGATGCATTCTTTATTCAAAGGGGTTTTGGGCCGCTTATCTTTTTGGGTAATCATAGCCACACAACTTCGACGCAGCGCAGAACTATCGAAGGTGTTGTAAGAGATAAACCAACGAGAAGACAAAAAGTAGAATAAAATCAGCGATAAAAAATGATGGTGCTAAGCCAAGCTCCGGGAGGAGCTCTATCGGCCAGAAGATGCACCCACTCCTCGCCTCTCGGTTTCACTCACCAAAAACCACCACTCTTCTCCAATTACGACACCAGCTCCAAGTTCCTTCTGAAAAAACGCCACTTCTCTCTTGCCGTCGCTAACCCTGAGAGTGGTGTGGATTCCACTTCTACCACCAAACCACCTCTTGCCAACAGCAATCCAAATGACATCGTTTTTGTGGGCGAAGATAACGTTCCTTTGGAAGGCGTTATACAGTTCGAGAAACCCACTTCGTCTCGTTTAGACAAATGGGGGTACGTTTGATGTCTAACTACTGTTACAATTACAACTCTCTTTTGTTGGTGGCGTTTGGGTTTTGATTAGTTCTAGTGCGATGAATTTGTGAACAGTCGTGTGGCTCTGCTTGCTGGTGGAGATGTGTTGGCTTTACTCTTGTTCTCTGCAGTTGGTAGATATAGTCACGGTTTTCCGGTTTTTGACTATGAGACACTGCGTACTGCTGACCCTTTTATCGCTGGTATAGATACTTGTATATCGTTTATTTTAAATTTGGTTGGAATTGCAGCTTTTAATTGATATTGTTGAAATTTCGACTTGCTAAGTTAAGTGCTTCTGGGATCAAAATGAACAGGTTGGTTTCTGGGTGCTTACTTCCTTGGAGGCTACGGAGAGGACGGTCGTGGAATGAACGGTTTTTCCAATTCTGTTATTGCAGCTGCTAAATCATGGGCTGTGGGAATACCTGTAAGTTTCTGTTCTGACCAGTGATTTGATGCAATATAAAGAACTTAATTATCAGAGCCTGCATGTTGGCATTGATTCCTGGTGGCCGTGAAAGTACACTTGAGACATGCAGAAGTTATTTGAATTGATCACACATTTTCTAGGATCTCAGTATCTTCTTGGGGTTGTATCGTGTGGTAGCCCTGGAGCTCTTAATTCAAGTATTTGAGGTGATACTCACACAGACGATCATGATTCTTTAGTTGATTCTGAAGAATTGTGATGGGAGATGAGAGATATGTCATATAATCACTTTTCAATTGCTTGCCTGTGCTAGACTTTCTTCAATCGACCATGTTTATGAACTAAGAAAATCTAGGATGTTCTTACTTGTCCATTGTTATATGTATGTTTATCGTGGAATCACATGAGCTTGTTTATCTGTACAATACAATTATGTATTTTTAGGATCTCAACAACAACAATGGAATTTTACATTTAAACTTTGGATGCGCTCTATCTGGACAGCTAGTCTTCTTCTAAAACTTTTGAGGTTTTTTGGTAATTTACTTAATTCAGCTTTCCATGCCAATCACTACAAGATCTAGAGACATTACCAAAGATCGGGGCATCTTTTTGAATCCTTATTCTTACTATGGGATTTAAGCTTCCTCTATTTGCTAAAACACATTAAAGATCCACGAGAAAGTGAAAAATGGAAGTTTATGACAAGAATGTACTTGCAATTTAATACTATGTCAGAAAAAGATCATACTTTGATGACCATGGGAGCACATAATCTAAAGCTGCTATTTGTGGTCCATCTACATCTTTCAGCTTATACATTGGTTAACAGCTTAATGTTTGCAAACATACTCTAGCAGATTTCAAGGCTGTTTGTTCTTCAATTTTTGGTATTGTAAATTCTAGAGGCAGAAAGTTTATACAACTTTTTTTCCCCCTCAAAGATGGCTAATATTTAATCTTTGCATTCAGCATTTTCCTATGTTTGCAAGTGGAGGACATAGCTACCATTCTGTTGCATATCTTCTTTCATCTGAATTAATCCATTCAAAGAATTTATGATTTTGTGCACCCTTGAATTATGACCTTTTGCTTTTGTATTTGCTTTCCATTTGTAAACGTTTTGCTATTCCATGTTGTACCGTCTGCTTTCAAATTGAGAACATTGTTTGAGTGGTGAGCATGGCTTTAACTAACAATTGTGCAATTTCAACTTCGATTCATCAAGCAGACTATTAAGAAGAAGGATGTAGTTGATCAATTTTTGTTTATTTAACACTTACCTATTCTGCAGCTGGGAATACTTATAAGGGCTGTGACGTCAGGCCACATTCCACCTTACACATTTATTTTAGTAACAATGGGAAGCACAGCTGTTTTACTTATTGGATGGAGAGCATTATCAGCCAGAATCCTTCCAGATTCTACTAGTAAGAAGAATGACATGTACAGACAAGGAAGCCCGTTTGAGTTATTTGAGGTATTGCCTTATGTGGTTATGTGATAGGCCTAACTTTGAATCTTTTGGTGATAGCTTCTCACCTTACCTACTGTTGTTTGTCAAGAGTCTTGTTATCTTAATTCTAATTTTCAAACTTGACAAATTTCTAAGATGAACAGTCTATGCATAAGTTGCCATTATAAGATACTAGCTGGATGATGATGGGAAAAAAAAATGTAGTGTGAATAACAAGTCGAAGCATAATAGACTTTGGACCTTCTCTTTTTCTTGCCTTGCCACCTAATTTATTGGTACACCACTTAATTAGCAAAGACGTTTGACTTTTTCTGAAAATATGGACAAATTTTGATCCTGTCTCCGTGATATTGGTCTTCATTTTCGCCTTGCATATGCTGTAATGGATGATTCTTCGTTACTTAATGCAGTTGCTGAGCTCATTGATAAGGAGGTGGTGAGGGGAATGTTGCATGTGTCCATTAGAAAAAGGTGATAATCCTTTTTCCAAGCATCTCATTCAGTTTTGCTGTCAAAGAATTTGTGCGAATCAGCCAAGTGAGGAAAGAAATCAAGTTACTTGTTGTATATGATAATTATTTATCACACTTGAATTATGCTTGCTCCTTTCAAAACTTTTCTGTGATTTGCTTTTTTTCCCTTGATTTGCTTAATATAATTAAATGGAAAGTGTAATTCTAACAAGAACTCACGCCTTCTGCTGATTCAGCTCTGCTTCATCAAATAATCTGAACTGATAATCATTTCTGCTTGTAATGAGGGTATGTTTAGCAAGTTATTAATTTTTGTTGGACGTCCAAGATCATAAACATCGACAGATCTTCCATCCCATGTATCTACCACGATTTGAACCTTTAATTGGTGAGGAGGTACTGGTGCCTCGCTAGCTACCAGCATAAATTTAAAGTAAATTATTGTTATAGCAAACTAAAGAGTACGTTGGACTATATGCGAATCTGAATCATTGGTAACCGACTTATTCATGTACTTTGTTTTCCTAATAAATAAAAGGGGTTGTTGGTACTATGGTTTTCCGCCAACAGTTTGACATCTGTGTTTGACAAAGCAAGAAGGTTGGTTGGTTCAAATTTCTCGTTTTCAAACGGTTAGTGCCCAGCTGACATAGCTCGAGGGGACAAATTTTTATCCAGCTTGTGCTTGCTGTCGTAAAACAGGCACCAAATCTCAGTTTGTGAATATCCTTGACCGAACACAGGACAGGACGATTACCAAACAATTAAGTGAAGAAGGATTAGGTTGTGTGATAACGTTGATTAGATACATGAAGGGGACATAGGGTCGGCCTGGTAACGCAGAGTCATTTGTAGTAGCCGCCGTAACAGAGACGGGCTATTACCCCTAAGACGTCCCATCACCTAAGAGTATGACAAATCAAAACCCCTCTTCTTCAATAATTCTCAGAGCATGGCTCGCATTTAAGTCGTGTTTGACCATTATCAATTGATGCATTGTATGCTTCCTAATCCAACAATCAGGTTAAGCCTTTCGTGTTCCCAAAAGATCCGATCTTCGGTTAAAGACAAACCCTTCTAACATGGGCTAGTTTGAAGATAAATGAATGGACGTCCAAGAGCTCATGGTCCATTTAGGTCTCACTCTTATCTACTTTAACCAACCCCTGAACTTGGAATTCTATTAGTTACGTCAAACTCGACATAACCTAACGTGGGTCAACCGGTTCAAGTCTCGTAGCCCAGTGGGCAGTGAAAACTAAAGTACGCAAAATGCTCATCATGTGGAGATGTATCCGACTTCACATTCCTGGACAGTCAAAACAGGTTTCCGCTTAAAAAGCTACTATGCTAAATAAGGAAACAACTTTCATAGTCATCTTTGCATATAAATAACGAGTAAGGTGAGGGACGTGGCAAGTGAATGGCCAAAGGGGTTTCAATGCCAATGTGCAGTAATGCTCTTGGAATTGAAGTGGGGTTCTGACGATTGAGTGCTAAATTAGTGTTGAAGTGGGAATCCACGAAACTTGATAGGGGCATAGCTAGGTAGCTACTTTAGGTCTGAAGGGAAGATCTTATTCATTCTCTTGGGAAATAGTAGAGCATAGGGAGGTGCAGCTTTAGGACGGTTCATTTTCCTGCAAAAGAGAAAATGCTTTCTTTAAAATTGAGAAAAGCGTTGCTAATGCTACTGTCATGCGTAGGCTTTTTTGCGGTCTTTGTTGTGCATTTGGTATTAAGATTAGTGACAAAAGAAGTAGCTTATAATGAGATAGGAAAAAAAGAAACCTCCCTTGAGGAAACAGGATAGAGAGAATCTATAGTGATTGAGACATGACAAATGGGGGTTGGATTTTGACATGTCATCTTTGGTTTTGTAAGAGAGAATAGTGACAAATAAGAAATGGTTAGGCAGGCATGTAGGGATTTAAGTGCTTGGCATGCAAGCGAAAGAGAAAAAGGATAAAAGGACTTGGTTGAGAGTTTTATAGTAAAAAGGAATCAAATATAATACACTTTTTATTATTTGGAATAAAGTTTTATAATGTAATAGAATTAGATGAAAGTATAAGGTTTTTATGTTAGGTTGTATTCTATCCTAAATAATGAAAATAAGAAAGTTTCAATTTAAGAGTTTAGAATAGAACGTAAACTAGTAAATATATATTACCTAATATATCCTCAATAATTTTCGTAATACCAACTATGATTAAGTCATAATATTATATTAAATAAAATAGAACAATATTTAATATAATAAATTTTATTAAATAATGGACTTAATATTTTATATAATTAATAATAAATTGTATATAATTAATAATCAAATTATAAATATTTATTATTTCAAAGTAAATAATATGTAAAAATTATTCTTTAATTGTTTG
Source organism: Erythroxylum subrotundum (assembly GCA_027563845.1). Classification (NCBI taxonomy): domain Eukaryota; kingdom Viridiplantae; phylum Streptophyta; class Magnoliopsida; order Malpighiales; family Erythroxylaceae; genus Erythroxylum; species Erythroxylum subrotundum. Next base: position 4,836,096 of record JAOQMQ010000006.1, read on the forward strand.
AATATATTTCTATGTAAATAAAAATAAAAATAAATTTTTTTTAAATATAAATCGCATAGAATAGAATAA
>JAOQMQ010000006.1:4840764-4850841 GCA_027563845.1 Erythroxylum subrotundum
TACCGCACACCTCATCGATAATCGGGGCATACGGAAGCTTCATACCGCCGACCGAGAAAAAGCTGTCAGAAACAGCAAAATATCCTTCCGGATTGCTATGAATCCGCTCATTCTCGGAGACCAGCCTAGGTCCCCAGGATGCAGGGATATTGTTTTTGATGACCGATCGATTCAACTCCCCCGCGATCATTGTCGATTTGTCTTTCGGCGGCTTTTCAACGACCAACCCATCCTTTCGGTCACTCACCGTGACTTCCTCAACCCCCCTCACCTCCGGCACCGTCATTATTCCCGCCACTATTTCAAGCGGCCCGACTATTTGCGAGGCCCTCTCGGCGGTTTCATCCCTAGGACTAACTTCACCTCTAGGACTGGTTGACAACATGGTTACAAAAAGGAAATTTATAAGATGAAGAGAGGAAAAAGGACGTACCTAGTTTAGTGATTGAAGTTTGAAATTTGGACGACGGTGGAAAGAAAACTCCGGTGACTGCAGGCAAAAAGGTGAAAATGAAAGGAGAACAGAGGCTGGAGAATAAAATACGCGTGAAGAAAATCTGTAGTCTGTCGATCCTAAGTATATATAGAAGATCAACTGAACGGACGCTCCAACCAACGTTGGACGCGTGGAGGAAATCCGAGCCGAGCTCAGACACGTGGCAATATCTGAGCTGAGGTGAATTAGGGTTGTTAGAAATCCGAAGCGGCGCAACAGCTGAAAGGGCGTACCTGACGGCTTCACAGCAGTTGAAAGGACGCACCTGACAGCTGCACAACAGTTAAAGGACGTATATGACAGTCTGTCAGGGGACACGAACCGTCAGTAATGATCACACCTAGCGTTTTGTTTAAGCTTCGACGTCCAATCGATCGGCTACCATTACACTTGCCCGATCGACCCCATCGTTGCACCCGGTCGACCTGCCATATCGCTATAGCCGATCGATCGGGTTTAGCACGAGCTGCCATGAAGACACGCTATATAATCTCTATGTACTCCTTCGACCCTTCTCCTGGGTTAGGCTCGAGGAGTAGGGGGGCTTATGGTTAGGTCGGCCATGCTTGGCCCAGGCCCAGGTCCAGTCATCGACGGCCCATTCGTAGGTGGTAACCTCCCATGCATACGTAAAGACCTAAACCTAGCAGCTATTCCTTATATAAGGTACTACTTTGCCATGATACAGGTACGAGATTAGAACCCTGATTTTCTCTGTTCTTAGCTACCAAAAACTCTACCAAAAGATTAACTTGAGCGTCGGAGGGGTCTGCTGGCAATCAATCCCCGGTGTGCCTTGTGCTGTTTTGTAGGTATTCTCTTGCTAAAGTCAGTCAGAATCATGAATCTAAGCAGCGGCGTTCAGCCCCATTAAGATCAAACAGAACCAGAGTGTAATTGTAATGCATTAGAGTTATTTATATTACGTAAAAAAGCACACATTTTATTCACGTGGAAATTCATATCTCTAAAATAGAAACCACTCGACAATGTCTAGCCAAGGAGACTTTCCTAATCGCACGAACGAGGATGCCTCTCCTCCCGCTGTCATGTTCAGTAAACCTATGTTAGAAATGTTCAGACAATTAATCATCAAACTTGTTTAATGACAGATATTTAATTAGCATATTAATAAAAAAAAACCCCAAAAAAGGGGTCTCTTTTAAAATTTGGTTATCATTATATGGAATATTTCAAGTTTTTCCTTTTCTCTCTCTGTTTTTTTTTTTCCAATCACAACCCCACTTGCCACCTTTCGTCTGGAAGCAGGTGTTGACTACACACCACAAAGCCCTTAAAAAAGCAAATCGTGTTTTCTGTTTCTTTAACCACTTCTGTTAAGAAAGTAAAGCGTCACGTCACGCGTTTTAGAGAGCGTGGCACGTGATTGACCCATTTTTTGTTCTCCTCAATCCATTATCTTCCTGTTTAATCAATCCCTTGCATTTTGGTTTTTTGCATTGAGAAGATTTTAGTTGACAAAGTGGGTTTGGGCTTTGATAATGGTAACTAACGTGTGGTCGCTAGAGCATATCAGATAATTAACATTGCTGTCAGATGAATAAAGCCCAAGTCAGAAAATGTCACATCAGAGATGACCTAACTTTATATCCAGATCAACGGTGGGTAATGGGGCTGTGACGAAGACATGGTCACCAGCCAGTTGGTAGGGCATATTTTTGAATTGAAGGCTGTGAACCAAGTTAGGAACGGTATTTAAGTTGGAACCAAAAACAAATGTTATAAATTAGATTTCAGAGTCGCACAGAACAGAAGCAGTGTGGAGTAGTACTACTGTATGAAGTGACTGGAGGAGCAGAAGTCCTGCTCGTCAAATCTATCTAAGGCCCTGTGGACTGTAAAAATAAAGCTATCCAGTTTTGGTTACTGCCCAGCTCTCTCTCGCCTATTGCCCATCCACCACATTTCAAAGTTAACTACATAGTACCTTCTGACTTGTTTCATTTTAGTGGGGTGTTGGGTTCAAGATGATATGTATCAAGGTGGCTTGGTACATAGTAATAGAGCAGCGAGGATTTGGTGTTTATGTAATCTGAGTTTTCCTGGGGTTTACGGGGTGTGTTACTTTTAAGTTGCGAGTCTTTAACATAAAAGGCAAGAGAGAAGGCTATACAAGCTGGTTTCTCTCATATACACAGATCCCTATGGGAGTGCAGGGTTGCTTCCCAGCATTGCTTGCTCGAGTTCATTCTTTTTGCTTAGTTTAAAGAGACCAGTTTTGTTGGCTTTATATGGTGAGAGAAAAGGCGCAAAGGTAGAGAGGGTTTAGCTTTGGATGACTACCGAGTACATAGAGTGAAGAGTTTTTGGGGGTCAGAGAACATACAAATTTTTGCTTGCAACTAAAGTTGGTTTACTACACAACAAAAATCCAAGCTTTCATATGGAGGGTGGGCATGAGATTTTAGCATCATTAGTTTTAGTTTCTTCCCAATGATTGAGTTGCGTTTCAGAAAGATATACAGGTAGTGGTGCTTCTAATCAACTTCAGAAAAGAGAGAGAGAGAGAGAGAGGGGGGGCTAAGAGGGTAGGAGATAGAAGATGAAATCTATGAATGATATGAATAATGGTTCTAATAATAACTGGTTGGGATTTTCACTCGCACCGCACATGAAACTTGAAGTTGCTGCTTCTGACTCCCAACAACAGCAGCAGCAACAACAACAAAATCATCACCATCATCAGTACAATCATGATCAACCTCATCAGAATCCTGGTGTAGCAGCTGTTGCAGTTTCTAAAGCTGTTCCAACAAGCTTCTATCTGTCCGCTTCTCACTTCAACACTTGCGGTATCTCTTATGGCGTTGGAGAAAATGGTAGCTTTCACTCTCCTTTGTCAGTTATGCCACTCAAGTCTGATGGGTCACTTTGTATCATCGAAGCTCTTACTAGATCACAATCAGAAGGTCTGCTTCTGCTTTCCATTAGCTTAATTTCCTCTTTATTTTTCCTCCTTTCCTTTGTTTCACTGCTCTAAGGTTTCGTGGCTTCAGCAATGGTGCCGAGTTCATCACCTAAATTAGAGGACTTTCTCGGTGGTGCAACTATGGAGACTCACCACTATGGAGCTAGCCATGAAAGGGAAACAATGGTCTTAAGCCTCGATAGCGTGTACTACGGCCAAAACCCAGCGACAGAGAACAACAGGCCACATTCTCTAAGCATGCATGAAACAATTAGGCAGCAAGAACAACAATTTTTAGTTCAAACACACCCGTACTACAGTGGATTGGCTTGTCATGGAATGTACCAATCTTCACTAGACGATGAAACCCGAAACACCCAACTCACAGACTGCGACTCACATATTCCACATGTTGGAAATGATGTCCCTTGCTTTAAAAACTGGGTTTCTAGGCACTATTCAACACATACTGGACTTGAACAGCACATAGTTGATGATGGTGGAGCTTCTGCATCTGCTGGTAATATGAGTTGCGGGGAGTTGCAATCTCTTAGCTTGTCTATGAGCCCTGGTTCTCAGTCAAGCTGCGTTACTGCTCCAATGCAAATATCACCTAATGGTACTGAATGTATAGCCATGGAGACGAAGAAGAGAGGGCCTGCAAAAGTGGGTCAAAAGCAGCCCGTCCACAGGAAATCTATTGACACATTTGGGCAACGAACATCGCAGTATAGAGGTGTTACAAGGTTGGTTCGCACTGTTTTGGACTTGCTTTATATCTTCTCTCCGTTCAGTTATTCAACTATTTTTGCTTTGAATGATTTTTGATTTACTGCAATACATGCATTTCAATGAATCCAGTTGCCGTTGCTGTTATCAATATTCTTTTTGCGCATTGCCATTATTAATGTTCAAGTAAAATGGTGAATTTACCTTTTACCAGACATAGATGGACTGGAAGGTATGAAGCTCATCTCTGGGATAACAGCTGTAAGAAGGAAGGTCAGACCAGGAAAGGAAGGCAAGGTTGGTCAATTAATCGAAACAATAGATATTCTACAGTTTTGTGTGTTTTGAAGTTTTCCTTTTTGACCCTCTGTCCTTGTGATCTGACTCTTGCTTTTCTATGTTCTTGTCATGCTCATGCTTCTCATTGGTTCCATAACCATCAAATGCTGCAATTTTCAGTTTATCTTGGTAGGCTTCTTTCTATTAAAATTTTAAAAATTTTCGACGAGGAAGTCCGCATTCAAGTGCTAATTTTATGTTCTGATGAATCTATAGGGGGTTATGATTTGGAAGAGAAAGCTGCCAGAGCTTACGATCTTGCTGCCCTTAAGTATTGGGGACCTTCAACACACGTCAATTTTCCTGTAAGACTCTTTACTTTTGCTTTTCTTCATATTGATTACATTGATTTTCTTCATATTGATTACATTGATCAGTTGAACTTCATGTGATTTTTCTATGTTTCAGTTAGAAAATTACAGAGACGAGCTTGAAGAAATGAAGAATATGAGCCGTCAGGAGTACGTTGCTCATCTTCGAAGGTAAAGGAAATTATTCAACTTAACTAAAAGTGCCCAAATGTCTTAACTCCATGAGTGTATTGATAATTTGTTTTGTTGTTCTTTTCAGGAAAAGCAGTGGCTTTTCTAGGGGAGCATCAATATACAGAGGAGTAACAAGGTTTTACTTTTGCTTTTACTCTTCTGCAGCAAACCATCACTTTTTGATAAAGCTGAGGCTCCTTTGAGGCTTTTAATTAACTTGGTTCCAATCTTCATTGTTTTCGTTTAATGTAATGTAGACATCATCAACATGGAAGGTGGCAAGCAAGGATTGGCAGGGTTGCAGGAAACAAAGATCTTTATCTTGGGACGTTCAGTAAGTTCTTCAACTTGTCTTGATATTGTTCTTTATTTTCATCATTCAAATTTTACGTTCAAATGTCTTGAAATTTGTCTAATGTAAGTAAAGAAACCCGTAAAGAACTCATTTTTATGTCAAGTCTGCTCTCATGCACCCACTAAAGACTAGTGTTGCTTTTATAAGTCTGGTGGTGGCTTCTTTGGGAGTGTAAGAGCATAATGCAGATTTTCAGTCAACTTTTGTAAGGCTGTTTTCCCAGTTGAGATGAAAAAGGAAATGGGTGTTTATTTCACGTAGATGCATTATAGAAAGTTAGACTTTGTGCTTATAATGTCTCCTTTGAATTAAAAATATCAGGCACCCAAGAGGAAGCTGCCGAAGCATATGATATCGCCGCAATCAAGTTTCGCGGAGCTAATGCTGTGACTAACTTTGACATCACAAGATATGACGTGGAAAGGATTATGGCCAGCAGCACTCTACTAGCTGGAGACCTTGCGAGGCGAAACAAAGGGACAGAATCAAGTAGTGACGCTATTGAGTACAACAACTCTTCCAATGGTGAATCAGTAAAGATTGATAATGGCAATGGCAATGCTTCAGACTGGAAGGTGGCTTCGTATCAATCACCACAGCAAGAGCCAAATGTTTCCTTTCAGTCTCTTGATCCGAAATCCTTGAATCACGGGAATAATCGTAGTTCCTCCATGTCTGTACCTATACAAGATGTTGTTGGTATTGATTCAGTGAATGTTGCGCAACAAGCGGTAGACGATTCAGAAAAGATAGGGCCTCATTTCTCTAACCCCTCATCTTTGATTACCAGTTTAAGTAGCTCCAGGGAAGGTAGCCCAGATAAGAATGATGCTGCAATGCTGTTTGCTAGACCTCCATTGGCATCAAAGTACATTAGCCCAACAACTGGCATTACCCCCTGGTTTCAATCAGCGCAGCTGAGGTCAGCGGCAATCTCCATGGCTCACTTGCCGGTTTTTGCAGCTTGGAATGACACCTAAAGCTCTCAGGGTCCTGTACATGTGAAAGTTTTGCATGGGGACCAATGTAATCTAGTGTTGGTGGATAAGCAATAGTAAGGGCTAAGTAGGATTTTCATCATATGTTCTCTTTTTAGGTTGTTAGTGGGAGAAAAGAGAGAGTGGGGATTATTGAAAGGAAGACAGAATTGTGAGTTGGGGGGGGACCCAATTATCTGTCTGTCTGTAACCCAAGTGTAAGAAACTTTTGTCAAATGGACCTTTTGGATCACATTGGGATGAAGATTTTGCGAAAGTAAGGGATGGAATCAAGAGAGGGTCTAAATCTATGGAATTGAATATTGAAATTTGACTTATCTTAATTACTGAAATCAACTTTTTCTAACTTTATAGGTGCTGCTTAAGTACAAAACCAGCTCATATGTTTTCCAATAATGCAAAAGGGGTCTCACTTTGATCACGAAATCACTTCAGTGCCTCCAATCTGTTTCTGATCTGCATTACACCATCATTACATATACCTCCTTTTCTTTATCTTAGCTTTCCTCAAAGGTAACAGACATTCCGCTTCATTCAGAAAAACTAAAAAGAGAGCAAGAAAAAGGTGGTTGTGGAGATTCTTGATTAGGGGTCTTTAGTTAGTGTTCTTATTTTTGGATTTCAGTTGTCATAATTAGTTAAAGTCTTAATGGTAAAATTGATTTGTAACCTGACTAATAAAGAAAGATCTGGGATGTAAAAGTGATTGCGTGTCCTTGTGTGGAAGCTAGAAGATTTTATCATGGACGAGTGATATAATTCTTCATCGCATGTGCACTGCCCGTGTGCATGTGGTCGACGTTGATTAGTGACTATAATCTTTCATTATTTTCTTTGTCAGAAGAACTCGAGATCTGATGTCGAAAAGGGTGGAAACCAGAAGTCAGTAAAGAAGAATTATAGTAACAACCTCTTCTTAGTTTACACATTTTGATGCTCATTGCAGAAGAAAATGAGAAAGATAAAAGTCAAGAGCTTATGTTCCTTTCTAATTTGTAAAACGCCATGAGGCTGTTTTTGTGTCTCAGTTTTTGACAATTGGAGCCAGCTTTTGAAAATAAGATAAGATTATGAGATTAAGCCAGGCTAGTTTGTGCAGCTTTGTTCGCGGGATTTTCTCTTGGTCTTCAAATGCCCTACAGATTGCAATCACCGAAAAATCCTTACTTTTCAAGATAAAAGGCCAAAATGTATGGAGAAGAAACAACCTTTGATTGGACAATGAGAGGAACTCTACACAAAAAGGGATCAGACAGACAAAACCATGACATTCCAAAGCAAAGGTCCACAATGAGTGATTCTTGGTCAAAAAGATTGCAATTTCACGAAGAAAAAGATTGTAAAGCAAATTGGCACATCTCATTTTTAACAAAAAAGTTAAAACGATGATCTGAAACGTCTTTAATTTAGTCAAAAACTATGATTGCAATTGGTTGTTGTTGTTGACAGGTTGGATAAGCCGCTCAAACGAATTCATAATGCTACGATCTTACTCGCACACGAGCTAGGTCGTACATAGATTATAATGTTTCAAAATCATAATCATGTAAACATTATGAACTGTGATTTTGCCTAAATAAATTATATGCGTGACTTGAAAGTCTAAATCACAAGTTCGCCTACGAATTCTAACATAATTCGTACTTTTTGCCTGCTGGTCTAACCTAATACGTGCCTCTCGTCTACTTCTGTAAGATTTCAAGACTCGATGCCAAGATCATCAGAATCTATACACTCAATAGCGTTTAAATCACAAACATGAAGAAAATAAAGCTGTAACCTGAATCTGATTGCCTTTGTATGGTCCAGAAAGTCATTGAATGTTAAGATACATATTTGTCTGAGTGAGACCTATAAGCCTTGAACATGGTCCATTGTGCTTTTACTAAGACATTTCAAATCCGATGGTATTAATTGTACTAGATATACGGAACTGGTGATGCTCGCTTCTTATAGAGGAGTCTGCCCCTTCAGGGGAGACCTCGGCAAGTTGGTAACATTTTGGACCACTTTCTTATTAATTTTGGATATTCATGTCAGCTGGGAAGCTCTCGACTCTTCGCAGGCATATTTATTTCCTCTACCGCATTAAAACCTTGGAGCGATACAGTATCTTTGCTAAAGCAGAAATTCGGGAGAAGGAGATACTTAATTCCAGGGTCTGGTCTATATCAAATTACAGGTGTTAAAATGTCGATAGCTGTTGTCGTTACTTGATCAAGTTTTGAAGGGTTTTGCTGGCACCAAACCTGTCTCCTTTCTCTCAAACATGAAGCAATGTCGATTAAAACAAACAGATATTTTCTACCGCATACTCAAGACAAAACGTGCACATACAAAATCTTTGTGATGCCCTGATCTAAATTTCCCGTGAACAAGATATTATCTTCTTCACTTATCACACGGTTTTCCCTGTTACCACCGGCTCTTAAGGGGTTCCATTAGTTGTGTTCACAAAGTTCTGTGGTCTTTAACTTGCACTACTTTACCATGGCACCTGACCAAGCAGCCAAAAAATTCCAAATCAAGAAATGGACTTCTGACTTCAGATGCCGACAAGACACGGCTTAAGCATTCGTACACAGTAGTAGCTAGCTACCTAGTGAATAGCTCAGCAAGACAAAGATTAAAAGGCAATAGACCCAGATGTCGTCTCGTCGGAGCCGTTACGTTCAGGGGCTGATGCTAGTATAGATGTTTGTTTCCGGTTAATCTCAGCCATCCAACTTATTGCAACGAATGGATGAGATTTGTTAGGAATAGGAAGGAACAAGATAGGCGCAACAGAATATCTGTCCCGAAATGTGTAAAGACCTGTCAACGTCTCGTATCCAATTTAGAATCTTTGGCCCTCGTGATCTCCTGTTGTTTTGAGCTTTCACTTTAGGACACGGTGGTTCCACGTGGCATTATTTGGTCGTCACCACCCCTGTTGCCGCCGTAGCTTGAGGACTCTGTGATTGTCCTCTCTTGTATTAGAGTGTTAGCCTAGAGTTTGGAGCTGATCGGCCGACCTATTAAAACTCTTAAGAAGAGCAATGACGGTTCACACCACATCAAGATCGACCTAATGCCGTTTTCCATAATTCTAAGCCACGCATATACATCATATTGAACAATTGTGATAACTCATCATTTCATGATTCATCTATATCGTCATTTTAATAAGCTTGTTGGATAGAGAGATTAATAAGTGAAATGTTATTATTGAAGTCCAAATAAGGCCCAGAAGGCTAGGCCTTGGATACAAATGCTTGAGGAGTATCGGCAGGCAGGAAGCAAACTCAACAAACATGCCAAATCATACAAATGTAGAAATCTGAGGATGAAAGGAAGAGAACTAAATGTAGGAATGTGTTGTGGTGTGGTCCAAATTCATTATATCCCAACTGGTCCCAAGCCAAAATGATAGGTGACCCTCTGTCCTAGCGCTTGGTAGGCCGAGCATTAAATAGAGCAGCTAAGCCCAAGCAGGCGCTTGAGTTTGACAGGGAAATACGGAACACAAGTGGTCTGTTTCCTTTCGGGAGACCTCGTGGTGGTATGTGGCCTTTTTATTCAACGTCAGCTGTCTGTGACTCTATTGCATGGTCAGTGGACTATAAACTTTCATGTGAGCTTCAGAATATGACAAATGATACCCATTTAATTCACTTCTTTTGAAATGATAACCACTGTAAAAATTTGAAATGTGAAGACCTGGTTTGTCAAATGTGAACAATTGAGTAAGACAAATTTATGTACCA
>JAOQMQ010000006.1:4857044-4871660 GCA_027563845.1 Erythroxylum subrotundum
ATTGAGCATCCAATGTATTTTTGTAACTTGTGTTGAGACTTTGATGAAATGTCAATATGTAATTAAAGCTATGTATGGAAGCTTTGTATGAACTTCATTTTGATTGGAAATGAAATGAGAACTTGAAAAGTTCCCTTTTGTATGATTTTGTGATTTTTAAAGTTTGAATATGATGGATGTGCATAATCTATTTGTTGAGATTGCCAATTGTTATTAGTGCTAGAATAGCATGTTGGCGTTAGGAAGCTTGTGTGTGATGAATTTGGATATTGAAGTTGAGAGTTATGAGCATTACAAGTGATTATGTTGTATGAGAAGTATGAACTTGATAGCTATGGTGAATGAGTAGAGTTTGTGTTTAATATGAGTTATTTGAGTTGAGATTTGGGAGTTTGATTCATTTAAATTGGTAATTGGATGTTTGAGGAGTGTTATTACACTTGAAGGGTTGAATTTGGGGACATTATGAGTGTATATGGTGTTAGGATGGATGTTGGAAGCCTTAGAGAGGCTTTGGAAGGAGTTTTGGGTCACCCATGTCCGTTTAACGGACCTTCTCGGGTGAAAAAGGGCTATTTGGCCAGTCTATGTCCGTTTAACGGATATTCTCGGGTCAGCTATAGTAAATCGCGATTTTGACCACTTTAGAGGCCGAATCTTAGTTTGAGGTCTTCATGAAAGTTGTAGATCTCGATTTCCTATTTCAAATGGACTAAAAACGAAAATAATCCGACATTTGTAGGAGAAGTTATGGCAATCGCGCCAAGACATGTACAGTTGGAGTAAGGACATAAACCTATTGGATTCTTTTGACCATAAATCCTTCGTCCGACCTCCAAATTGAGTGATTCTTGAAGCATTGGATTTCTAACATGTTTAACTACCTCTCCAAAAAAATTGGTAGCTTTTGGTTTTAAATTAGAAAGGATTGATTCAAAGCAAGTGAGGGTTTGTTGAAATAACCTTAAGATGACACCCGCTTACGCTTTTCAGCTTCGGTTTGGATAGTTGGACTCCGGGAACGTGGTCCAACACATTCGGTTGGGCTTCGAAAACGGGGCCCAACATTTTACATTCATAAAATTGGATTAATTTTAAAAATCATAATCTAGCTTTTATTAAATTTTATAATATTTTAGATACCTTTTACATTCATAATTGGATGACTTTCACATTCAATAGCAATCTTTAGTTATTTCTTTTCCCATGTATATTGTTAAATTTTAAATTTTAAGCACATAAGCTTTTAGTCCCATGATAGCAATAACATAAAAGTTCATTATGCATGTTTTTTTACTTATTGCAAAATTACTACTAAAGCATTTGGATTTAACTCTAATTGAAGTAAAAACTAGAATTGACAAGATTACTGCTATTGGGATTCTTCTATAAAACAATCTACTAGTAATTCAAACTGGGTTAGTATGTCATAGTGAAATTTTCTTAGTTGTTAATATAATCTAAAATGGGCGATAGGCATTGGATGACTTTTCCCAGATATAGTTATCAATATATACGTGTAGTTGATCAATTTCTTGAAAAGGTTTTCTCTAAGGTGGCTAATAAGAATGAAATTTTTTTCTATGCAAGAAGTGCTACAATTATTATTGATATCTAGGAAATATTGTATATGATCATTTGATTGTTGATGAATTTGCTCTAGGATATGAGGGAATTTGATAAAGGATTAATTAGGGCAAGTATAAATATGGATGATAGTAATGAATTTGATGGAAGCTTTGTATATGATAATATAGATAGCTTACTAGATATAGATGAAGGTACCAACAATTGTTGCATAAGTTAGTAATGGTTCAAATGCTGATTTTGAGAGGTTTTTTAGAAGGTAAACAAGAGTTATATCCTGGTTGTCAAAGTTTTTATAAACTTTCTTTGACCATTTAACTATATCTTTTAAGTGTACCTATGGAATTAGTGATGCAGCTTATGCAAATCTTAAGTGGATATTTAAAGAGGCCTTTTCCATTGTAAGGATTTTTAAGTCTTTTAATGCAACAAAAAAAAACTTGTGAAGGATTTAAGACTTCATTATACAAAGATACATGTATGTCCTAATGATTGTATTTTGTATTAGTGGAATGATGAGAAATCAATCAACTGTAAAGTGTGTGGTGTATCTAGGTAGAAACAAAGTTGTAGTGGTGAAAATAGCAAAGATCATTGTACAACCTCAAATGTGAGGCAAATTTCAACCAAGGTGTTTAGATATTTTCCATCAAAATCAAGGTTGCAACATCTTTACATGTGTCCAAAATTAGTTGAATTCATGAAATGACATGATAAGGGGCGTCCTAAAGATCATAATTCAAGGCATTATGTCGATGACCAAGCATAGAAAGACTTTGACTCATTGTATCCTTAGTTTGCACGAGATCCTCGTAATGTTAGGTTAGCTCTTGCCAATAATGGATTTAATCTTTTTCACACAATATATGGCCCATAATCTTAGTAAACTATAATTTATGGAGATGTCTGAAATCAGAATTTTGATATTATATTTAATTATAACTAGCCCGACTTCTCTTAGAAAAGATATTAATATTTTCTTGCAACCATTGATTAAAGAACTGATGGAGTTGTAGGAGTTTAGGGTAGAGACGTATGATGGTTCAACAAATCAATCATTTAAAATTCATGTTGCCTTGTTATATATAATTAACAGTTTTGAGTACGTTCAGTGTTGTATGATGGAGTACAAAGGGAAAGTTAGCATTCCCTAATTGTTATTGCGAAACTTGCTTTTAACATTTGCTAATCTAACAATTGTTTATTGTTATAGGTCTTTGTGATGAAAAAAGGTTATAAGCAAACATGTGCGACCAAGTTTGTTATACTAGAGTCTATGGCAAACTTTTTGAGAAAGTAGTAGGGCTTATGAGTTAAGAGGTTCAGCTGACTTGTCACATGGAGAGCAAAAGCATTTGGATGATAGTGAAGAGCAATGCCAAATCAATAAAGAAAACACACTAGTAATAATTCCAATTGTTATCCATAAAGAGGTATATATTTCCTCATTTGTTTTGGCATATATATGTGTTATTATTATACTAATAAATTTGGTTTACACAACAATTAGTTATTTCTAGTCCTCTTTGTATTATGAACATAATTTTTTCTAATTATTAATATAGATAAATAAACTTATAAGTTATTCTTTTTCTATTCCATTGTTTTAATTGTTATAAATTTTAATAGAAACAGAAGGACCAAACTTCTAAGAAGAATGCCATACCACAACCTTTATGTCCTTCAGGTAGTGTTGATGACTTTTTAAGATGAAAAAACAAAAGAAACTTATTGAGAAACAATTACAAATTGAACGAGTAATTGGAGGGGGTGAATCACGTGAAAATATGGTTGAAGTTGAAGCAAAGGAAGCAATTGTTCAACAAGAGTCTGCTTTGCTAAGGTGGTAATAGCTACCGACTAAAATTATAAAACAATGATTAGAACCATTTGAAAATATAGTAGAAGTCCAAGCTTTTAATCTTCCTTTGAATTTGATTGCAGTACAAGAAAATGAAAATGATATAAGCATAGATGTTATAGAAATTGACACTGCTCAATGCAAAGGTAATCCAACTTTGCTCAAGGAGTTTCATGTACGATATGTAGAATAAAGCAAACCAATTCTTTTTAATGCTCTTAATTAGGTAGTTATTCATAATAAGAAGACGCTGACTAAATTCACACTTTTCTTAGGTATTGTAGCTTGTAAACAAAATCCTACACCTTTAAATGATGTTAATTAGTGTAAGATTCCCAAATAACCTATTTGGGAATATGTTAATATAAGAAACCATTATATTAATATTCCTTTCAATTTGATTTATGAAATTTAAATGAACATCTATTTCTTTGTAGAAGATGTTTATTATGCCATTAGAAGGTAAAGAATGGGATATGAAAACTATTGGAGATACATGGAGAAGTTACAAGTCTACAGTGAAACAAAAGTATTTTAAACAATATATGACAGATGCAGAAAGAATGGCTAATCATCCCAACTACATAAGTAAAGAAGTCTTTAACGAGCTCATTTTTTATTGAAACCACCCAGATGTGAAGTTATGACAAGTATTAGTATTTTTACAAGTAATTTCATGACATATAATTAATATAATGTTTCAATATACAGTAAATTGTTTGACCAAATATTTGAAATAAAAAACAATAAACTGAAATGCACTTAGCTAGTCCTAAGAGTTTTGCAATTAATTATGCTAAAGTGATAAGTTATTTAATGAGCTATAATCTATCAAGTTCTTTTAAAATTCTAATTAACAATTGTTTTCATGGATAGAAAAATAAAAAAGAGGATAAAACTCCACTCTCTAATGCTGAAAAGTATCTTACAACTTATAAAAGAAAGCTTGGAAAAGTGTACAAGCAAGCTACTAAAGCTATAAGAGAGAAAATTATGAGTATAGTTTTGTCAAGTAGCAATTTTATATATTATTGCTACTTTTTTTGAGATCGTAGATTTATTGCTTATTGTATATGTTTTTGATCTTATTGTGTTATTGTTCTACTTATATCACCTACATTCCATTTCATTTGTTTTTCTAATGTTGATATGTTATTTTTATTAAAATGAGTTATTTATAGTATAACTAGAATTATAGTAAGCTTCTTTATAAGTATATATGGTGCTTGCATTCATTAGTGCGATTACAAGTTTCTTTATTGCTTGTTTGAAATATAGGTATTGTCGTATGATTTGTAATTTGCAAGAACTTATAATTACACTAATCAACATCAATTTGATTGGATAAGTAACATATTAATTTTCTTTTGTAGGCTCACATTGAAAAAATGCAAAAAGAAAATGATAGTCAAAAGCTTGATGAAGTTATGGTTGATATAAGAGTGATAAGGCCTGGATGTAATAAACTATTTCGAATGGGTGTGAAATTATATAACATGAGAGAAAATAGTATCGTGAGTAAGGCCTTGTACAAATTTCCTAGTGAGTATCCACAGTCCATCAAGATTGCATTGGAAGAAAAGCTGAACTAGAAAGTAGAAGCTGAAAAGGAGAGAATGAGAAGGGAATTAGAATAAGAGAAAGTTGAACACTTGAAAATAAAAAGGCAACTAGAATAAGATAAAGTAGATAGAGAAGAAATAATGCAATAAATGTTTCTCTCATTCAATCTCAACTTGGCAAGCTAACAATACTAACATAAACATGCTTTGTAAATTGATTGCAGCTAGTTAATCAAAAAGGGAATATTTTATTCCTCCAAATCGTACGTATCAACATGAAGAATATCAGGTGACAAAGTTCCCCAATTCACTGTTGTTGTACATCATCTAGTTTTCTTTTCTATTGAGATTAATTTCTCATGTTCCCATTTACAAATCTAGTGAACCTAATGAGGATTGAAATATTCATGCCTTTTGACTTTGTTCATAAACAAAAACTGAATCTTTTTGTTGTTAGTTTTTTAACTACAATAATTGTCTTAATTAATACAGGCCACAATAAACCAATATTTTATTTTTAGATATATCAACACATTTGTGAGCATAGTAGTTTTAGAATAATTCTAATTTACTTAATTTTTTTGTAAGAAGGTGATAATTAGTAGAGGATAAGGAGGTACTTGTTAAAAGATTTTGGAGAGCTTATACATATTAGTTTTGTTATATATTTTGGTTGATGCACTTATATTCTATATGAAGAAGAGAAAGTTGACATAGGTGCATATTTAGTTAGTGATTTTTGGCTATTATATTTTTGATATGTTAAGGATTGAATTCTATATGATAGCATATTT
The DNA here is from genome assembly GCA_027563845.1 of Erythroxylum subrotundum. Taxonomy (NCBI): domain Eukaryota; kingdom Viridiplantae; phylum Streptophyta; class Magnoliopsida; order Malpighiales; family Erythroxylaceae; genus Erythroxylum; species Erythroxylum subrotundum. Next base: position 4,862,849 of record JAOQMQ010000006.1, read on the forward strand.
AGATGCAGTGTTTTATCATTGACATTTGGTAGTACATATTTAAGAACATACATTAATGTATGTATGACTGTCTTCCATACTATAGATTAATATCTTAATGAACATTAATGTATATATATGGATGACAAGGGTCTACTTTTACATTAACTTATTATTCTTGACGAAAGAATAAATTGTTGTCTTTGTTGTTAGATATTGTTACCTAGAAAGATCACATTATTGCCTTATAAAAACTCAAAATGTTGTTATATCCATTCGACATTATTACTATAATTTTAAAATATTCTATTACCTAGTTAGAAGCAACATTATTCATTTTTTGATTTTTTTATGTAATCAAAAATTTTTGTTACCTTACAGTTATACTTCACTTCATTTAACAGTATCAATTATAATTTTCAACATGAATGTTTTGTTCTTGTACTTGGGAGCTTGTAACTAATAAATGCACATGTTGTAATACGTAGCACAGACTCTATTACGTACCTAGGATCATACATGAAAGCGTAAAAACGAAGAAAATGAGGAATACCTAATTTTAGTTCCATTCCGAGTTTCAAAGCAGTTTTTGATGCCAAAACAATCTCCGATCCTCCCAGGACAGTGAGGAAGTTGTTCGCCGACATTCGGTTTAGGCCTTTCTATAGTTTTCTCAAAATGCAAGCTCTCTTAACAGGTCAAAGAACTGTATGCTTACGATTGATATGAGTAACTATAAGAGACCTTAACCTTTATATAGCTTCCATATTAGGCTTCTCCATTACAAGGCCGATATGAACCAGATCCACACTAAAAGGATCCATTTTTTACCTTGGCTTCGACCCATTAATCTAGATATTTATTGGGTCATTTTATTACCCTTAATTGGATCAAATTACGTAACTTAACTGAAAAATTATTAGAAGCTAAAATTATAATTAATAGTTGTCCACTTAATAGGAAAAAGACAAAATTGTCCCTAAGCACAAAAATGTCTAACGCATGTATATTATCGAATTTTCACTGGTCTTCAAATTTTTGTATTTCCATAATTCTAATTATTTTTTTGATACTTTGATGATCCAGTTTATTATCTTCACATGTCTTGATTAAATCTAACTCTGCCACTACGAGAAAGAATCAATTAAGTACTGCGCATATTTATGCTTCCTAAAGTCTTCATGATTTCCCTTTTTTTCCTATGTATATAAATTTGCTAACGAGAGGACTTGCTTTACTTGGAAACACCAATGTCTCCAAAACCATTGGCTATTTGGCATCAAGTATGTTGGAAGCTATCATTTGTTTTTCTTCTTATCAAGTTTCCTTAAGAGCAAGCAGCCTTTCTACTTTTTTTCTTTTCTTTCTAAAGCCACTTGCTTTATCACTACTTCTTATTAATCACATACATAGATTCTTTGTATGTGATTAAGATTTCCCTCAGACCGATCATTCACTGAATCTGAATGTAACATACTATCTACCTCTAATCTCCAACGTACCAAAGAAAACATATAGGTCGGTTATGTGCTGTTTTTGATCTGCTAGCTAGGAGGTGACTGGAAAAGAAGAGACAAATATGTGCTCTCAAGTTTCGCCAAAGAAGAGAAGACAAGAAAAGCTTAGCGTAAAAGTAAGGGAGTTGATCAGAGTAAAGCAAACAAGGCATGGGAATAGGATGGGAAGCCTAATACTTTTTAATCATAGGTATCCACACATCATTGGTAATTAGGCAGGGCCGCATCTTGTGGGACCTAGAGATTGGCCCGTGATTAACTTCTTGTTGAAAAGGTTTTTAAAATTAATCAATCGTGTATTAGTGGTTCCCTAACTCATATTTCAGTGGCTATAAGATCTTAATGATATGATTGACGTAAATCGTAATCCGGATAATGATTTTGTGCGAGTACCCACGTTGATTAGTTCGGGGTGGCATTCCAATCATCATACTGCATGCTAGTTTTGGGTGTGCACTTCTTCACGTTTAGCACAGGATCCTGCCTGGGTCTGGCACTGTACAAAATCAAGCCTCTTCATTTCAATCACACCATCTACTTATGTCATACGCACATTTCTTGTAAGGGAGGGAACAAGGAGCAAATTTATAACATTTCTTGTACAAGGAGCAAATTTATAATATTCCTGTTCCTGTCTGGAAAATCACAGCCAGAATTGTTATTGACCAGGTAGGCCTTTTTTGGACTTTTGGGCAGAAGCATTGCATCTACTTAGCTGGTAATAAAAATATACCAGGACAAGAAGGTAAAATTGATGATTAGATTCCTTTATTCCTTATCTTCGTTGCCAAAGCTAACCAAAGTTAAAAAGAAACAGAGGTTGCTGCAGGTGTTTTGTTAAAATATATATGAAAATAAGAAGCCAGCTAATGTATACTTTTGGTAGGGGATCAATTCTTGGATGGGTGGGGATGGCACAGGTGACACGGGGAACGGAACAGCCACTCTATGCCCTTTTGGTAGAGAGATTTGGTGGGGCCATGTATCAATCTGATGATGGGAAGGGTAGATCATGGAAGCTGATGGAACTGAAGTTCATCATAAAGTTAATTCTCAAAAGAAATGAAAATGAAAGGAGTGGTTGTTTGGTTGGCAAATGTGTCAGGAAAAAAATAAATAAATAAGAAAAAGGGAAAGTAGATTATAGTAAAAGAAGGAAGTAAAGCAAGCTATTAGCTATGGCAGCCAAGCTTGGGCTTGAAGAGAAGAGAAGAGAAGAACCTCCTCGGGGATAAATATTTAGCATAATATTAACAAGAAAAAACATAAAATACAATTTAAAATGCCAAAAACTGTAAAGAAAGAGGTTATAGGAAGTAGAGTGATTAGGTTCTGCAATAATTTAGGAACAAGAGCAGGTGGGAGCAGTAGTTAGTTAGTCTTTTAAAATCATGCGTCTCATTTGTTTGCCTGAACAGGTAAGCCAAAGCCAAAGGGCAATCACAACTTCCTCTGTCTCGCTCTCTTTTTATACAAATACTATTTCTCTGCGTTCTCTCTAGGTTCATGCATAGATATCCATCTACGTTGCATGTGATTGAGTAAAGTTTGAATTTGATGCCTCTTCCGCTGTTTGTGGGAGTATCATTTTTCTGAACTTTGGTTTTTGTAGTCAAAAAACTTAAGCTGGCATTTGTTGATGTTGAGGGTACTATTGGTCACCCATTTCAGCGAATTGTTACTGGAAATCTTGTTAATTTCTGTTTCTTTGCATAATTGAACTAGAATTTGATACTTTTTGGCTTTTTTTGGACACCCATCTGAGAATATCTCAAAAGAAGTCCCAACAGATTCCTTTTGCTTAGTTACTGGAATGTTGGGTTTTTGATTCAATACTTCAACAACTAGTCATTTCCTTGTTGGGATTTCTTCACGCACCAATTTCTTTGTGTTCTTTCTCTCCTGTTGCTTGGACCTTTTAACTCTGATGAATTCCAATGTAACATTGATGTTAAATCGACTAAAGGTTGGAAATTATAGTTCTCGTACAAGCAAAAGTGGAAAAGCGAATCTGCTTTTCTTTTTTAGGTCCTGTGAGCTGTTTATTAGCTATTGAACTTCTCTGCATAAGTATGCTTTATGCTCTGAAAGGTTCACTTTTTGTCTGTAGGAAGCATTTCTAAGTTTCCATCATGTCCTTGCATGTTCTACTTGATCCTAGAGTTTCTGAAAGATGAGGTAATTAGCTGGGCGTAGATTAGATTTTATGCCTCACACATTGGACACTTACCTTTATCACTTTGCGTCCATGGGATGCTTCAAGTATTCCTTTTTACTTTAGCCACCTTCGCAGTTGTATAAAGCTGTCAACACTGCTTGTTCTTTACCGAGTCCTGGAAGATATCACTGGTTAAAGTTGATCAAACCCAGTTTGTTTTTAACTTAGTTCCTCGTCTATTCAGTGTTATTCCTACATAGGTTAGTTCCCTTTACATTTGAATCTAGAAAATGGGTAGTGTTGACGGTAGCAATGATGGGATGGGGTTTCGAAGTAGAGATGAGAGCGTGATTAATTGCTCATCAGGAATGAGCACAAATCCATTCTTTGCTTCAGGGTGGGATAATGTAGTTTCACTGGGTCAGCATGAGAACCTTGAAGGTTCAACAATACTTTCTCGAGGTGAATTTACTAATTCTTCTTACTCTGCTCTTGTGGAAAACCAAGGAATAAGCAGCAGTACCCACCTTTTTAGTTACCCATCTGATCCAAGTTTTGTTGAACTGGCTGGAAGTGGGAATTTCTCTGATATAGTTGGTTCCTATTGTCTAACTGGGTCTGCTCAGATTCCCAGTACTATATGCCCTCCAGCTTACGATATTAACAGGGAAGGCCGAAGGATAGCAACTAACAAACAATCTTGTGATGGTCTCCAGCAATTGGAAGCAGCAGCTTTTGGAGCTTCTTCCAATGAGAAGAGAAGGAAACAAGTTCTGGAGTCTAATTCTCGTTTTGATCCAAAGAAGGTAATCTGGATTACGTTTATCAGGTTCTGATTAAAAGTTGCAGAATTTTCTGGCACTTTGCCATTGTTTATAACTTTCTCTCTGAACTGATATGGAATTGGTTGTAGAACGGTGAAGGTGAGTTGCAGAAGGACCCTTCTAAAGAGAACTCTAGTGTGCCCAAAGAACAGGATGACAAAAAGCCAAAAGATGAACTAAACACTGGTCCATATACACGGGGAAAAGAGGAAATAAAACAATCCAAGGATGATTCTAACAGTGCAGAAGCTCCTAAAGATAATTACATTCATGTGAGAGCTAGGAGGGGTCAGGCAACCAATAGCCACAGTCTTGCAGAGAGGGTTTGTATAAGCATATTTTGTAATGTAGACTATGGGATAATGGCACAGTTTCCTTTATATTGAGGTTAGAAGTTCTTTTGCAGGTGAGGAGAGAAAAGATAAGTGAGAGGATGAAATTGCTTCAAGACCTTGTTCCAGGATGCAATAAGGTGTCCTTTCAGAAGGCCTAACTTCTGAATGAAATGTTCTTCCTTCTAAAATAAATTAACTTATAACGTCTGGGTTTGCTCATTTTATTAGATCACTGGGAAAGCAGTCATGCTTGATGAGATTATCAACTATGTGCAGTCGTTGCAACAGCAGGTCGAGGTATGTAATCCTGATACTTGAAATGAAATTCTCAAATTGATATTTTCACAAGAGGGCTGAAGTTGGTCCGGAGTTTGATCGTCTCATTCACTTCTTTACCTTATAAGCTGACCTTGTAAAGTGGATTGTTCCTCATTGAAATTATCTCAAATAGAGATTCTTACATACATTTTAAATCCAAGTTGATTAAGTAGTTCTACTGTTACCTGCTAATGCTCCTCCTTTGAGATTATTATAGTAAAGGTTTTATGAATAAGCGACCAATAAAAAAAAAGTAAAGGACAGCTGAGTTGAAGTAAATAAATACTTGTCATTCAACTCTTGCATTTGGGTTATTGTCTGTGCAATTAACTGATTATTTTGCCTTCCTATTGCAGTTTTTGTCCATGAAACTCGCAACTGTAAATCCTGAATTGAAAATTGATGTTGAGAGGATTCTATCCAAAGATGTAAGCAGCTGTTTCTATGGTTTACAACATAGATTGCAAGTACTTTGTCGATGTTTTACAAACGGTTTATGTTCCTGTCTTGCTTCTATCTAGATGCTCCATCCACGAAATGGTAATTCATCATTTATGGGGTTTAGTCCTGTGATGAACTCTAATCCTTATTGTCATGGAGTTTTTCAACCCAGCATACCGGTTGTTCCAGACACAAACCAGCAGTTGCCTTCCATGCCTCAAGTAAGTAGTAAGGGTACAAAAATGTTTGTGTCAAAATGTTGTTTGATGCTAAAAAACCATGCATCTTCTCATATCCACAGACTGCATTGGACAATGAACTACAAAGCTTTTTCCAAATGGGATTTGATTCAAGCTCTGCCATTTACGGTTTGGGAGCAAACGGTACAGAAAGGTCCAGACATAAGTCAGGCTCTTACCATATATATTGCATTTGCCTCATCTTCACATGTATTGTTATCTTCTGCAGGACATTTGAACCCGGAGGTCTAGCTTCTGGCAAGAAAAAGGTTTCAAGCAAAGAACTCAAAAGGATTTTGTTACTTTGACAACAAGTTAAACTGATTTAGCAGAAGGAGAAAATCTAAGAAGAAAATGGAAAGTTTTTTGGTTGTATAGGTTGTTCTGTTTTTTTTTTTTTTAACCTCCCGGGTCCTAACTGTGATTGTTCTTCGAATTTTTAGCCGAAGAAGATGCCGTTGTTAGAATTAATTACAGGCCTATTTTCAACTTCTTACCATTTGTTCAGGTCCAAGGCTCTTGGCTGAACGAACTTCTGAGAAATGTTAGTACGGTTTAAGTATATAATTGGGGTAGACTCGACGTGGATGTTTTAGATTAAGATTTAAGCTATTGTATTTGGGTCATCACACATTGATTAGTTAAAAGTCAATTTGCTTGCTAAAATTTATTATATACTAACTTCATATTAAAAGTTAGAAAATTAATTAAGAAAAAAAATTAAGAGACGCGGAGTTCAATGATTGTAAAAAAGGGCTAGTTGAGTACTTAATTTAGTAATTTAGTGTCATAGAGCGGACGTCGTCTTAGAAGGACAAAAACTCGAGCTTTGGAGCGATTCTCTTCGTCTTCGGCTTATTTCGTTGTCAGGTCTCTTACTAAGGATATGTTTGGATGTGGGTGGAGAGATGGAAGAGAATGGAATGGAATGACCCAAATGACTCAGACCATTATTTGGGAGTCTATTTTGAAACAAGATGGAATGACAATTAATGACTTTCGAAGCCATTATTTGCCATCCAAAATCTAATATTTTGTGACCTCCCAAATTGGGGAGTCAGGGATAGAATGACATGGCTTGCCTTCCAAACTCTAATTTAATGACAAAAATACCCTCATTTTAAATATATTATTAATATACACTGCGAAATGTACAAATAGATTTACAACGCTAAGAATTATTATCAACCATAACAAGACACATGAATAAATGCTTAACGAAGAGTACAGTGCAATGAGGGTTAATGAAAAAGAACAAGAAAGTTGATTGCTTTATATAGGAAAATTACAAAACTATATTCTGGGCATCTTACAATTTGAAATGCTTTGGGGTTACTAAAATAGTTTCATGGCAACTATGCGTATTTTATTACAAGGTAATTTTGGAAAAAAATATTACAAGTCATTCCATTCCATTCATTTTTAGTATCACTTCCAAACAATGGTTAAAGGAGTCCCTCTCTTATTTTATTTAAACTTCCAAACAATGGAGTGACCCATTTCATTCCATTCCATTCCACTCCATTTCATTCCGTTCCATTAATTGTCATTTCATTCCGTTCCATCTTAAACTCCTAAACATACCCTAAGTTTTTTGCTTCTAAAAAGAATCAACCTTGTGGAAGGAAGGGAGCGGTCGAGACTCGAGAGGTGAATTAAACTGGGAATTACTCTATTCTATTTTTTTTTAACACTACAAGAAATAGTCAATTTACTGACGGAATTTGGTGCCCGTAAAAATCGGTCGGTGAAGTTACCGTAGGAAAAAATACCGACCGAAATATTCCGTCGATATTTAACGACGGTATTAACGACAGACATTTGTTATCGGTATTTATATAACAACGGAAGGGGCAAGTGAGATTCCGTCGCAGAAATTTTGCGACGGTCTTTTGTTCCGTCGGTGAGGCGAAGGTATCTTCAACCAATTTGTCGACGGTGTTTTTGACCGTCGATAAATATCGTTATCGTTACCGACGGAAATGTTTCCGTCGGTAAGAACTTATATTTTTTTTTATTTCGTTGTTTTGTTGTTATAACAATGTTATATTATATATATAGTTTATTTATTTGTATTACGTTATATTATTTTTAAATAATATATTAATTTGTATATATAGTTTGAATAATGAGAAAATTAATAAATAATATAAGGACATGACTGAAGAGCCAGAAAACAGGAACATAAGCAAAAGCACTAACCTCAATCCAAATGCAGTGAAATGTTGTTGACGTACGTCACCGGAGATGAAGATTATGGAGCTGCAATGAAAACCGCCAATAAAATCATTCATACCTTAATTGGAAACCATAAGGTAAAGGAAAAGCTGAATGAAAACATAGCAGAAAAAACTTCAAGAGAGTTGATTATGATAATTAAGTTAAAAGAAGATATATATAGCGGAAACATAGCTTAAAAAACTTTTACATAGAACATCATAATTAAAAAGGCATCATAAGTTTGAATAAACTAAAACATCGATTATAACAATTTTAAAGCATATCTAACAGTATCAACTTTTAATAAAATTTAAAAATTTGAAGATATGGTAGGAACATAATGAACATTGAAAAATATATGAATGATGTCCAGTATCTAAAATCAGACCATAGGTCCATATAGCTTCAACATGGGGTTTGACACAGCCTACTAGGAGGACTTTTACTAGAAATATTTACAAACTAATTTTTATTCTTGCAATACTTTAACTTATTACATAATCTTTTCGAAGATCTCTTACAAGGAATAATTTTATACTAAAATGTTTTATTTTTCTATGAAAAACTAAATTATTATAGATAATTATAGTTGTGTTGTTATTTATCATCACATTTATCCTCATCTTTGGCTCAACGTGTAAATCAAATAAAAATTTTAATAATCATAGGATATGATTAAAAACTATTTTGGATTTTATAAACTTTACTTTAGTTATTGATTGTGTAATACTTTCTTATTTTATGGAAACCAATTTAATATCTATGATCTAAATAACAGAAG
>JAOQMQ010000006.1:4871760-4883774 GCA_027563845.1 Erythroxylum subrotundum
ATGATTAAAATGGAAGTTGTTAATGTATGTTTTGTGATTGTGTGAAATTGGAAATTGTTAGAAATTGATAAAAAAAGGAAGTTGTTAATGTATGTTTTGTGATTGTGTGAAATTGGAAATTGTTAGAAATTGATAAAAAAGGAAGTTGTTAATGTATGTTTTTGTGATTGTGTGGAATTGGAAATTGATAAAAATGAAAATTGTAGATGTATGTTTTGTGATTATGGGAAATTGGAACTTGTTGGAAATGGAATTTGTTGATGTATGTTTTGTGATTGTTGAAAATTGAAAATTGTTAGAAATTGATAAAAATGAAAATTGTAGATGTATATTTTGTGATTGTGAGAAATTGGAACTTGTTGAAAATGGAATATGTTGATGTATGTTTGTGATAGTTGGAAATTGGAAATTAGAAATTGATAAAAATGAAAATTGTAGATGTATGTTTTGTGATTGTGGGAAATTGGAAATAGTTAGAAATTGATAAAAATAGAAATTGTAGATGTATGTTTTGTAATTGTGGGAAATTGGAACTTGTTGGAAATGGAATTTGTTGATGTATGTTTTGTGATTGTTGGAAATTGGAAATAGTTAGAATTTGATAAAAATGGAAATTGTAGATGTATATTTTATGATTGTGGGAAATTGGAACTTGTTGGAAATGAAATTTGTTGATGTATGTTTTGTGATTGTTGGAAATTGGAAATTGGAAATAGTTAGAAATTGATAAAAATGGAAATTGTAGATGTATGTAATATTATTTATTAAAATGATGAAATTGTATTATTGTAATATTTTAAATACTTTGTACTATTCTTAATTTTATAATGGTATGATGATGATTGTCTTTGTTTATATTAATTGTGGTTATTATTTATATGTAAAATATTTAAAAATTATTGTTATTTCATATTAGTTGTCATTATTATTTATTATTAAGATTTTTTAAAGCATGGTTGATGTAAACAATAAACTAGTAAAGTGTACAGTACAACTATATAATATATCAATATGGACTATTTTGCAATTTTTAAAAATTTTAGGAACTATTTCATAAATTTAAAAAATTTTTCAAAACGGTACCTGGCACCGACCGGTACCGTTCCGTTCCAGAGCTCAATCTGGTACCGAGCCTGGTACGATATTCATAACTTTGGTATTTCCCCCTCTATGTTTGTTGGGTGGTAGCGTCAATTTTGACAGTGCGACCAACTAGATTACCTAAAGCGTTTAAGATCGAGAGATGGTAGCGGGCGATCGGTAGTTCAGGGAATCCCACCTAAGCGACAACGTTGGAAATTTTGCCGGAGGAGGGGCAGAACGTTGGGTTCCATGGTTGTACTGATAAGGCATGTCCGAAGATGATCCATGGCCCCTGAATGAGTACGTGTATGTAATCGTCTAATTGAAGGAAGTTGATCAAGAAAAACTCACTCTTTATGTCGATGATTTTCATCGGACCAGATAAATTCCACATGGATGTCAGTCGGTTCTTTAGCACGTTAAAACCAATTCTTCTACCTAGTAGTTTGACTATTATTGCGTGTTTCCATTGTTCATCTAATCTACTCTTGAAGGAATTGGAAAATTCGATTCCCAATCTGAATTCGCCAGGTACCAAATTAATATCCCCCTCTTAGATTTCAACAGGGTCTTCGGTAGGCCATTCTAATGTGCTTGCGTCGGAGTTCAGGTGGTCGGTGACCGCTGCTCGGTAGCTGTTTCTCACAGGACCTGGGGAAGTCAGGTGGGGAGGCGAGTCTTCTTCGCGTTCCCGGATGCGAACTTTTTTTGCAGTGTGGCTGGCGTGGTCATTCTGTTGGTGATCAACGCTCGGAGTTTCCGAACGTTTAATACAGCTTGTTTTCATTCCGACAATTCTCAGAGCAGTTCTTAGGTCTTCTTTTTTTTTTAAGGAAAGCTACCGAAATATATTACATAACCAGTCTAGGGAAAACCATTACCGACATATCCTCGATAAAGAGGGAGTGGCACCCAATGAGTGGAGTATCAAAATAAGTGACCCCAATATCAAAATGGCCTGTGTAGTTAGCTAACCAATCGGCGCATCTGTTGCTCTCTCGATATATATGTCGATGAACCACAATCCAGTTCTGGGTGAACAACTCGATGATCCCCATGATTATGGGATTAAGGGCCTTTGCGCGGTTGTCTGCAGAGGATAGAATAGTGAATACTACAGTGGAGTCCACTTCAAGTTCGATCCGGGGGTAACCCAGATTCCATGATAGCGTGAGCCTGGTAAAAACTCCCCAGAGTTTCGCGTATACCGGTGAGCACCATCCAAGATTTTGTGAGAAACCACCAAGCCAACTACCTGCACTATCCCGAATAAGGCCACCCGCTGTGGCTGAGGACGAGGATCGTTTGCTAGCTCCATCTGTGTTTAGTCTGACCCATTCAGTAGGAGGTTTGTGTCATCCAATAAGATACTCTTGTCGAGGGCGAGGACCAGAATCAACTCAACGGTGCCATTCGGCTGCTTTGCGTATCAGACCTACATAAGACAAAATGAGATAATTTGGCGAGGAAGGCCAAGTAAAATGTTCATCAAAGAGGGTCATATTTCTCCATGTCCCAAAGGAACCAGCAAGTAGTGCCAAAAAGGATCGTCCAATCATGCCCTAGAACTCGTTGATGGTGTTGGAGATTTTTACTGAGCCACTCCCAAATCGACATAATGAAAAATTCAGTAGAGACTATGTGTGAAGGGAATGTGTTCTACACTTGGCGGGCTTTGACGCAGTCTCGTACGGCGTGTAACGAGGATTCATTTAGACGACAATGGTAACAAGAGCCATCCGTAGTGAAGTGCTTGCGGACTCGGTGTTAGTTAGTGAGTAACTGATCGTGGGCGAGAAGCCAGAGAAAAGAGCGAATGCGTTCGGGGCCCTTCCATTGCCATATTTCCTTCCAAACCCCTTGAGGCAGGGCATCTTCATCGACCATGAGCATGGAATAAGTGGAAGCTACGAAGAATTCTCTGGTGTCGGAAGGTCACCAGATCAATTTATCCTGCCCTAGGTAGGACATCGGGAGAAACGTGCCTGCTATTAATCGACAAATCGAGGTCGGGAGATAAGATTGAATTGCTTCCCAATATCAATTACTGTCAATGTCTACAAATTGATAGACGCTAAGGTTGAGAGTGGAATTAGAGACTAGAGATGTAACATGGGTAATCAGGGGTCCTATTCCCGCAATCCAGGGGTCGAACCAGAAGCGAGTTCTATGGCCATTGCCAATCATCCATTTTCCTCCTTATAGAACTATATGACAAATTGCCTGTAAGCTCTTCCAGATCATTGAACCACCATTGGCGTTTAAGGAAGCGGGGAGATTGCTGGCATCAAAATCATATTTCGCAGAGAGGACTTGAACTCATAATGCCTGAGGCTTGGCAATCAGAGCCCAACCTAATTTCGCTAAGAAGGCATCGTTGGTTTCGCGAATTTTCCGAACGCCAAGACCCCCTTGCTCTTTCGGTTTGCATACTTCTTCCCAGTTCACAAGGTGATTCCTCTTTTTACCGTTTGACGAACCCCACAAAAATTTTCTCATAAGTTTCTCCAGCTCATCGCATAGACTTCGAGGTAATTGGACCGTCTGCATTGTATAACTGGGAAGGGCCGTTATAACAGATTGGGCCAAAGTAATGCGTCCTGCCAAAGACAAAAGGTTAGCTGTCCAGCCGGAGAGGCGTTGGTGAACCTTATCAAGGATGTACTGGTAGGTTCTTTTGTTAACCCGTCCGTGGAGGAGGGGGACTCCAAGATAACGTCCGAGATCATTCGTCTGTTTGAAGTTCAAGGCTCTGCTTAACAATTGTGTTATCGAATGCGGAGTATTTTTGGAATAAAAGCACCTGGATTTGTCTCCACTAACTCGTTGACCTGAAGTAGCACAAAAAGAGTTTAAAATTTCCCGAATAACGAACACTTGATCTAGTGAGGCTTTTGAGAAGAGGATGAGATCATCAGCAAAGAACAAATGAGAAAGAGGTGGTCCATTTTTGCTTAGCTTGATCGGTTTCTATTTGCCCTGTGCTACTGCTTGATTAATAGAGTGTCCCAAGCGCTCCATACACAGGACAAAAAGAGTATGAGATCTCCCTGTCTTATACCTCTGGAGGGATTGAAGGCGTCACTAAGTTCCCCAATCTAAATCTAATACACTGATCACTGGAGCAAGTTGTCAGAGAAGTGCTAACGAGTCAGAGAAGTGCTAACGAGTCAAGTTATTACTCTATTCTAATTTACAATTCAACAACCCTAGTCAAGTCAAACATTGACGAATTTATCTAATGATTGGTCAACTGATTAGTTCTTTTAAATTTTCCTCTTGGGTCCTCTTTTTAATGCATCAAAAAGTATCAAAAGTTGGAACTAACCAAAATTACATCAACTGAGAACTGAGATACAACAATATTCCCAAAATTAAAACACATAAATAATAATATTTTCAGAACTCAGAGTAGGAGCTACTACAACTTTAGAAAATTCCAAGCCCCTTTTTTTTTCTTAAAACCTAGATAACAAATTTGCAATTATGCACAGTTCTTCCTCAGAGTACTCATCCTTCGCTTAAACCTTTGAGCAACCCAAGGGATGAGAGACATGTAGGGGGATAGACTCAAGCCGTTTTCACAGGAGGAGCTCTATAATAGGCAGGAACAGTTGCAGGAAAGAACATTTGCCTAACCCCTTCTGCCTTGATAATGGGGAAGATGATCCCTGATGCACCCTGCAACGAGATAGGTTAACAAATTCGACTTGAAATGAATGAGAGAAATTCAAACTACTTCTCATTGGAATAAATCGTAAAGCAAACAACAGGAAAATATACAGACCGAAATCAGTCTAGCTCCAATCCAGATACGCTTAGGTGAAGGGAATGGCAATAGCAAGCGGCCAACACCATAAATTGCAACCGCAAAGAAATGCATTACCAAACTCATCGGACGAGGGTTTAATCCAGAGAGCAAAGAGACTGGTCCAGCTGAGCATAAACCACCAAGACTCAGATAATCGAAGCAAGCCTCACGCATTTCTCTTCTAGCTTGATCAGGGGAAGCACAAAACACCTTGTAGAGGGCACCAGCTAGTGTGTTGATTGTTGACGCCACAGGCTGCAATTACCGAGAAAGGAATTTCTATTCAGTTTGACCAAAGCGATTGTCAAATTTGTTATCAATAAAAACTGTGTAAGAAAACCTTCACAATGAAAGGATAAAGAAACCAAATCTTAAGACAACTTACCTTACGCAAGGTATAGAAGCATTCAAGATATTTGCAGAGAGAAGATGAGTCGTGCAGGTCGTGCAAGGGCTTTAGAAGATCCCGAAGTACAACAATGTCTGAGAGTGCAACGGTCATCCCTCCACCAGTTAGAGGATGACGCATGTTGAACGCGTCACCCATTAACAATGCGCCTGGTGTAGGATGTGGTGCCGCTGGCATGCTTCTGTTTGGCATTGTCCTAATGTTACCGTTGTCAACTGCAGCTATGAAAGCATCATAAATTTCTGGAGGAATCTGCAAGAGCCATCGTTTGAGGTCAGTTGAGACATAATCAAAAACAAGGTAAAAAAGCAAAGTTTTAACTGACAGGCCAAACATATAGTTGGGAATGAATAGATGGGAAACAATATAACCTGAGGTGCCACCACAGTCTTCAAATAATTTCCCATTTCGCCATTTGAAATGGAGGGAACTTTCTGGCCAGGAACATCAACCAAACAACGGACCTCTGTGCTACTGATAGGATAGAATAAAATTGGTGAAGGATCTGCTAGTATAACATGGCCATGATTTGCATATGGAAGTTGACAGTTCTCCAAGACCAAACCAACAAAACAAGAGGGCACATCTACCTGCATACAATAATTTAAACTGCTGTTCAGATCTAGCTGCACCCTAGTTTTGCAAGCAATTCATAGTCAAAACACATTATACTATTAATTTGGAGGAGAACTTCATAAAATAAGGTTGGAAAGTCTATATTACCTTAGGGTCACAGAGAGAGCGGCGCAAGTTTGAGAAACAACCATCACATACTATTGTCAACGGTGCAAATGATGTTAGCTCTTGGCCTGATTTTGATTTATACTGAACACCTTTGATGATCCCCTTTTCCTCAAGTAGAGAAGTGACAGTTCCTTGCTCCAGTCGTACACTAGTAAATAAAAAGATAAGTCATGAATAACAAAACAACTTTTAATTGAATTTCCACAAATCTAAATGCAGCATAAGTCTCTAAAAATCGAATTGTTAAAATGTCTATTGAAGTGAAATTAGAAACTATGATATCAATGATTTGTTGGAATCATTCAAAGTGTTAAAAGACGTTCACAAAGGTACAGCGGCAACAAATATGAACATACTTAGGAAGGGATGCAGCTTTTTGTCGCATTCTTTGTATGAAGCGCCCATTATGAAAGCTCCTCCCTGAAACGTCTGAGTGAAACTTTTCCAAAGGATAAGAGAGTTGAGTGTGTTTTCCATCCTTGAAAAGAGCATAACCAAACACCCTCTGAGCATCAATTTCCTCCACACAATCTGCAGACAGACCAATGTCCTATGGTTAGATGTGGGCGATCAGAAGAATCCTATATAACTATAAAATTTTACATGAACACACCTTCAAGACCCAACTCAATCAACTTTAGGTAACCCCCTGGTTGAAGCAGTTCACCAACAATTCTGTCGGGCTCAGTTAGGTCCCTTTCAATTACATGCACTCGACGACCGTCCTGTATTTGAAACATGGTTAATTTTCAATTTGAAGAACTCTCAGTTGTGATGTTAGAAATAAAAATAAAAAGATATGTTGCCATAGTCGGTGGACATTCTGGAATAATAATTTCGTTTTCAGTACAACCATTCATATAGCAACAGGACAAAGAAACCCGGTGTATGATTAGCATGACGAAAACTTGTATAACTCATGTAGCGCTGTATTGCTGGTTTCTAAATGAGAAATATGTCCAGACAGAAAGTACAAGAAAACTCTTGATAAGTAAATAACTAAAAATCTTCGACAAGTAAAGAACTAAAAATCTTGACAGAAAGTAAGAAAACTCCAAAAAAGAAAACGCAATCCAATCTTCAAATCGACCACAGGAAACAGTCTTCACACCACGCAGTCCACACAAAGAAAAGAAGGGGGCCAACCTGGCAGTTTGATGATAGTATGTATATTTAACACCCACAGTTCTGGAATATTCTCAACAACTTCGACCCAGAAACTCGAAATTGCTGAATTAATCCGTCAAAAATATACGCAACGCATTAATCGGTCAATTACATACGCAACGCAAACATCATCATTCCTCCCATAGATAGAGGTGATCTCCTTTATGTAACAGAGTGGAATATTCACAACAATCGCGCAGACAATAAAACTAAAGAAGAGAAAAAAGAAAGAAAAGAAACATAAAAAAAAAAGTAACTAAAAACAAAAAACAATGGCGACTGATGTGTACAAAACGCAAGATACCAGCACTGACAGCAAATCACAATATAAAAAAACCTTTTCGTGTTTTAAAAAATAGGCATGCCAGCAGGGTTCTGTTCTTCCGCTACAACATTCCCAATTTTCAATAAAAGAAATTAAAGATGCTCTGTGACTCCGTTTGGTTACCAAGAAAATGCAGGAAAATGAAACAAGATGACACGTATTAAAACTGACCTTGCCGAGAGTGTGAGCAAGAGCCGCCCCGGCTACACCAGCGCCGACGATGATGACGTCGGCGTCGGAAGCGTCAACGGATCTGCATTCACCTTGAGTAGTGGCGATACTCTTGACGATCTGGGATGAGTCTCGCGGGCAGCTTTCTTTTCTCTTCGCCGCGTAATGGAAGACGGCGACAGCGATGAGTCCAATGACGGAGGCGAAGATAACTCCGAGCATGAACTGATCCGCCATTATCGAACTCAAAATCCGCTAAGGAAGAGTCCTAAAACGTCGAGGAGTAGGAATAAGAGTTCTCTAGGAAAATAATCTATTGCGAGTGGCTGTTTGGATTAACGTCGATGAAGAGCTTCGCTGGCAATGGCTAATTTAGTATTTTTCATGTGAAAAATTTCCAACCTGTGTGCGTTGCTGTTGCACTGAGAACCAAACGCCCCTTTTATAGGGGAGACCCCGAGAATTTAACAACCACAGCTTGCATCGCATGTGTAAGTACGCCGTTTTGCTAACGTGCGCCGAGTCGTGTGATCGGCTTTATTTATTCGATTCTCACGATCTTTACTTTGAAGTTTGAACTCTCTAATACCTTTTCCTCTGTCATTCCATATTTTTCACCCCCTCTTTCCATATTTTATAGGGGAGAGGGAGACTGCATGTAAATGTGTCGTTGAGAGTTTATTTTTATACTTTTCAACTAAGTGAGATCAACTTTTGTCGTGCTTACAGCTTGACTGTAATGGTATTTCCAACTAAAAAAGAAAGCCAAACTGTGCTATGGTCAGGTACACGTAACGTAAACAAATAAGCATAAATAAAAGTTCGAAAGTCTTTGATGTAAAAAAATAGTGTTTGAAAGTTTTACCTGTGAAAATTAAAATACTAATGGTGATTATACTTTCGTGACATGCATAAGTCAAGAATTCTACATCAAAACTAGAAATGGGCTATAAAGAAATTCTCGTTTCCTCTAAATTAGACTTATGTATAAAATAATTAAATAAAAAGTACATAACATGAAAATGCAATACGACTGCTAAACAAAAAATACAAACTGATAGACTCGATATGGATTTTTCGGAAAGGCTATAAGAAATGTTAACCCACGTGATTTAGTGTCTGTTTGGATGAATTTTTGAGGGGTCAATAAGTAGTTTTTTTTTCCGCAAAAGTCTCTTTAAGAAAAATAGATGTTTAGCCGTAAAATAAAAAAGTACTTTTTTAATAGATATGACTTTTTTGACAGCTAAAATACATATTTTTAAGAAGCTCAAATTTGGAGCTTCTCAAAAAAGTAATTTTTTAGATTAATTGATGAGCCTTAACTCATTTTGTCCTTATGTTTTATACATAATTCTCACAATACCCACAAATTTATATTCTCGTTTATTATGTATTTAACTATTTACTCAACTTGGATATTTATTTTGAAATTTACATAATATTATTTGACTTTTTTATATGTTTTAATATTTATTTTTTATATTAGTTTACTTATGTTATAATCTATATAAAAGATTTGGTTAGTTATATTTTGATTTATATTTCATATGATTTAAAATTATATAATAATTAATATGTTATGCTTTGAATATTGCTTAATATAATTTAAATAATATTTATATACATATATAATTTTTATTACTAAATAAAATATAGTTAAAATTAAAAGTGTTTTTATTTTTATATTGTCAAACAGCCTATTGTATAAAGCTTATTTAAAAAAGTTCTTTTTTAAATAACAGTCAAATAGTCTACTGACCTTTTAAAAAAATTCAGTTAAAAAAGATCTAAAAAAAAATTTAGTGACAAAAACTCAACTAACGTAAACCCAACCAAAAAGAAAATTAGTACGAAAACAATAGTTGTTATTGCTTCTGTCTTTATTATGTTTTAAACCCATGGTTCGGTTCCAGACTCGACTTTCCATGAATACAGTTAACACTTCCTCGCTTGTCAGGTTAAAGTCACGTGAATTAGTATTATAATATTGGTGCTGTTACTGTTTTTGTTTTATTATAGTCTCTTTTCTAATTGTAATCCATGCGATGCACTGTGCATAAAAGTATACGCAAGACAAAAACAAGTTCATACATACGTATAGAGATTACAGACAAAAAGACTTGTCAGTATTTAAGTAACTACGATTATATTTTAATAAATGTTGCCAAAAGCAAACCAAAGAATGTAAGAACACAGTGAGATCCAACAACTATCTGATTTTAAAAGAAAAATTGACTCCTAGATTGAAAAACTTCAATGTATTTGATGACCAAATGTTAAATTAAACTCAAAAGTGCCTTTCCTTTTCCAAGACCAACGAGTCAACGACTGTGTTTACTTTCTGGCATTTTGGATCTTGAATTTTCTGAATCCCTGATATTTTGTTTGCCCTGTGGATAAGAATATACATTTCCGATGTGTTAAGAGTCAAACGTTATGACGATTCTAACAGTGGTTCGTTTCTGACTTAGAATGGAAAATGTAGGACCAAATTCCAAACAAGCGGTGGGTTTTCATCCACCACCACAATCAAGTTGGTAGTTGGTATATAACAGTTAACAAAATGTAGCCAAGCCAACCTCAAATGCACAAAGAGATTTGTATAACCTTTTTATTGTAATAATTTGTCCTGATACACAAGAATTGCGCAATATCAATCGTTCAAGACAGTGATATGAACGCAACTAACCTAACAATTTTGATTTTTGAGGCCTTTCTGTTTGGTAGATTTGGACATCAGCGTTGCAATATCTCAATGTTGCTTGTTTACTATACTCCGAAATAGAGGAGAGAATTAGTGAAACGCAACCTAACCAAATATGATTTACTTGTTCTTTTACTATCAAGAAACAGCTTTTAAGGAAATCCGTTTAGAAAAATGTATACTGCACGCAACCACCCAGTCATGATGAACTTCATACGATTGGTAGATGAACTTACTCTTTCCCCCTAGTTCAAATTCTATGTTTTGATAAACATCGCTCATAGTGTTTCTTATATACATATAGACTATAGAGGTTAAAGATCTTTTTCTGATAAATAGATTTTAAAAATGTTATTTAGCGCAGAACTGTACAAGATTTGTTGATATGATAATGACTGAAAAGAGGAACAGTGAATGTAGCTAGTTACTGTTACTCAAGTTTTTCACATGGAATCATTTGTTGGGGAAATGTGCTAATGTCTGCTTCTTCGCCCACGGACTTCTTGGCCGTTGTTTTACCTCAATTGGCGGCCAATCCATTACATCCACCGGACCACCAGTTGAAATAATGAAGATTTCCGCAACATTAAGAATGTGCATTTTAGGTACAGTAAAAAAGTTTTAAAAATCAAACTGGTTGGGTCGGCCATACAAGGCCTAATCTCAGGCCCAGGCATCAACGGCCCATTAGTAGGTAATAACTTCCCATGCACACGTAAAGACCTAAATCTAGTCGGAATCTCATATATAAGGTACTGTTCCGCCTTGATACAGGTACGAGAATACAACCCTAGCTTTCTCTGCTCTTAGTGACCAAAACCCTTTCAAAAAAGACTAACTTGAGCGTTGGAGGGGCCTGCCGGCAATCAACCCCCAGCGTGCCTTATCTGTTTTACAGGTGTTCTATAGCTGAAGTTAATCAAGATTATAGATTCAAGCTGCAACGTCCAGCCACAACAGAATCTAGCCGAACCACAAACCACCGGTTGAAATAATGAAGATTTCCGCAACATTAAGAATGTGCATTTTAGGTACAATAAAAAAGTTTTAAAAATCAAACTAACTTAAAATTTTATTATAGTTTTTGGTATGCAACAGTATTTTATGAAATGTAACTTAATTTTGACTTGTGTTTCTAATTATATCCCTACAAATTAAATAAAAATTGAAATCATTAAATAAGAAAAAATATGAATCTGAAGATTATCGATTAAAACTTCTGAGTACAAATATTCAAAATCCTACAATAAGAATAGTTGAAGACAGTATTATGAATATCGATATCGTACTGGACCAAAACCGGTACGAAATAAAGGTGAGTCGTATCAGGTTTAAATATTGGTCGTTACCGCCCCGTTTCGGATAGTACCGGCCGGTATTCAAAATATCGTCCGATACCAAAAAATTTTAAAAATAGGGGGATTTTTTTGCAAAATTTTCCAAAATTTATAAAATTTCCCTCCCTCCCTTTTATCTCTCTTTCTCCTTTTTTTTCAAAGTTTTTTTAATTAGTTATTTTGTTTATTTCAACTTTTATAATTATTGTGAATTTTTAATTTTTGTTTTTAAAATAATAATAAATATTTTTATTACTAAT
>JAOQMQ010000006.1:4893123-4910218 GCA_027563845.1 Erythroxylum subrotundum
TTTAATTATATTTATTAATAATTATTAAATTAAAAATTAAATTAAAATTGTGATTATTATTTATTATTATGATTTTTAGAAACATGGTTAAAAACATATAGTACAACTGTATAATATGTTAATAGATTATTTTATAATTTTAAAAAAAATTTATGGACTATTTTATAAATTTAAAATATTACCCAAAACGGTATGGTATTAACCGGTACTGATACAATACCGTACCAGACCCCAATCTAGTACTAAATCTGGTACAATATTCGTAATATTGGATGAAGAGGAGGTAGGTTTTACGAAAGAGTTGTCGTGGAGTTGAGAGAGAAGAAATGGTTAAATAGAATAATGTATTTTTTAGATTAAATTCTTGAGCAAAGTAATCTAAATACCAAAAAAGGTGCTGAGATTTATAATCCAAGTTGCTACTATTTTCTTTAAATTAAAAAAATTTTAAAATTTTTATTTTCTTAACTAGTCAACAAAAAAAGAACCAAACCTAATAATATAAATTTTAGGAAAAAAAAAACTTTCCCAATCAAGAATCCTCAGTATGCCAATCCCATTTCACAATTGTTTTTGGTGTGATATCTACGAGAAAAAAAGATTAATGGAGGAGAAAAATAGCAAAGGAGACGAAGAGAAGCTGGCGCCATCTCATCCTCCGGTCTTTTACGGTTGCTAATTTTCCAAAAGGAATTGGAAAACGAAAAGAAGACGACAAGATGTTTGAGTTTGAGCTCTCATTGTGAAGGTGCTTGTCCATTCATCCATCTGTTCTTCTGGTAGGGAGGATGCGCACTGAAACTTTCCCAATCAAGAATCCTCAGTATGCCAATCCCATTTCACAATTGTTTTTGGTGTGATATCTACGAGAAAAAAAGATTAATGGAGGAGAAAAATAGCAAAGGAGACGAAGAGAAGCTGGCGCCATCTCATCCTCCGGTCTTTTACGGTTGCTAATTTTCCAAAAGGAATTGGAAAACGAAAAGAAGACGACAAGATGTTTGAGTTTGAGCTCTCATTGTGAAGGTGCTTGTCCATTCATCCATCTGTTCTTCTGGTAGGGAGGATGCGCACTGTTTCTATCGTGCTCGTCTCCTTCCCTACTAAATGCTAATAAATCCTTTCAATTCAGAAATTGACGCGCGAGTCACTCGGTCCTTGAACTTTTTCTTCCACTTCGCCACCCATTTTCCAATCATAACCTGTAAGAACATAACTTTTTATGCTTTACACTTTCGACTAAAGTCTACTTTCCTTTATTCTCGATATAATTCACTTCTCTTTATTCGGACAACTCTTGACTGACTTCGGTCTTCGTTTAAAGGGTTTTTGCATGGTCTACAGAATTTGTTGCCCTAGTTTGTGGGATCCGCTTGGCCGATCCCACTTCGTTGTGCCTTGGCTCTCATAGCAAATAATACGAGCCGATCCCACATGCTTCTTCGATAAAAAGGCGGTTTACTACCTACCGATTCCTGATCCTGAATCTTCAAATGAGACAACTGTTAGAAATTGTAATATCTGGTTATAAAAAGTCCTCCCCAGGGGAAATACTGTGTTTGATTACTTCAAAGGTGTTAGACTTGACATGCATTTTTGTTTGGATTAAACGAAATATTAATTTATATGTTTGGGTTGGTTATGATTTTAAGAGCCAGCCCAGTTCCCAGAAAGTCAATTTGTCCAAATCCATTTTGGGTCTGAACTCGACCCAAAAGACCAAGAAACCGAGACGCTGAATTGACCGGGAAATTTGGAAACCAACTCAGAGAGAAAGAGACCCCATGGATTTTGAATGCTCCGACGTAACTCTATGGAAAGATGCTCTCTCGACGTACCCGACGCGAATCGAGTCTCTCAACAAACCTAATCTCGTTTCTCTGGACCAATTCTACCGCGTCCAGTTACCTTCTCTCCTCCACCAACGAAACCCTAACCCCTACATAACCACCTCTGACCTCTCTAAGCTCATGCAATGGAAGCTCTC
This sequence comes from Erythroxylum subrotundum, assembly GCA_027563845.1. NCBI lineage: Eukaryota > Viridiplantae > Streptophyta > Magnoliopsida > Malpighiales > Erythroxylaceae > Erythroxylum > Erythroxylum subrotundum. The sequence continues at coordinate 4,895,111 of JAOQMQ010000006.1, forward strand.
TCGTGGAAAATGGAGGTAAGCTAAAGTTTTCACTCTCAATATAAAGGATGGATGTAGCATATTGTAGTCACGTTCCTTACGCTTCAGGCCGCGGTTGTTAGACTACGTGTCGTCCCTTGACGAGGCTCTGGTGAAATCTGCTTCTCTTAAGGCATTTAAAGCTCTTCCCGACGTGTCTAAAGCGGTTTCTGAGCTCACGGTCCTTAAAGGCGTCGGTCCGGCCACTGCCTCTGCCGTTTTGGCCGCGTACGCTCCCGAGATGACGCCCTTTATGTCCGATGAGGTAAGTTTTTGTCACTCATTGTTTAGTTCAAGTTGTGTTTTCCCTTTCCCGTTCGGTTGTGTTTTTGTGGTAGTTATGGTGGTGATAGGCTATGGAGGCAGCTCTTGGTAGTTCAAAAGATTATTCTTTGAAGCAGTATCTGATTTTCGTTGACAAACTAAAGACTAAAGCCGAGGTTAGTGCCATTTTCACCATGGGTTTAAGAAATTAATGTGCTTGTGTCATTTTTCTTTCTCACAATACATGTTTTGTGTATTTTGAAAATGGTCGTCGTGCTTGTTTGAGACGTATCATTTAGTTTGGCGTAACTGTGGATTTATTTTGGGGAGAATGTGATGGAATTAGATTAAATAAGCTATATTGCTTTGCCTTAATCTTCTGAGGCAAATATCATAATGGACGATATTGTCTGTGTTGCTCCCTGGAAAATGCTGCTTTCGAGGTTGTTTATTGCCAAGGGTTTCGTCAATTGTTCTAGTTTACAATGATAAGAATCATCTTTCATTTAGTGACCTCGACATTCTTTTGAGAATCCCTCTTTCTGGAATCATCTTCTTTGAGTTGGCAATTATTACTGGAGATAGGAACTTAGCAGTGTAGTTTTGTTCTTTTAGCCAGCAAAACATGCTCCTTGTCCACTACTGGCACTGCGCTAGTTGGACTAGCATTTGATGATTCGGAGTGGATTGGGTTTAAGTGTTCATATACCATTTCTATTCTGTTTGGCTGAACCGAAAATTCAAAGCAGCCTAATCAGCTAAGAACATAGTTAATTTGGTTGTTGTAAAATGATTGCAGAACTTATATATTTTTGGACAATGAAGATGTTAGGTCCCAGTCAAAGCCACAGAAAATTGATTGAGAAAATATGAAGTTTAGATAATTTTCATTCCTCCTTACTACTGATAATACACGGACTTTAAATAGGAAAAGGAAGCAACTACTTAGTCCTATTCTAATGGCCAAATACTAGATACTAGTCCTATTATAATGGCCAGATACTCGGCCACTATGAGATCCTATTGCCATGATTTGCTAACTGCACATTGACTCAATAATTAAACATTAAATATAAGAAATAAAACAATTACAGTAAATAAATTATAGTAGCAGCAGAACTACTAGTCAAGTACTTCCTATTCTAGATAGGAATCATCGAAGACCTTCGTGGCGGGGTTCTATCAGAAGAGCATTAGATGTTGCTATGCATCATAAAATTAACCCCAACCTTTCCTTCGGTTGAAATAATAGACCAAACTTATAATCTTTCTTTTGCCATCGCAAGCCCTGATTCTTTTCAATAATTTTTTTTAGATGCAGAGGATATGCCCACCTTGATTCATGGGATGGACCTTGTTACAATTTCACAAATCAGTTTGTAATAGTTTTCTCGATGTGTGGGCTCCTCGCCCTTTAATTAGCGGGTGGGTCCTATGAGAAATAATTTGAATTTAAGAAAATTTGTAAAGATAAAATTGTTAAAGAGTTTGTATCTCTAGCATTATTCCATATGGGTAGTACTATAGGTCTCAACAAAATTTGGAAACCTTTTTATTTAACAACTTAAGTGGATAAATAGTTTCTTTTATCCATGTATGGTGTCTATCCACCTCAATTCACAGGTGGGGGTTCTATGACAACTAATTAGATTATTTATTGTTTAAAGATGAATTTCTAAAATTGTTTGTGTTATTATTTTTTAAAAAAATGTTTGTATTATCCTATACGAAATAATGCTTTAGTTACTAATACATTTTACAAACTTTTTGTACTAAAGTGGACTTTTTTTTTTTCTTTCATGCTTGGACTTTGCATACCTTAATCCACGGACGGTTTGCCAACTTAGTGTGTAAATTTGTTTTATTAAAGTATCGAGCATTATTCTTATATGTTTATTAGCCAAATCATATCTTGTTAAATGAATATTTTCCGAATCTTTGAAGATTGGAAATTTTAGGTTATGGAAATGCAAACTTGACAAGATGGGTATAAGAAATCTCCAATTGCCAGAATTTATTTATTGATGAATTGTTGAGACAATGGCTATAAGCTTCTCAGAGTTTTGATGCACTGTTGTTTCATGATTTATAGTATGGTTAAGATTTGATGTGAAGTTTAGATGTGTGTATTTGATACTTTGTGTCACAAATGAGCAATGTGTTTTTTGTCCTCTTGCAATAATTTCAAGAATTGAGTTTAAAAGGGATTTTAGTGAAAGGCAGTAATCAATGTTGTTCTTTTATCTATTTAAAATTTTCTCAGGAATTAAGTTCGGAAGGGGAATCCTTCACTCCATCAGATGTAGAACGAGCCCTTTGGACTTCTGCTGTGTTGGCGAAGATACAAGCTCATTCAAATCCAAACTCCAAGACTGGCAAGGGCAGAAATGCAAAGAGAAAAAGAAAAACTTGATGGACAGATTTGCTGCCCAAGGAGAAATACTTCGATTGTTGTTTTGTATGTAAGATGTTTATGTATCTCTTGCCATTTTTTATCCTTTTCAGTGTTAAACTTTTGAACTTTGTTTGACCCTTCAATCTTTCTGAATATTAGCAGTCAATACTTTAACCGGCCATTGATTTGTAACATATAGAAAGTTTAAATAGTTGGTTTAGTTTGATTTTCTCTTAAAAATAATATTTAAAAAGAAATATAAAAAAACAATAATTAAACAGCGCATAAAACATATTTTTAATTATATGGAAATTTTGTTTCTATATTATGATTAAAATTTAAAATATTATTTTGACTCTAAATTTATTCATTAAACTAATATAAAGATAATTTCTAGACATAATAGCTATTTTTAAAATGTTTAAACATAAACATATTTTTCTTAATTTACAAATTTAATGTATTTCTTTAGTATTTTAGTGTATCCATCGGTATGGTTGGTACAATCTAAAATTTTCTAGTACAACTTGATATTTGAATCGAATACGATACTGAAAAATTTAATCCTAATATCGACTTATACAATCATTATTGATTGGTATGATACAAAATTTAAAACATTAGTTCATTCTTGGCCATGGAACTATCAAAGCACCTCTTAGCTTTTAGAGATCACTTAGTATTGGAGGAGTTATCCCAACACTTTGGATTAGAACATTTAGAGTATGAAGTGATTTTGTAACCTTTTAAACTTCAATTGTTACCTATATCCATAAAAACTAAGGTTTCAGCTTTTAGTTGAGATATGCCTGTCTTTGTATGTAGTTAAACTGACAAGGTGGTATAGAGATACATCTTTCACCCTTTATCTATGTAAATCCCATCTAATAGCTATTGTGTTTATCTCCATCTTCTAAATTTTCATTTGCATCAAGTGATGTTTCCAATTATGTAAAAAGGTAAAAACTGATTTGGGAGTTCCTTTAGGCTAAGGATTGTTGGCTATAAAATATGAATATTGTAGTTTCCGAATGACAAGCAATGGTAGACAATGAAGACATTGGATTTGAATCTTTTTTTCATCCTTAAGGTTATGTTTGGTTGAACGTAAGGTTTTTAATGGAATGGAATATAATAGAATGATTTATAATGTTTGAGAGGGATGGAAAAGTTCATAATGTAATATAGTGAAATGCTATTTGGATGAAGGGTTTATATTGTAATTTATTGTAGAGTTGATTATCATTTTACATTTTATTATAAACTTCTCAAATTGGAGGTTTTTCATTTTTACTGTTTAGGATGTAATGAGATGTAATATGAAACCCTCCTCTTTCATCCCATTCCATTCCATTCAATTATAAACTCTCCTTCAAAACGATGTAATAATATTACATTTCATACTATTCCATTAATAAATCTCCAACCAAATATAGTCTAAGTGTAAAGTAGATGTCATGTTAAGCTTTATATAAGCTATTGATATAAGATACCGAAAAACAAATTAATATATGTTGAAGCATGTGTATCTCTTACAATAATATACTATGATATTGTTTATGTATATCTGTATTATAGATATTGATATTGAGTTGTTGGTATTGTTATATGGAATCATATACAATCACAACTACAAGTGTGCAAAAACAAAATTAAACTAAGGGAGATTCTAATTTATGTTTTGATGGTAACAAAGAATTGTCATTGATCAATCAAGAACACTAGAACACCAAAAGCTAACCAATGAGCTAGTTATCTTTAGTGGGGCTTATTTACTATCATTATTAAGGAATCATAAAATTAAAAGCTATACAAAAATACACTGATAGATGTTTCTTTCTTGGTACAATCTCAACCAGCAACAAATAAGACATATGATTCCTAGTGGAAAAATGATATAAACAATAGATCTAATTTTACATTCTCAAATAGAAAACGGTATCTTCCACAATAATAATGTATAGAATGTTAATGAACCAATAATATTTTTATACCGCTTGATCGAGACACCAAACATGAGTCCATTAGGGAGTCCTAGATTACAAACTTTAGAATTGATATATTAGTCTTCGAAACAGATATACATAGCACAAATGTTGAAAGTAGGGAATATTGAGTAAACTTGCTTTAAATGGTGATATTATCTCTGTTTACAAAGATGAAACTACGGCTTCGTTTGGTTAGACGTAAAGTTTTTAATTAAATGAAATGATTTATAATAGAATGGAATTTAAATAAATGTAATATTAGAAAATTGTTATTTGAAAGAGAAGCAATAGTTCATAATGTAATATGGTAAAATGTTGTTTGGAAGAAGGATTCATAATATAATATAGTAAAATGTTGTTTATCATTTTAAATTCTATCCTAAACTCTCTTAATCGGAGGTAACTTATTTTTACTATTTAGGAAGGAATGAGATGTAATGTGACTCTCCCCTTCCATCCCATCTTATTTCATTTCATTACATTATAAATTTTCTCCTAAATGAGAGAATACTATTATATTTCATTCCATTGCATTAATAACCACCTAACCAAACATAACCTAAAGGTAGGAAACTTCTGACCAAAGATTCAATAAAGGATGGAAGAACTATTCATCAAACACTAAAGAAGGATTGCTAAAAGGACTGCATTAGGTAGTTAAACTTAAAGATGTAAGGAGAATTTATGGATTTAAGATTTTTCAAACCTTAATCCCCAAATTAAGTTAAGGTTTAATTTTTTGGGTCGACTCTTAAAATTTTAAAATTTTTCACATCATCATAATTGATGAAATTCTAATGATTCCATCATCTGAAGGGTAATTTAAATAATTTTTGAAACATTATGTTCTTTTTTGAATGTTATGAAATATTAAGATTTAACTTCAAATTTGGATGAAATATGAGAAGATAAAGTGTATCTTTAGCCCTTTAAAAAAATACTAACATTTCAAAATCCCTCTAATGAGCATAAGAGTTTGTCAACTAAGTGTCACGTTAGTGATAAACAATATTTTAAATTTTATGTTTCAGTGGGACCATAATGGTAAGTGGATGTCATGTGGCATTGTAAGTCCTACCCACTTAAATTAATTTTATATCTTATGCTTAAGAGAAGCAAAGTAAAGGTATCTAATTATTCATTTTTAAATAAAACTTCAATTTTAATCTATGTTTATGGGTTGTTCATAGAATATACATTCAAGTTATTACAGTTAGGGATGAAAATTTGGCCTAATCCTAACTTGACCTGAATCGAAATCAATGAATAAAATTAAATCAAGATTGGGTTCAAATATTTAAAAAAAATAGCTTTAAGCCACGTTTAGGTTAAAGCTCCACAATCACCTTGACTTAAAATAAGCTATTCATTTGGCTTAAAACGATATCATTTTGGCTTTTAATTGTAAGTGAAATAAGTTTCAATTTTTATCCTCATCCTTCATTCTCGCTTTCGTGAAATCCCTAATTTGTTTCTCACTTTCTCTTTCAATGCTCACTGTTTTGTTTATCTTTGAAAAGGCTACCCCTTTGTTACTTTCCATACCTATCTTTGCAAAGCTGACAACCTACCTATGACTAGTAACCCATACTAACTAAAGGTGGAAAGAAGTAGGAGGATGAGAAAGAAGTTTTGGATGTACGAAGTGTCATATATAGCCAAATCTTGTTTAATACAATGATAAAGAAACTCTTCTTTCTTCTACTTTTGTTATTGCTCGAGTAGTATTTGATTTGGGATGATAAGGAGCTTCTCTCACTTACAATGACAATAATGTGAAAACAAACTTTGTTCTATATATGGCTCAAGAAGAAATTGTAAAAATGGATATTCAAGTTAATGCACATTATATGTTTTCAACTCTCACATCAATTTTAATTGTAAAATATATTAATAGTTTCCTTTTTTGCCCTTTTTATTAGAGAGAAAAACCGTCGATGGTCCAGCTTGTGACACTGACTTGTCTCTCTTTAGTTGCAAAAGTTGAATAGACATGAGTTTTTATTCTATTAAGTATGTCTTACTTGACATTTATGGGGTTTTTTTTATTACATTAGGTATCCCAGCTTAGCCGGACTAACCCTAAGCTCCTAAGAGCCCTAGAGGAGGTAAATCTGGAACCCCAAGATCCCTCAGGTTCCTACGTAGCTTGTACACTTCTGTGCAAAAGGCGTCGTCACATACTTGATTGGTCAACTGCTGATTGATCGCTGGTCCTGCTCAGCATCAGGTTCCCAACAGCCCTCATGTTCCCTAGTAGCTTCAACTCCCACACTGCCGCTGGAAGCGAGGCATCCGTAATTAATCCGATCAAGGAGCTTTGGCCAGGGAGCTAGAGGATCATCAATAGGGAAAATTTCCCATTTCCTCTCCTTTTGGGTGGCTTGAACTCAAGAACTCCTATAAGGGAGAGCCTTAAGTGAGTAGTTTACACCATTTAGGCCATTTCTTGTTGTCTTTATATGTGTTGGGCTCCGTTTTTGAAGCCCAACTATCGGTTCGGAATCCAAAAGCGTAAGCGGGTTCCTTGTAGGGTTATTTTCCATCGAATCTCTTTAACCCTCATCGTTTCATCCTCATCCTCATAACATCTCAAGCCACAAAGGGGAGCCCACACAATGAAATCACAACAATTACAATTGACTTCTTCAAAATGGTAGCTTCTAGTCTCTAGTTTATATAGAAACAAGAACCACCTTAATCGGAGCTTTATAGCTCAAGATATGCTTAAAAATCCACAATATGTTCATAGCCCAACCATACTCTCCCAATCGACCCCTCACTTCCTTTCTATCAAACTTTTGGAATTTAACTCCAAAGGCTATCAATTTTTATGGAGAGGTAGAAAAACGTGTTAGGAATCTATCGCCTCAAGAATCACCTCAATCGGAGGTCGAACGAAGAAGTTATGGCCAAACGAATCCGACATGTTCATGACCTCACTCACCTTGAACATGCCTTGGTGTGATCGCCATAACTCTGACTATAGGTGTCGGATTGACTTCGTTTTTGGACGGTTGGAAAGAAGACATCTAGGGCTACAACTTTTATGAAGACACAAAATTGAAATTCGGTCGTTTAGAGGGTCAAAATATACGGTCCGTGTGAACCAACACGGGCTGCCCGTGTGACTTATGGGTGAAAATGGTGCTCCTGCTCTGAAAACACACGGCCCGTGTGATTTTACACGGGCAGGCCGTGTGACTTACGGATGACACGAAATTTTCACCCTCTAAGACCCCTCCAAAGGTTCCTAAACCCATCCTAACATCTCCTTTCCTCATACTCTTCTCCAATACCACCTTTCTAGTGCCAAAACCCATTCAAATCTATTAAACAACTACAAACATCATTGAAACTCATCTCCAAAGGATTCATCACACACATTCTTCCTAATTTCAACATGTTCTTCTAACACTAGCAACAATTTGAAATCTCAACCAAGGATAAGCAAATACATCATTCTCAAACTTTAAATAAACATAATCATACAAGAAGAACTTCTCAATTCTCATTCTCATTTGAAAATAAAAGCAATGTTTGAACAAGCTTTACTTACATATCAACACATACATTAACTTAATACAAAATACAAATGATGCTCATTGTTTGATATGCCTATAAAGCTAGCCAAATGTTACTAATACAAAAGACTCTTAGCTATCTTGTAGTGTCCCAAATGCCTTGCAAGGGTCGTTACTCTTCTCGGTCCGCACCTAAGGAGGAAAATTATGGGTTAAGCTACATAGCTCAGTGGCTAACTTATTCATAGCCATTGAAAATGAGCCACACAATCAAACATATACCAATATCCAAATAGACCAACAATGAATCTTAGTATTTACAATTTCCACACACAATCTCATAATTCAATACATCATCCCATTAAACACATTTGATGTCATTTATCATTCAAGCATAACACACAATTCACATCATAACATAACACATCAAAATGTAAATGCACATACAATTTGACTCAAGGGTTTCGTGAACAAAACAGAGAAACCAAAGTTTACTCCGTGAACGAAACGAGTCCACTTTTCAGATCTCGTGGGCCATAAGCGAGCAGCCGGGAGAATGCTTAACGTCGACGTGCACGTGACTACGAAACGGTTCCTTTCTCGCCCAAACACAATCAAATCTCATACTTAATTCAATCATTCACAATCTCACATTCTCATGCTTAATTCAATTATTCTCAAATTCATATTCTCATGATTTTTCTTCTTTCCATTCAATCAAAATGTCATGATAAAAGGCATAGCATAATCATGCTCACAATTCAATCTTTATCACAATGTCATACATCTTTCAATGTATAACATAACATAAAACACATCATAGCAATTCACAATTTATCAATTCAAGCATATACATACACAAGGCATTTTGCCCATTACACAATAACTATAAATAAATTACCCACCTTATACTCTTGAAAATCCAAATTCAATGGTGTCCTTCCTCTTGCTCTTAGGTAGGTTCTTGATTTCCTAACACAACCAAAATTCTCATTTAATTTCCAATTCAAATGGAAATTTCCCAAATTTTCATAATCATAACAAAATGAAATTAACCCTAATCAAGCTCAAATTTAACCTACCCATAGTCCATATAGGTTAGAAAACCCAAAACCTAACTTAGAAACCCATTTTCTTCCTCCAATCCAACACCCAACACAAAAACCCCTTTCTCTCTCTACAACTTCTTCATTTACAACATAACAACATATTTCTTTCATAAACAAGAAGAAAAGATGAAGAACTTACCTTTAAAAGATTGATTCTTCTCTTCTTTCCACGATTTTTCCCCCTTCTTCCCTAGTTTTTCGATTTTTCTTCTCCTTCTCTTCTCTCCCTCACGTTTTCCCTTTTTTTCTTCTCCCATTTGGCTGCCAACGACAACTTCCTTCCCTCTTTAAATTTTAAGACACAATTTAGCTTATTCTTCCAATTATGCCCCCCACTTACAAGGCCTTTCCCAATTTGCCCTTCTTTTGTCTTTTATGTCTCTACACCACCAATCCATTAACTCCACACTAATTCTAACTAACTCCCCGTCTTTCCAACTAATTTCATTCTTTATTCATGCCTACTAATTTAATAACCCAATAAAAATAATTAAACAAACAAATAAGCATACATAAATCATTAGACAAATAATAAGTAAAACAAATTAAAACAAATTAGGATCCAACATTATGGGGTTTTCTTGTTTGCTTTACTGGTAGCTTCTGTTCATCTCTCCGTTATTTTCTTCCTCCCATATGTTCTCTGACCATCTCTTTGGATTTGGATTTGTTACTTTATACGAGTCATTATAGGCATTTTCTTGTTCTTTTTAGCTCTAGCCTAACCTAATCAAGCTTCGTTTTATTGAATCTTAATTGAGTTTAGGCCGTATATGAATTGAGTCAGACCCAAACTGTTGCCTTCCCTAATTATAGTCTTTGTTCTTTTCCTCATGTCTCTTTAGTTCACTTTTAAACATAATAAGACTAAAAACAACAATAAGAATTTGATGCAGATTTCCTATTTGTGAAAAAAAGAAAAAGAACAAGTTTCTAATAGCATTCTTCTTACATTCTTTTAGTAGATCCTTCCTCCTTTCTCCACTCCGTTTCGAAGAGTGATTAGGACAAATTTATTCATATTTTCATGGTCCAATTGAACAAGATAAACAACTCTTACTTTAAAATCAAGACTTCTCCCAATAAACCAAGAATTTCAAATGTCTCCAAATAAGTCCAGATCAATTTGACCCATTTGCCATCAAATTTAAAGTCATTTAACCTAGACTTAGTACCAAAATCGGAGCCTATACATCTTATAAGAAGAGAGTAACCTAATAGCGGAAGCAACAAAATTCATGCTAAGATTAAGAAGGACCATTGAATTTCATATGTACAACGAGTTGGTGAGTTGGGTAATAAGAGTGGAGAAACTTGTTCTAGACCACGTTCTGATGATTGGCCCGATCTTATCATTGTAGTGTCAAAAGTTTCACACATAGGGTATGGTCTTTACTACACTTTTAAAGAGCTTAAGGTCTCTATAAATGGTTTGGATGACAAGAATGTAATTGTTGAAGGTGGGTACATAATTTTTACAGTGGAATTCATAGTATAAGCCTAAAGTAGCTATAAAAAATTTGCTCAATATTAAGTAACAAATGGTTATTGTTGAATTTCCTTTTACTTATCTCTTTTTCATGCATATTGGCATGAGCTACGTGTCCGAGAACACATGACATCTTTTTTGCATGGATTATTAAGTTTCTAACAAAAAATTGAAGGTAGAGGGAACAGATGATCCATTAATCAGAACACACGGGTGGTATTTGATAGTTCTAAAAAATGAGGAGAATTAATATGATAATTTTCCAATTCCTATAGAGACCTACGAATATATCCCTTTTTTAAAGTTTAAACTCCCATTAATAACACATTGGCATCTTAATCATCGAAAATTCCTAAAATTTAGAAATTAGTATTTTGAAACTTTTTAGTTAATTCATTTTTAAGAAATGAAAAAGAGACATAACCTATCTATATGGTCAATTTTCGAGATGTTGCCTTCCTAACACTTACAAGTAGATTACCAATATGGTTTGTTGTTGAAATGGAACTTTTAAATTCAAAGATCCGCAGTTAGTAGCCTTAACTATATAGTGACTATGGATTGTAGAATATCTTTTCAAAATTAAGTTCTCTAATTTCTCCAAAGGCCGGTAGTTATGTTCAACATGTCTCCTGTTATTCCTAACATTTTATAGGTTCTGGGTAAAGTAAAAAAAAAAGGGCCCCAATAATCTGTAATATATAAATATGTAAACTTTAAAAGCATATTTTTATTATTAAGTTTTAATATTCATATAAAACTTAGGGATAAGGTTTAATAGCCAATGATAATTTATTTATTATAAAACTTAATTAATAAGAGGTTCATAATTTATAATTAATCTTGATTTAAGTAATGTTTTTTTATAAAACTTTGATTTTTTTTGTTCAAATAATTTCCTGATATAAAATTATGAATACAAATAAAATTCCCTAATTTACATCGTCTAAGTTAAAATAAAGCTCCCTAATAATAATTATGATTAAGTACTGTGATTGAATAATTAAAATCTAAAGAGAAAGAAAAAGTAATCAATGACGAGAAACTATGAAAAAATATTCACTGATGAGAAACTATCGTGGCACATAGCAAAGAGGTTGCCTTAAGCCTCTCTTGCGACGAGCATATAAGAGGTTGCATTAATTATTAATGGTAAGATTAAGAGAACAACTTAAAAAAAAAAAGGCAAATGAATATACTATGGAAAAAAAAAGCTAAGAGGATTTGAATTTGGTGAATAAAACATATAATTTTGTCCACAAAAACATTGTCAAACGTTGTATGTATAAGCAAATATTGTCAGAGGACAAATTAATTATAATGTATTCAAGTATTGAGTAAGCTAAGATACAAAGAAAAAAATAAAAAATTTTACCTTTAAATTATCACTCAGAATGAAAATCTTTTGTTGTCAATTCTTAAGATTAAGTATCTTAGATTCATGCGCTGATGAAAACAAAAAAGTTAGAAAGTAAGAGCTACAACTAAATGCTTAAAAGAAACTTATAAATAGATTAACATAAAAAGTTAACATTAAAACTCATCAAAAGAACAAAAAAATCTAACATTAAATTTAGAAGTTAAAATAACACTCTCGTTAAAACTTGAAAGAAAATAAATGTTACAAGTCTCTTTCACAACCATTAATTTTGCCTTATTTTGCTCTTTACGAGGATCAAAGATGGGTACTATTTTTTCTTCATAAGAGTGAGCCCTGAGTAGCTATCCTTCTCGCTCTTTCTCAGGCTAGGCCTAATCTTAATCTTTCTAGCGATGTGATATTTACTACGAGTAATATATAGCAACGCCAAAAGAAGACTGCAAATATTAATAAATTTAAATATTTAAAGTCTCAAATTTATCACGTGATATAGCATCAACTATAATTGATGAGTTTTAGATTTAGGAAATCTGAAGTTAAAATAGAATAATTTTATCAATACTAGAATTTTTTAAATAATGTCAATGACTAAAATTCAGATCAAATTATAATGTGTGTGAACGCATAAACAAGCTTTTGAAAGTATCCTTTATAGAATTTTGTCAATGTAACACTGCCCAAACTAATCTGTAACACAAGCAAAGTCACAAATACTGTACCGAACTTAGTATAGGATTAGGTTATGATACGGTACTGTATCGGTACCGGTCAATATTGAGTACCGTTTCAGGAAATATTTTAAATTTATAAAATAGTCCCTAAATTTTTTTAAAATTTGCAAAATAGTCCATTGGTGTATTATACAGTTGTACTATATACTTTATAAGTTTACATCAACCATGTCTCCAAAAATCATAATAATAAATAATAATCACATTTAATATGAAATAAATTTTTTTTAAAATATTTCACATATAAATAATAACCACAATTAATATGAAAAAGACAATCATCATCATACAAATATAAAATTAAGAATAATACAAAGTATTTAAAATATTATAATAATACAATTTCATCATATAATAAATAATAATTACATCAAAACATCTAATAAAAAAAGCAATAAATATCATTAACTCTCAAACTATTATAATTTACAACAAGAGTTCATGATGAGGGAACAATCAAGTAGAGGTTAAACCTGAAACAAAACATTTACAATTACAATTACATTACATATATAGAATTTAACATATATAGCAAATATAAGTAAAATTAAAAGAAGAGGGAAAACAAGAACCTAGAATGAAATTCAATCATCTACGAGAGGATATCCGTTATAACTGCACTAACTCTAGTTATCATTTGGTACAAAATTCTCATCAATGAGAGGAGCTTCATCATCATTATCATTCAAATTTAATGCATCAAATGACATGTCAATGCTTTCACATCTAAGATTATCTTCCAAATCATTGACATCTACCAAATTCGGTTCTTCAGAAACTCAATCCGCCAAAAGATCAATATTATCAATAGAAATTGGATCACTTGAACTACTTGTGCTATTAAGACTCCTAGTAAACAATAAAATTTAATTATTAGAAAATTATAAGAAATTATATCAAAATTAATAATGATAATAACATACCTTTACCGAAGCTTTAAATTGTAATGAATAAAAACCAAGTCATTCAACCTCTTATGCTCCAATATATTCCTTTTCTTGGGGTGGATAAATTCAAATGTGCTCTAGATTTGTTCACAGCCTGTTGCACTCACACATTGACTTAAAATCTGAATTGTGAACCTTTTCAATTCTGGAACACCATTTCAAATTGATCCCACCAAGAAACTGTAAATCGTAAGATAACAAAAGTAGCGTTATAAACAAAATAAAGTGATAATTAATTTTCAACAAATAAGAAAAAGGAAACAACTAATACCTGGAGAAAATTTTCCTCTTTTTCAAATAGTAATCGAGATTCCAAAATTCCCACAAGACAACTTATAAAGTTCCATTTATGAGCTTTAGAGATCTTGCATCGCGTCAATGCCAACAATTGTTGTAATAGTTAAAAGCATTCCTCTATTAACTTCAGCTTGCTTAGTAAAATTCAGTCTAAAATATACACTAGGATTCAAAAACTCCCCAGCTACAAATAACGGAGAAGAAAGTTGTCTTTCCCTTCTCTTATTAATGATTGAAAGATATAGAGTGTACAAAGAAGGCCTATGTTTCATATTAGCTTTAATTGCTTCCGTCGCTCTCTCCATGACATAAAAAAACCTATTGTTGGCTTTTCTTCACTATCAGCCAAGCGAAGCACTCTCACCAAAGGCTCACAAACTCGGATAACAAATTGACATTGAAACCAAAATTCTCTATCTTCCAGTATAATTTTATAAACCTCCACTCCAGCATTAGACCTAGCATGTTGAGATGCAACCCACTTATCATTTGTAAACATTTTTCTTAACTCTTTATTCATCGTAACAAAAGAATGAAGTGATATTTTTTTTTTCAAATCTTGTCATAGTAGGACGACACAAATTCTTACCATTGGTAAATTCCTTTCTCATTAAATTCAATACCCATTCACGATTATAGATGAACTTGGTCACCTTTTTAGCTTTCTGCGTAGTCTCATCAATAACAGGAAAATACCTAGGATCCCATATATTCTCCAGCATTAGCTCAATGTAATGTGCAACATAAGGAGTCCATAAAAAAGATTTATACTTATTCTGCTACCTTTTTTGTTGGATCCCGTTGCCAGAACCCAACTCTTGAACCATGAACATGAATTATGATCATCTTACCTTGAAGGGTTATCTCAATAAACCCTAATTAGCCATTAATTTTTTTTTCCATTGGACCCTAATTAGACATTATTCATATATCTTCAATCTTATAACGTCTCAAAAGTCACTGAC
>JAOQMQ010000006.1:4910318-4932698 GCA_027563845.1 Erythroxylum subrotundum
TTTCCTTTGCTTTGTACATAAATGATTGCCAAATAATCATCAATAATTACTCGTGTAATAGTCTTAACTTACAAAAAATTTCGGGGTTCAACATTTTTCTTGTCGCTTTGTAAACTGAATCATTGTCAGTAATAAACTGAACAATGATTTCTAACTCTACTTCATTCACAACTTCATCAAATATCTCAAACAAAGTCTCAGTATTCCTAATAATGCCAGATGCATAAATAGATTTAAAAAACATAGAGCCATTTGTAGAATAAACCAAACAATTAATAATAGGCTCTTGTCTCCTATTTGTCTAACCATCACTCATGATTGAACATTTATAAGTAGCCCAATTCACTCTTCTTTCTGCCAAAATAACTTCTAATTTCAGAAACAGAACAACTCAAAAGTTTACCTCTTAAGTCATCAATCAAAGGACCTTTGTATCCCTAACTATAAGAGGTTATTGCATCCATTACAGGTTGATAATAATAAGGCTAAAAAGTATTGAATGATGAACCTGTATCATACCATCATCTAACTACTACCATATCAACATTGTGAGTCGCATCTATTGATTGCATTGCACTACGAATTGAAGCTTGGGCTTTAGGAGTTGTTCGTGGTCGTGCAAAAAAAACTAGTCACCTGCCATCTTCTCTTCCTCACATCAGGTCCAGGTATTTCTTCTTGGGCTTGGGATGGAACACTACCAGTACCACCTTCAACATTTCCACAATCACCAAGGAAACCAAAAAATAAACTTCTACTACTAATTTAAAAATTCAACCTTTCTCTTTTATCTTTCTCATGTTGATATTCTTCAAGCAATGTTTTCATTTGCTACTTCACATCATGACTTACATTTTTACAGGGTTTCACATCTCCTTTAACACCAACTAAATGTTTCTTTAATCGAGTAATTCCTCCAAATAGTATGGTTCCTCATATCAGGAACCAATGCAGCATGAGCCCAAGCTGGATCATTGTATCTTCCTAAAGTGGTTTGATCAGGAGTACTTGAACTTCCTTCCATTTATCTATAAAAATAAATGAACGTATATATCAAAATAAATAACACAAAATTTTATTACACAATATGCATGTCCATCTTATATAATATAACTCATTTTGTATGATTATATTATACACAATTCAATTTTCTCGAACACAATTCACTATAAGTCAAAAACTAACAATTCAATTATTCAACATATATAATTACACAAAACATACACAAATAATTTTCATTTCTAACAATTACAAAACATACATAAACAATTTCCATTTCCAACAATTTCGAATAATTTCAATTCAAAATTTCAAACATATGGATCAAATTGAAGAATATGATTTACATAATCGCTAAATAATGAATGACATATCTTATACAATTGTTCATACACATCTATTCATAACATAAGGATCAAGTTGAAGGATATATTCATGACATGAGGATCAAGTTGAAGGATATAACTCCTTTGGAAATGTTTTTTTTTTCTTATTTAAAGCTTTGAATCTTCTTTTCATTTCTAACAAACCATAATATTATATACACCATTCTATATTTGGTTCTTAAATATATAAGTTGGTTTTACGATTTTTAACTGACATTAATTAGTCTAAGTATAAGTGGTTGGAGTTTAGCCTACAACATTTTCACAATTTGAAAAAAAGTTCCTTTTGGACACATTTACATCACTACTTTCACACATCATCTACTATAAATATTTATTATAGCCTACATATATATATTACCAAATAATTCGACATATTTTATACACAATTAATTATTTACCCAAAGCCAATACCTAAATACTATCATTAACTACAACCGAATTATTATTAATTTACAATAGCATAATTTTATACTCAATTAATTATTTACATAAAGACAATACTCAAATACTAAAAATGAAATACCATTTCACAAATTTTAAGAATGTGTCAATTAATTATTTAAGTCTTTGCAAGTTTGCAATTTTGCAATCTCGGTTTTAAATTTTAATTTAAGTTGTTTCAACTTACAAACTTTCAATTGAATCAATTCATATCATCAACATCATCACAGATTCAATTAAGGCCATGCATTTCATTCATAGAAAAACTTAACATAAATTTCTCTTAATCGGTTAAACCAATCCACAAAACTAAACCAGAAATCAACTAAAACAAAATCGTGAATCATTCAACTCCAATATCCAACCCACAAAAATCACAAATCCAATTCAAAATTTAATTCCAACTTTCAACTTCCAAGTTCCAACCAATTCACAATCAAAAATGCAATTAAGCAGAAAAAAATCGAAAAGTCAAAAAACACACCCAAAAACTAATTCACAGCTTCAAGTTTTTGGGATGGGTGACGGGTTGGGTTTAGATCTGGGGCGAGCAGCAGCGTTCTCCTCCTTTAGAAGTTCAGTGGTGGCGATGACGTGGTGTGGTGGTCCTCGTGGAGGAGGGTTGAAGATGGTGGTGTGTTTGGGACTTCGCATGGAGGAGTCAAAAAGGGATGAAAATGGTCTGATGTTGGCATGGATCGGGGAGGAAGACGATAGTCGCCAGAGATGGAGAGGAGAACGAGAGATAGAGAACGGAGGTGAGTGAAGTGAGAGTCGGTGAGAGAGAGTGAAAAAAATCAAAAGAAGCAGAAGGGTTCTTCGGGTGGGTGAGGCACACAGGGGGTTTTATGTTAAATTTTTTTAATATTTGCAAAATAGACCTTGCGTTTTTTTAAAACATACGGTATCAATAGTTGGACCTTGAGTTAAATACAAAGCCACGGTTGTTAATTATGTAGTCTATGGAAATGCTTTGCTGGTATCTATAGGTACAGGTAGGATGGGATAAATGAACTAGTGGTAATGCTGTCCATCACAATGAAAAGGGCAAAAGAGAAGACTAATGTTTGAAAAATGAGATTGGAAGTTAAACCTATGATAAAAGAGGTTCAAGGTTTAAAAGATTTAACTGGTATTAGACTGTTATAAAATTAGCTAAAGATTGAATAAAATTAAAAAATTAAAAATATAATTGAAAGACGTTGTCCTTATCAATTGAAGAATTTGAAGTTTAATTAAAAAAGAGATTGTTAAATAAAAATTAATTAATTAATTTTGATATATAAAATCTCATTAATTAATGAAAATTGACCGATTAATTAATGAATTGATTGGTTTTTAATAATAAGATTTATTAAAATAAATAGAATCGAAAAGTTGAAAACCAAACCAGAAAGTTAGGCGGTTCAAAATTTTTACTGTTGAATTGGCCAAATCTGTTGAGTTTTTTAAGGGGTGCTTGGTTATTGGATTTGAGAAGATATCAACAGATAAAGAATGAAAAACAATTAGTTGGTTATATATTATCATTACATGAACAATATTTTTATATCTAAGTTTTGAAAATTACTTCATACCCCCGAATATAAGAGAAATAAAAGTCATTCATGTGTAAAGCACAAGTGTCACAGGCTTGATAGATTGTGAGACACGCTCATGACAGGTTATTTTTTCTTTTTTAGCAAAATAATATAATTAATTAGAATATATTAAAATTTCATGTAAAAATTTAACAAAATTTTGTTTTTTAAAATTTTTAACAAGCTAACCATTATTAATAATAATAGTAATCATTTCTTCATCCTAATTAATCATCATAATTATAATAATTATATCAATTTTTATTTCTTAATATATTCATCCTCATTTTTATTATCATTACCTCAAATGAACCAAACATCACTTTAATC
This sequence comes from Erythroxylum subrotundum, assembly GCA_027563845.1. Classification (NCBI taxonomy): domain Eukaryota; kingdom Viridiplantae; phylum Streptophyta; class Magnoliopsida; order Malpighiales; family Erythroxylaceae; genus Erythroxylum; species Erythroxylum subrotundum. Next base: position 4,914,058 of record JAOQMQ010000006.1, read on the forward strand.
TTTGGAAAAGACGAGATATTTTGTATATTGCTCTAATCATTTTTATTTTTATTTTATAGCAAGTAACTGTAGAACTCTTGGAAACTGGCGGGAGTTTCAAAATTCAATAAAATTCCAAACAATTCAAATATGAAATAACAAATAGAATTGGAGATTTACTGGTCCATATCATTTGCCTCTCCAAAATAAGAAATTGCCCTTTGGCCCTTACAAATTCCCATGGACACTGCAAACGGCCGTCTAATTGACGGAGATTTCGAAGAGTTAAACGCCTCACGTGGCAAACCATTATTTGTTAACTCGAAAAGTTCCGTCACGTCAACCAACTTAAAGGATCTGGGCTCCTAACTTGCTGGATTGAGTTGTTACTTTTTTCCCTCTCTTAACCAATATGACGGTGATTTCCTCCGGTTACCGAAAGCTTCGCCGGAGCATTGCCAAGAGCCCTCTCCTCCCTCAAAAGCCCTTCGAGTACCATCACGCGGAAGCTGGCTTCGATGGCGCGTCCTTCTCCGGTGCTGTCTTCAACCTCTCCACCACGATCGTCGGAGCCGGAATAATGGCCCTCCCCGCGACCGTCAATCAGTTAGGGCTAATTCCCGGGCTTGTGATGATAATATTCGGTGCGATGTTAACAGAGTCGTCGATCGACTTGATATTGCGATTCGGTCGAGCTTCCAAGTCCACCACCTACTCCGGCGTCGTCGCCGATGCATTAGGTGGGCCCAGCCGCACGCTGCTTCAAATCTGCATTGTAGTGAACAACTTTGGCATGCTCGTCGTCTACATGATTATCGTAGGTAATTCATGCTTAATTAGGTCTCAAAACATAGCATCTGCTGTCGTTAATAACACTGTTAGTTTACCCAAGTCCGTGATTTCGGTTAACGGCGTTAGCGTTTATGTTGCAGGTGACGTGTTAGCAGGGACGTGGTCAAATGGGGTCCACCACACAGGTGTTTTTGACCAGTGGTTTGGTCAAAACTGGTTGACCACGCGCTTCTTTGTACTGTTGCTCACCACCCTTCTTGTTATTGGTCCTCTAATTTCTTTCAAGCGTGTTGGTAAGGCATGACAGTTCGCAATGATAGGATAGAATTTGATGTTGCACTTTAATCTACTTAAACAATGATTTAACGTTGACTTATAAATGATTATATTTAGTTTAATATAATTTTATTTTTGTTCCTTAAATTATCATATTAGACTATTAGTCTATTAGTCTCAGCCATGCTTTTAAATTGTTGCAATATTTTCTCTGAAAAGGAAAAGAGATATTACTATTTGCAATTTGCAGTTTGCGTCTGTTGATCAATAATAACTACAATTGTAATTGTGGTAATCATAAACCAAAGATGCTATTACATAGGTTTTTGCGATATCGAAATATGTAGATCTCAAGTCACAAAAACAACTTCTTTATAAAAATATAAAAGAGATTGTGTACATTATGATCTCAGACTCCCGCAAAGCGGAGAGCCTTGTATATTCGGTACATTGACTAAAAATTGTATATGTGACTGAATTTTGTGATATTTAGTTCAATAGTAATTGTAATATATATAATTGCATTTTCTGATTTTTGTCATATGTAATTTAGTTATAACTTATAATGGTAATCCTACTGATTAAATTATAGTTGTAATTGGCAAGTACATCATAGTTCTGCAATTTGTAATTTAAATTTTTGTTTCAAAATGGGACGTAGCAAAGAAGAACAATAGTCCAGCACTAATGACTTGTGTGCATGCTTTACTATATGCATTGGTAGATTCGTTGAGATACACGTCGGCGTTGTCAGTGGCATTGGCTGTTGTATTTGTGGCGATCACTGCGGGAATAGCCATAGTTAAAGTAATAGAAGGAAGTATAGGAATGCCACCTTTGATGCCCAGACTCACCGACCAGGCCTCTTTTTGGAAGCTTTTCACGACCGTGCCTATTATTGTCACTGCTTATATTTGCCACCACAATGGTACGTACGCTGCTTAACTTCTTGTGAGTCTCTCTTGTGTTGCTTGTTTCTACACTGAGCTTCTTTGCTAAATATGCTTCATTTTTTTCCAGTCCACCCCATAGAAAATGAACTGAAAGATGCAACCCAAATGAAGTCGATAGTACGAACATCCCTCACATTTTGCTCCTCGGTTTATGTTACTACCAGCTTCTTTGGGGTTCTTCTTTTTGGTGATCAGACGCTAGATGATGTGCTTGCCAACTTCGACGGTGATCTTGGGATCCCATATAGCTCGGTACTCAATGACTTGGTTCGAGTGAGCTATGGTGTCCATCTAATGCTTGTCTTTCCAATTGTGTTCTTCTCCCTTCGCCTCAATTTGGACGGCCTTCTCTTTCCTTATTCCCTTCCCATTGCATACGACAACAGGAGATTCTTTCTAGTAACTGCAGCTCTAATGGGATCCATCTTTATCGGAGCCATTTTTGTGCCCAATATCTGGGATGCTTTCCAGTTCACTGGTGCCACTGCAGCTGTCTCTGTTGGTTTTATTTTTCCAGCTGCTGTTGCTCTCAGGTACGGTATGCAATCATATGAATTTATGTTGTGGCTGCCAGGACCTTTTATGTTTGATGATATTCTAGTATTTAGTTTCTGAATAGCATAAATTACGACTTACCACAAACAATATCAGTTGAAATAGGCCCAAGACCTGATTCAACTTAAAAGGAGACCTTGCTAAAATAGCTTTAATTTTGAAAATCAACATAAATCAGGCTTCTTGCTCATAATGGGAGTAAAAGGCATAGGTTATTGTCTCTGTTGCCTTTGACCATAGACCTTATCCTGTTTGCTGTTCATTGTCCAGGGACTCCCACGGAATTGCAGGAAAGAATGACAAACTATTATCTTGGTTGATGATACTATTGGCTGTCTCTTCGAGCACTGTTGCAATCTGCAGCGATATTTATGGCATTTTAAGCGGAGTTGGAAGCTGACGTTAGAGAGGATGGTAATTAGCTGGTTCATTTCAGATATAACTCGAGCTAAGAGAAGCATATTGCTTCACATGATACATTCGCCTCAAGGCACCTGAAGGCTGCGGAGTTTGTGAACTGAAAGCAAGTGACCCATGTATTCTCACGAAATTGACAGGTTTTGCTTTCTTTCATTTATTCGTATTTCTCCCTTTCTCCCTGATGCAATTGTGGCAATTTTGATCTGAAAATTTATATTTTACCTTTTCTATTTATTTAAAATCTTTTCTTGTGATGTTCCCTTGATTTATGACTTCCTCAAATGCCTGCTATGATAACTAACTTATCCAAGGCTATATTGTTCTTACTTTGGAACTTTTTTTGTATAAACTAGTCGGGCCACCCTTTTTTGGAGACAAAGTTTTAATTACAAGCCATTGTTAGCCCATTACATGTAGCATTTTTAACATTTCTATTTTTTGTTTTGGTTTTTAATAAGAATAACTGATCTTAAAGTGATTAACATTTTAAGATTTTTTTCAATTTAGTATCTAAACTTTTAAATTTTTTAATTCAATCATCAACTTTTAAAAATTTTAATGGTTTAATTCAAAATTTAATTTCATTAGTAATTTATTGATTTAGTTAATAAAATATTTGTTGTTTATGATATGTCTTTACTTAAAAAAACATTTCTATACTTCAGTTTAATCATAGCTATTCTTTTTAGGTGGACATTTATATGTTATGAAAATTAAAGATTCAGGAATTGATTAATGAAACTAATGTTTTGAAATGAATTGCTCAAAATTTTAAAAATTGGTTACTCAATTAAAAATTTTAAAAATTTGGATACTTGATTAAATTATTTTTGAAAAGTTAAACACTTTTAAGTAAATTTCTTAATAAGTGTGATCGCAAAATCTTAAACAAAAAAGGTTTAGTATCAAGATTTGGACACTACAGTTTTTTAAAACTGAGAATTATAAATCCTTATCAGCATTCATACTAATGAAACTTCATGTAGATTATACGCAATACAATGTTACATTATTCATGAACATCTAAATCTCTTAAAAAGTTAGATCGTACGATCTTTCCCCCCAAAAAAAAAATCTGCAGGAGACAGGAAGCTGTAAATAGAAGATCAAATCCCTACCATTAGAGAGATATGGGTTTCAGATACTTTGATAAAATAACAAAAATATGTGACATTTATTCATGGTTGTGAAGGTCGTAAATTGCTGTCATCTTTGTCTCAGCTCACCGTGAGTTGTTCAAAACGCCCGGCCTCATTGTGTAAGATTGTTTTGTTGTTTATGCGAAGATTGTTTTGTTGTTTATGCAAGTTCCTAACCTCTAAAGGATTTTCACTCAATCCTGCCAGGGCCTCAAAAACTGTAGAAGGAAAGAAAAAAGCTCTTAAACCCCTTTGCTCAAAGAAAATGTAACCTTCAAATCAACAACTTAGACCCCTTGGCTGGGGCTGCCTTTTCCTCGTGCCACAATCAAGCTCTTGATTCCTTTGTCTTTGTATGTTTAAGCGTGACGTATTGATCATGTGGTTGCCAACACTTATTTGTTTCTATTCGTAACAACAACATGTACCAGCTAACGTCACAGCCTGCCCTGAGCTACGCGTTGACGATAGCTGCATGTTTTACACATAAAGCAAGTCCTTCAACCTACTTTTCTCTGAATCGACTGATCATTACATTACCCTTCTATACTCCACTTTGACAGCTAGATGGAATTTTTTTTTTTTTTTAAGTTATATGTCACCGACGTACTGTTTTGGTTTTGATTATCACTTGGCAGGGTTGTATCCAAAGTTTTATAAACCCCGAACAAAGTAAAAAAAGGAACCTTAATGAATTAAAACTTTAAATTATAGATTTATTATTAAAATTTAATATTTATACATAATTGACTAATTATAAATTCACATATTTAATAAAATATTAAATAATTATAACAACTAATGACATCTTACAAATATCATCACTATTAAAATAACTAAAAATGGTAATAACATCAACAAAATAGCAATAATAACAGCTGAACAATAATATCAAATTGCACAATATCGAGAGAATTACACTAATAAATACACATATGGTCGTGAAAAACAATTTCTCAGAACATTTTTAGATATAAATTTATTAATAATGATATCAAAATCAATATTATCTAACAAATCATTCTTGATATATAAAATAATTAAATTGTTCAACCTTTCTTGTGACATTGATAATTTTAAGTAACTTTTCAATAATTTTAATTTTGAAAAACTTAGCTCAATTGATGTTACAGTCACAGGTACATTTAATAGAATTTGATAAGTAATTCAAATATTTGGATAATAATCTACAACTTTAATAAATTTAAGATTTCAGCAGATAACATTAACTTATTTGACAAGGTCATTTGTAACGCTTCAATGAAAACAAATCATCTAAATCAACATTCATCATATTATCACGAGAAAAATTGTTGTAAAATTAGTGCATAATTCTCTTAGTTTATTATCATCAAACGACCTTATCTTCTTTGAATTAAAGAAGAATCTAAAAATATTTTCAATTGTTCAAATTTGTTGTTTAATAAAGCAATTGTCGTATCTACAATAGCTAGAAGTGCGAAAAGAGAGATGAGTTGTTATATATAACCAATAAAGATATGATATACTAATGAATGTACATTTTCTTTTAAGAAAAATATCAAATATTACATAATGCTATAATAATTATCTTTTTTCGATTTTGTAGTATATACTTTTAGATAAATGTCCATCAATTATAATCTAATTGTTTGTGGGGGTCATTACAACTTAGTTCATCCTAAAGTGTTGAGAAAACTTTTGATATATATATAAACATCATGAATAAGATTTATTGACCTTTCAATTTCTATCCTTTTTTATAAATAGATTTATTAACTTTTAAATTTTAAACTCTTTTAATTTGTTGATTTATTAATTTTTAACTCTTTTAATAAATGAACCACCCCTATAAAACTAGGCTCTTACCAAATGTCCTTCCCCGCCCTTGGCCGTGGTCAGCACTCACTTGTGTTGAATTTGCACCTAAATTTTGAAGTTTGAAATTCTTCTTCAAGTCACTACAAGCCCCTGTGATTGCTAATTGGTTGCACTATAATCATGTATTGGAAGAATAAACGTCAACGAGACGTATAATTTGGGCTTAGACTACCAAAGAAACAAAGGTTAGGATCGTTAAGTAAACACCAATAATTGGCTTAAAATTATTCTACTGTTCCCTAGTTAGTGCTTTTCGTTAGGTGCCTAATCTCCAAAACCTATGCCACGTACCAAGAACTGGTTTGGCGCGACCTTCACTTCTTAATATTCTAGTTTTGAGAGCATAGTCTTTAATATTACACTTGACAAGAGAAAAAAGTTCACATATTTTAATAAATGAATTTGGAGACTATATAAGGTCAAAGGACACAAAACAAACCACAATAAGGAGAAAGGAGACAGAAAACATGCACAGCAGTACGGCTGCCTTTGGAATTAGCACGTCTTTTGCGTGTGATTGGATCATAAAATGTGAACCCCGTTAATGAAATTCAAACATTTTGTTTATGGCGTGTCAAATCTTCACCTCCATCGTGATCCAAGTACAGAAATGCACTACACTTCTCTCTTTTTAATCATATCTTTTGCTCTGGTCAATTAACCAATTATGTTCTAGTCAAAAAAAGATAATGAAGTCATCAATTTACAAGCCACTCAATTCGTTTGAACTTTAAAGGAAATAGCTTTTTTTATGGCGGGGTTGTAGTGCTTACGTTATTTTTTTTGTTTGAATTTTTTAATAATTATTATCTTTCAAATACTACAAATTTAATGAATGTATCATTACATAATTTAAGTAAATTATTTGATTAATAAAAAATTATCAACAACAATAACACCCAGTAAAAATCCTACTAATGCATTGTTTGGAAAAGTCCAGTAATGTATAACTTTATCGCTATTTAGTATAGAGGTTGTTTATGATAAATCCACATGCAATGCATAATAATGATAGTACAAAAAATAAATACATACATATAAATAAAAATATCAAAATAGACAATACATAATACCGTACATATAGAATATGGTAAAAATTAACAATAATAGATAAAATAAGTAAATAAATATATAGACTAAAAGAAGACAAGTACAATAGTAAATCAAATCAACCATATCAAGAATGTAATTACGCTGAATAAAAAAAGTTCGAGACTAAATAATTAGGAGGTAAATACTTACGTATTTAAAAAGAAAGAAAATTTTTAGGCTAATTATAAAACAAAAAATTTGAAGGAAAATATCTCAAATACCTAAGAGAACGAAAATGATCTCTCTATGAGAAATCCTTTATTCGTATTTTAATACGCCAAAGTTTTTTATTTAGAATCATGTCCTCTATAAGTTTTAATAGAGTCATATCATTTTTTATCATTTTTCTTAATTCTTCTTAGGCCTTTTTTTTTTTCTCTTACAATCTTTAAGCACTTTTTTTTTACATTTTCTTACTGAAGCGTCAAGGTGTTTCTTTTTAACATGCCCGAATCACCAAAGTTGCATCTCTCCCAATTTTTTTTATTGATACTAGTTACCTTTAATTTATCTCTTATATCATCTTTGTCATCATTACTTTATGACTATGCACTTATTTGATGAGTTACTAATTTGCTTCATATAACATGACTAACCTAATCGCTAAGCGATTAAATTTATCTTTTTTTTTGAGGCAACAATTAAATTTATCTTTGAGTTTAAGTTGTATCACATAAGCCTAACGTTGGCAAAGATAAGAAGGGCACCTGCTTATGGCTCACCCTCGTAAAAAGAAAAATATGACTCATCCTCGCCTTTTAGACAGATCAAAATATGGCAAAATTAATGGTTGTGAAATAGACTCTTAATATTTAATTTCTTTCGAGTTTCAACTAAAGTGTTGTTTTAAATTCTAAATTTAATGTTAGATTTTTTATTCTTTTGAAAAATTTTAAATTTAACATTTTATTTAATCTATTTATAAATTTCTTTTCAGTATTTGATTGTAGTTTTTAATTTTTAAGAATTGACAGCAAAAGATTTTCATAGTTATAACTTTGGAGTGATATTTTAATGGTAAATTTTTGATTTTTTTTCTTTGTATTTCAACTGACTAAATACTTGAATAAATTATAATTAATTTATCACCACCGGTAATATTTGCTCATACATACAACGTTTGACGATGTTTATGCGGACATGATTATATAGTTTATTCACCAAATCTAAATCCTCTTAGCTTTCTTTTTTTCTTTACATATTGTTTTCCTTTGTCTTTTTTTCTTAGCTGTTCTCTTAATCTTACTATTAAGAATTAATGCAACCCCCTTAGATGCTCTAGTTGTGTCACAAGGAGGGGAGGTAACCTCTTTGTCATGTGCTAGGAAAGTTCATGTGATACACATTTGACATCATTGATTATTTTTGTTTTCTCTTTAGGTTTTAATTATTTAATCACAATACTTAATCATAATAATTATTAAGGAGCTTTATTTTAACTTAGATGGCGTAAATTAGGGAACTTTATTCTTATTCATAATTTTATATTAAGAAAATATTTGAACACAAAAATTAAAGTTATGTAGAAAATATTAATTAAGTCAAAACTAAATTATAAATTCTGAATCTTTTATTAATTAAGTTTTATAATGAATACATTATCATTATCTAAATTTTATATGAATATTAAATTTTAATAATAAATATATATTTTTAAAATTTATATTTTAATATATTACTAATTTATTGAGACTTTCCATAAAAAATTAAAATAAAGTGAAATATAACAACCATAAGTTGACACTTGACACTATAAAATTACGGTATCCTAAGCCTGAGGTATTAATTGATAAGAGTCTACCACGTGGACCCATATAAAAGAAACAGCTAGAAATAGACCGTGTTACCTTCAGACAAATTATTGCAACAACTATAGCATCTGTTGATCAAATTGTGATTAAGACCTCTGTTCTCTATTCAATCACCACCTAATCTTTGATTTATCCAATAAATACATAGACCCCAGGGGCCTACGTGTCTTGTAAGCCTCCTTTAAGTCTGTAATCGATTGTTCTAACCCCTTTTACTACCAAGTGTCTTACATGAAACTTCTATGTGTAATCATGACATTCATTGAGCTGTCATCCAACGCACCTCAATTAGCAACATTCCTGGAACAATCCACTCGGATTCAAAATGTCTTGTTACGTGGCGCTTTTTGCGAATATTCTTATTTTAACCTATTTGGCCTTTCAACACTTTACACCTGCAATTAAACAAATTTTTTTTTTATTTATATTACGTATCCTAATTTAGTCGGACTAATCCTAAACTCTAAGACCCTATCTTAAGAGTCTTAGAGGAAGTAAATCTGAAACCTTAAGATCTCTCAGATTCTTACGTAGCCTGTATACTTCTGCGCACAAGAAGTCGTTATATACTTGATTGGTCGATTGCTGATTAATCATTAACCACCCTGCTCAGCATCAGGTTCCCAGCAGCCCTTGGATTCTCTAGTAACTTCAGCTTCCACCTTGTCGCTGGAAATGAAGCCTCCGTAATTAATCCGATCAAAGAGCGTTTACCCAGGGAGCTAGAGGATCATCAATTAAGAAAATATCTCATTTCCTTTTCTTTGGTGTGACTCAAACTTAAGATCTCCTGTAAATGAGAGCCTTAAGTAAGGACTGTATACTAGTTAGGTCACTCTTCGCTGTCTAAACAAAATTTTTAATTCTATGACAGGTCAGAAAATATAAAATTTAATTTTTCTTTCCAATTTGTGTAGGGATATTTAATATGGCCGTGCTACTCTACATTTATAAGCAATTATGAGCAGGCGTATGAACCGTTGGATCACGTGAATTCTTCCTTCCAGTACATTGATTTTCTAATCTAACATACACGATTCAATTTATTCTGTTTTTAGTTATCTTTGGTAGCCTTAATTGCGACCGTTGATCAAATAAATGGACAGATGAGCCACGTAGATCAAATGTGATAACATTTTGATGATCCCTAAAAGTTCAGCTCAAAAACCCATAGTTAGTTTATTGCGGTGGCCTTATCCTTGGGGAAAAGGATATTCCAAAATTATCCTGAAATCTGTCGGTGGTTAAAGCCAGGCTCCGAGGATAATTTAGACAATTGAGATTTGTCTGTTTTTTATATTATTATCAGTTTTATCTGCCTGTCTTTACATGGACACTTGCGCCTATGGCGCGTGTCCGAAACTTAAGTTGTCTTATTCCGATGTACCGCCTGTCCTCCTACTCTGACAGCTGGATGATTGTTGATAAATCGAACGACAATTATGACGTGTGGCCAAAATTAAAGAAAACTCCACGCGCTTGGGTGGGTGAGATGGATTTAGTTACACTTTTTTTCCCGCAACTTTACGCGTGTGATTAATTAGCTAATCATGCAAATCAGTTTATATTTAGTTATATTTTGAAAAAGATAAATAGAATTGGGTGGGTGACTTCCCGTATTTGCCACTGAGTAACAAGTATGGGAGGAGAAAACAGTAAGAACAAGCAAAACAGGAGGAGAATAATGTCATTATAAGTTTAGTTTATTTTTGGTTTTGCATTTTCCATAAATAATTAGCAAAATATAACCAGGGGATTACATTGACAAGATCCAGTGATTAGTCTCTTTCCAATAATAAAATTACAGGGTTTTGCATCTTGTTTAGATTCCTACTCTGTAAGCCTAATCTGATATCGACAGTACAACGTGCTGGCTCTGCGTAATTTTTGTTGGATTTATAGCAATCATCTGTCTAACTTTCTGTGTGAACAAGGTTTTCTTAGTATAGTACTATTTGTTAAATAAACAAGCATTAATGGGGTCTTAGTTAGAGAGAATCAAAAGGACAACAAAGACGTGTTGAGCTGTTGCCATCTTTTTCCCAAAATCTTTTCTGTACATCACTTCATCACACACTGTCTCTCTATATCGCTTTTTCTTTTCTCTTTCTACATAAGTTGCTGTTCTTCTCCATTTTTCATTACGTTTTTTTCCCAGCGGAGTTGAGTGAGAGCTTTTCTTTTCTGTCCACATCTTTACATCCATTCTCTCTCTCCAAATTTCTTATTTTATACATATATATTGCTCATCTCAAAACCTGGTTTTTGGGTCTCTCTGTGTCACCATTTCTGTTTCTTCCTCTGTTTTTCTGACAATGAGATCAAAGACGCAGCCTTTTTGAGCGATTAACCGAAGAGAGGAAAAAACACTCGATTTTCTGGGGATATATTTGGTGGGTTCTGATTTATTTTTTGGGATAGATCAGAACAAGGATACATTGAGCTTAAACTAATCAAAATGGCACCTTCTTTCGATTGGTGGTCGAAGGAGAGCCACAGAGGCACGCCAGTTGTGGTCAAAATGGAGAACCCAAACTGGTCAATGGTCGAGCTCGAAGGCCCGTCGGATGAAGATTTCCTCATCGAAGGCTCGCCGGCGCGTCGCCGTGAAAAATCTCGCAACAAAAACGCCAAACAACTCACATGGGTCCTTCTCCTCAAAGCCCACAAAGCCGCTGGCTGTTTAAGTTCTATTGCTGCGGCAATGGTCTCCCTCGGCTCCGTCGTCAGAGGACGCATCCGCTCTGGCCGCACCGACACCGACACCGACACCGACGCCGCGAACAACGAAAACCCGGCAGTAAAGTCCCGATTCTACACATGCATCAAACTTTTTCTATTGTTGTCCGTGCTTTTACTAGGTTTCGAGGTGGCTGCTTATTTCAAAGGTTGGCATTTTGGTGCTCCACATCTTCAACTACAGTACCTCGTAGCGTCGACGTTTGGGTTCAAAGACATTTTCGACACTTTGTATTCGTGCTGGGTTTTGATTCGTGTGGAGTATCTCGCTCCTCCTCTGCAGTTCTTATCCAACATGTGTGTTATTTTGTTCCTTATCCAGAGTCTGGATAGGCTTGTTCTGTGCTTGGGTTGTTTCTGGATTCGGTTTAAGAAGATTAAACCCATTCCCAAGCAAGACCCTGACGCCGATCTGGAGTCAGGAGAAAGTGGCTACTTTCCTATGGTACTTGTTCAGATCCCCATGTGTAACGAGAAGGAGGTATGTTAATTAATTAAGTTGAACTGTTTTTTAAGTTAAAGCTGGAGTTGTTTTTTTAACGTTTTTTTTTTTGCTGTATATTTAGGTCTATCAGCAATCAATTGGTGCCGTGTGTAACTTAGACTGGCCTAAATCCAAGATTTTGATTCAAGTTCTGGACGATTCTGATGATCCCACAACGCAGTTGTTGATCAAAGAGGAGGTGCAGAAATGGCAGCAAGATGGTGCCCGCATTGTCTACAGGCATCGGGTTATTAGAGATGGGTATAAAGCTGGTAATCTCAAGTCGGCTATGAATTGCAGCTATGTTAAAGACTATGAATTTGTTGCCATTTTTGATGCCGATTTCCAGCCAACGCCTGATTTCTTGAAAAGGACTGTCCCTCATTTTAGGGTATGTTGATTCCTGCTTTGTTTTCGGTATGTTGTTCTTTTGAACCTGTATGAAATTTCATTTACTTGAAAGTTGTATGATTTGGAGGTTAGTAGTTAAGCACAGGGAAGTGTGAAGTTGACTTGGGGGTTCTTTACGGTATTTTGATTACAGGATAATGAAGAGCTAGGGCTGGTTCAGGCTAGATGGTCGTTTGTTAACAAGGATGAGAACCTACTAACGAGATTGCAAAACATTAATTTGGCGTTCCATTTTGAAGTAGAGCAGCAAGTGAATGGTGTTTTCATCAACTTCTTTGGGTTCAATGGGACTGCTGGTGTGTGGAGAATAAAGGCCTTGGAGGATTCTGGTGGGTGGTTAGAGAGGACTACTGTCGAGGACATGGACATTGCTGTCCGTGCTCATCTTAATGGCTGGAAATTCATTTTCCTTAATGACGTTGAGGTATATTACTGTCTGTTTAATCCCTTGATGCTTTATTCTTGATTTTTTTTAGTGTCTTTGAAGAAAGTTGTCATTGATTCTGTTGAAGATTAACGAGTTTGTTTTTCCTTTTCTTTTATTCTCAGTGTCAATGTGAGTTACCTGAATCATACGAGGCATACAGAAAGCAGCAACATAGATGGCATTCTGGACCCATGCAGCTGTTCAGGCTCTGTTTGCCGGATGTAATCCGAGCCAAGGTACTTTAATTCTTGAAATTTCTTGATCAAATTGCCAAGTTCCTCGAATATGATACGTTCAATTTGCTGAATCTGTTTGGTTGCCTCTGTTTTGCAGATTAGCATATGGAAGAAATTCAATATGATATTTCTTTTCTTCCTGCTTCGAAAATTGATCCTACCATTTTATTCTTTCACCCTATTCTGTATCATTCTCCCCATGACAATGTTTGTGCCTGAGGCTGAGCTGCCGTCGTGGGTTGTTTGTTATATCCCTGCTACTATGTCATTTCTCAATATCCTCCCAGCTCCAAAATCGTTCCCCTTCATTGTCCCATACCTTCTTTTTGAGAATACCATGTCGGTGACCAAGTTCAATGCTATGATCTCTGGTCTATTCCAGCTCGGCAGTGCATATGAATGGGTTGTCACAAAGAAGTCTGGCCGTTCTTCTGAGGGTGATCTTGTCTCCTTGGCTAACAAGGAGCTCAAGCATCAAAGAGGTTCTTCAGATTCAAATCTGGAAGAAATGAAGGAGGAAGTCAGGCAACAGGAGCAAAAGGCTAAAAAGAAGAAGAAACATAATAGGATTTACACCAAGGAGTTGTCTTTGGCTTTCCTGCTTTTGACAGCTGCAGCAAGGAGCCTACTGTCTGCTCAGGGGATTCATTTCTACTTCTTGCTATTTCAAGGCATATCATTCTTACTTGTTGGTCTAGATTTGATAGGCGAGCAGGTTCAGTGAAGAAACAGATTTAAGTGTTCCTAGGATCATACGCCTAATATAAAACACATGCTTACATGGGTGGACACGTAAATACGATCATCACCGGAGTAACACTAGCACTTACACGGGGATTATGGTAGCTGGAAGAGAGTGCTTCGCTTTGTTGACTGCTCTCCAACTTCCACAACCCCAGAACACACTTGCCACCCAAATACGAAGAACAAATTGTGTCAATAGGGTCAGAAGAACGCCTGCAATTTGGCGAGAGGCGTTTTAGTGGTAGTGTTGGTGCTCTTCAGTACATGTAAGGTTTCCTTTGTTTTTGTATTCTTTTGTTTTTGGCTCCATTCTTTTGTAAGAAAATTTGTTGTTCAAAGATGGAACATTGAATTTTAGTGAACACAGTTTGAAGCAGAAGGTTGTAGATTCCTCACAAGTATAATTTTGTGCCAGCATCTAGCAGCTTAATCCAATTGTAGTTGTAGCTAAAGTTTTTCTCTCATAGTGAAAATGAAAAGAAGTGAGCTGTGAAATTTGTGGATTTGGATTTTAGTGTACTAGTTGACCGTTGTTCTAATAACATGGTAAGCACAACTACCGCCACCCCCTTGTCTCTAACTTGAATTCTTGCAAATGCCATCCTTAAAGTTTCTGGTTGAAGAATCGTGTTTCCCTGTAGTTGCTTGCCAAGAGCATTAAAAACTTTTCAGTTACATGTGGAGCTGCACATGGGGATGCGGTTTGTCTAATTCAGAACGTGGCTCATCTCAAGGTTTGCCTAATAAATGGCAGGGTCTCTTATCTGGACCACTCCATGATATGGACCGGTTAAATTCTTCTTACAAGCCTTTCATGTTTAGACAAACAAAAATTCCTGTTTCTGTTCTTTTCATGTCACCGGTAATCTAGAACTTATGTGCTTAGGGAAACATGGGTGTCCTAAAAGAAAATCTCGCCTGTTTGTTCCATTGATTTGTTGTGGTCCTAGTCATATAGGCAAGACTTGGTGACGAGAAAGTGGAACAATTCCAAGTAACGTATGTTTCGAAGGTGCAAAGTCTTTTTTACGGTTAAATGGTCAAGACCAAAGAAATACCACGCTTTGAACGGTAAACCAAATTTGGGTCATGGTCTAACGGCTCCAAACAAGCTAGTGGATCCCAAGTTACAAGGGTTTTGTCACATCTGTGATTACTATAGGCATGTGGGTTTTGTTTGTGTGGGGTTTCTGCTTTCTTCCACACGTCAACAAAGGCCAATTTTCCCTTAAAAGGCTTTATTGCTGTTTTTGAATTAAATATACAGAGAAATCCCATTTACCATCTTCATTTTCTCCAAATGCACAAAATTGATTTATCGCCCAAATCAGTTTAACAGCAAAGTCCAAAAGATGCACCTCCAACAAGACGGCCTTGTATGATTCCATTTCACTTGTGTTGTTTTTGTTGCTAGTGACATGCCAATGATTTTTTCGATAAGCAAGTATTAGAATTGGAATCTCAAAGAATTTTGTTTGTATAATCCGACAGTTAACATTATTCTTTTATCAAGCTTTGAATTGTTATTAATTTATAATTACTATTTTTGAGAAAATAAACTCTGGAGATCATATATTAGTTGTCACATATTTTATGTAGGTTATTTTTAGTGAATTAATAATTTGGATCCAATCAACAGATTAACCTAATTGGATAGTGATAGGCTATGCATTTTCATATCAGTGCCAACTAGGGATGACAATAAGTCGGACCCAAGGAAGCAGGCCCGAGCCCCAATCCGACTTGGCCAACCCAATTCTTTTCAATTTAGAATGCCAAAATGATGTCATTTTTAACAAAACGATATAGTTGCATATAAAGGTCGAAACCCTTTCTAGGCTTTAGCTCGAGTTTGATCAACTAGAACTTGATCCGTTGACTTCAGGTTGTGTCAGGTCGGGTTAGGCTTAGGCCTAGTTGCCATCCTTAGTGCCAACCAATCAAACCAAGGTCCAGGGACTTGTTTTGAAACAGTCAATTTTGATTAAGGAATTGAACGTGATCTTAAAGATTGGAAAGCTAAGAGGCAATTTTGAATTATTTAATAAGTAGAGCCTCAGCTCCTCACCATGGAAAGTACTGAATATAAGGCTCAAGGTAAAGGTGATTATTTTCAAAAATTAAGTAATAGAGATATTTTCTTTTATGAAAGTCATCTTGTCTATCAAAATTATGATATAAAATAATGAGACAAAATATTAAAATATGTCTTTAATACTATTGTTTTTGATAAATGCATTCTTAATTCTAATATTATTAAATACTTACAAATTAATTTTTTAATATATTAAAATGTAATAATAAACATTTTAATATTTTAAATTATATTTTAATAACCTTTTTTTCTATATAAACAACGATTACTTTCATTAATTATATTCCGTAATGTAATGTGTTAATAATTGAATTTTTACGGAAACCCTTTCGGCCCAAAATGCAACTCTTGACCTCCTTGAATAACCATTTTATGGGCTTATTAAAGATTCATTTGGGCGTTTGTAGTCTCGATCAAAAGCAGAAGATAAACATTAAATACGATGAGTAAAAATAGATCAAAAAATACATATAAGAAAATTTGTTCAAAGGACGGACTGTCTCATAGAAAATGAGGTTTCGTCATGTTACTTACTATCCATAAATCACGGATAAGTTGACTTTTGACTGTCTATGGACCTGCGTGTAGTGTATTTTTTGGGATAACATCTTCTCTTTTCACACATTCCTTTTTTTTTTGCAAAATGTAAATGCATGTTTATGGATAGTCCACTTAAATCTCACACTTAGAATACAAATTTGAAACAATGTAGTGTTGTAGTCGTAGTTGACTGATTTTTACAACTGTATGATAGAGACGAACTGTGCTTCTATCTCGCTCGATGGCGGAGATGGCTGAAGAGGAGCTATGTCTTTTGCCTTAAAATCCAAGTCTTAACCCGCTCCTTCATACATTCTAAATGCAATTACTGTATTTATCCTATGATTTGAGGATCAGGTAGAAAAGTAACGTTCTGATTATAGACACTGTACGCAGAAGAGTTGATTTCTAATTTTTTACATTTTAAATTGAACCCACTACTCTATACTTGCCTCTATACGAGGATTCTTTATATCAAAAAGTCTTGAACTATAGACCTTGTTTGAGGTCTGAAGCTAAACAGTGGAAAGACTGATCAATTTAGATTTCTAAAAGTAGGCCTTAAGAATTGACTCCTACATAGAGAAGAAGGGCTTATGTCTCAGCTAGTATATTTGAAATCTAAATTACAGTATTCTTTGTTTATCTCTGAGCTCTTACGGAAATCTGTTCTATAAACCACTTGACTAATATATAGGCTAGAAACTTATGACACAGCTCTTTTGAGACTTATCATGAAATATTTCACGAACCTAAGAGTCATAGTGAGAAGAGTCTTTCTCGATTCATGTGATCTAACAACGCCACGTAACTTGGGTTTCTACTATCCTTGTATGCCCTCTAAATAGGGGTAGTCTGGATGGTATCAGAGCTTGACTGTGCCTATATTATTCTTGTTAAAAGTGAAAGAGGGGTAGTGATAAGTCAATTTAATTGCACATATTTTGGGCGTAATTATTGTTAAGGCGTTGAAATTATTATCCAAAATTTAATGAAATTGTTCTATAATTGTTTACAGATGGTTTTCAACACTCTAAGGACGAAAAAGGACCAAAAAGGCGCAAAAGAAGGAAAGAAATCCGAAATTCCAGTTTGGCTGAAATTCAAAGATTAGGCGTGGGCACGCCTAAGGACAGAATCCCAAATCTGCAGATTTTTCAGATTTTGTTTCCAATTAGAACGCAAACGCCCAAAATCTGCTGGACTTCTTTTCAAGATATCTTCTACCAAAATTGAAATACTACCTAATCTAGAGGAAATCAAAAGAAGATAATAGAGAGATTCAATTAAAAGAGGATGCTAATGTTGTTTACCGCATATGCATTGGTTTAGGGTTAAAAGATCAAGGGGGTATTCTTTCTTAAGGGGCAACCGCACCATCTGTTTCCTGGGCTTTTCTAGTAGGTTAGGGAGGTAGATTAGGTTAGGTCATCATCGTATTCTTGGTTTTTACTCCAGCAATTGCCGCACCTTCCCTTGTTATTTTTCCAGATCATCGCCTTCTCTATTTTTCCAGCAAACTGCTGCACGTTGCTTTCTTCTTGATTTTCATTATTCACAAACCATCATTCTCTTCTCTTATTGGCTGCCGCACATTGTGTTTTCTTCTTATTCTTCATTAGTCAACAGATCATCGCATACATACTCTTTTCCCTTGCTGCCGCTGGCCCACGTTGCTGGGTCCTTCAATTTCCATCATCGCATATCATCATCTCATAGGCTGCTGCATATTTACCCTTCCTTGCCACATCTTGATTTCTTCTTTGATTTTCAATATCCAACAGACCATCATCGACGCACATCCCTTGGCTGCCGCAACTTGAATTAAATTGTTTTATGGCTTATTTCTTTTACACATTTCAGTAGTAGTCACGTAGGCTAAGGGTCTTTGAGTTAATTTAATTTTCTGTTTTCTTATCTTTTAATTTCTGTAGATTTCAATTAGGAATTTTTATTAGTTTCAATAAAGACTAGTTATGGAGACAATTTTTTTATTTCTTTTGATTTTAATTTAATTATGAGTAGTTAATTTTCTTGTCTTAGTTGAGGGATCCATGTTCCATGTTATTATGGTGAGATTTTCTGGAT
>JAOQMQ010000006.1:4956742-4973090 GCA_027563845.1 Erythroxylum subrotundum
TCTACATTTTAACTTGTTAACTTTTGGAGTCGGGACTTATAGATTATGGACATATGATGCTCATATAATATGACACCAAATAAGATTTAGTTTGTGTCATACACGTCAGAAAATTTTGGTATTTAATTAGAGGTGATAAGGCTTATGAAATAGTCAAAATAAGATAGGTGAGAATCAAGATGTTTGATGGAGTTGTTAGGACGTTGAATGATGTTCAATATGTACTATATTTAAAGAAGACTCTGATCCTTTTGGGTACCTTAAATGCGAATGGTTTTAGATATAAAACTAATGAAGACAATATTGAGGCAGTAAAGGGTTTATGAATGTGACAAAAAGGTCAATATTTGCTAGAAACATCTACAAATTAATAGAGAGCACATTTATAGGTAGAGAAGTTGTAGTAATAGAGACAAAAGAAGATATTAATGCGTTATAGAATATGTAGATAGGCATTTAAATGAGTAAGAGATGGCATAAGTTTATAAGGGGGGCTTATTGAAGGGTATCAAACACTAAAGTTAAACTTTTAGAAGTTTTATGTGCTTAGTAAAAAGTATAGGATAACTTTTAAAGATGCAGTTTTTAGAGAGTGACATATGTTGATGCAAACATATGAAGAGGACATGTCAGGCTCAATAAATAACAGTAGTTATCCAAACACAAATTAAATTAGAATAGTGTAGAACAAATGCTGAAAGGGTTGGAAATATTGATTCAGGAGATAGAATAATTTCAGAAAGAGAGCATCATCATAATATAGCCATGAATAGAGTAAGATGGACCATCAGGCTACCAAGTAGATATAATTGAGAAGAATCGATCACGTATATTCTTACCATTAATGATAGGGATCCAACTACCATCCAAAGGACTATAGTTGGTTAAGAGAAAGATAAATGGACGAGTACACAATAAAGGATTTGAGATTTCATAACGTTAAGAAATTGAGTGCATCTAAGAAGGTCTTGTTGAAAAAGATTCATATTTTATAGGATGAGATTGAAATGTAGACAAAGTTGATTATCATAGAAAAGTTTAACCATTTTTTGGACTTAATTAATGTATCGAGGGGTTAGACATAGATACAACCCAACCTATATAGAGTATATTCGCCCAAGTGAAGATTGTTATGTATATCTCATATATATGATAGATGTGCAATCTTTGAGAGTTTCTTAGAGTTATTAGTTGAACACGATATTCGCCAAGACATAGATTGATATATACAACAACAACAACAACCCTGGTGTACAAGGTTCTCCGCTTTGTGAGGGTCGGGAAAGAGACATCAATTGTACGCTATCTTCTCTTTGCATTTTATAAAGACGCTATTTTCGTGACTCGAACCTGTGACCTGTTGGTTACAAAGAAGTAACCTTACTAGTTGCTCCAAGGCTCGCCCTCACATAAATTGATATATATGACTCATATATAAGGGTATAATCTTGGAGTGATTTTGGAAGAATGTGAGTATTTCATAAAATTATTAGGTGAACAAGGCGTGGTACATAATTGTATTTCTAGAAGAATGTGAGTATTTCTTAGAAATATTTGAGTGAACATGGTTGTATATCAGGACATGTTCTTCTTTGGAATACATATGTGAAAACAAGGGTTGGAACATATAAGTGTTTATCTAGTAGAGGATTTTTTTTTAGGGAGGACACAATTTAGGACACATACCTGTCATAGCCCATCTTTATATGCATCGAGAAGTTAGAAAGTTACATTATTAAGCTAAGAGTTTGTAAAAGCCTGTGTCTAAGTGTGGACAAAAATTATGAGATACACGACCTATTACACAACCATATCTCAAACTATTTTTCACAATGGATAGTTTCATCTAAAAATGCACTTTTTTAGGACCTATTAGAATCATCATTTTGTTTTTAGGTTTAAGAAACTCAAGACTACAACAATGACGTGTTAGTCAATTATACCAAAATGATATTTTGGGGAAACTTAAGCAAATAGGATTAGCTTAATGGTAAGCCTAAACCAACCTATTGCCATCCATAATATAGTGGAAAAAGAAAATTTGATAATTCTTCAAAGTATGCTAATGTAGTGTAGAGAGGGGACTTAAATTACAACGGTAGAAACATGCTTTACATTTTAACTAGTTAACTTTCAGAGTCAGGACTTATAGATGATAAATACAAGATACTCACATCATATGACACCAAATAAGATTTGGTTTGTGTCATGCATGTCAGGAAATTTTGATATTATCTAATTAGCGTTGATAAAGCATATGAAACAGTCAAAATAAGACAAGTCAGAATCAAGATGTTTAATGGAGTTGTTAGGATGTTGAATAATGTTCAACATGTACCACATTTAAAAAAGAACTTAATATCTTTAGGCATCTTACATGTAGATGGTTTTGGATATAAAACTAATGAAGAAAATATTAAGATAGTAAAGGGTTTGATGAGTGTGATGAAAAGTTCAATATTGGCTTAAAATATCTACAAATTGATAAGGAGCACAATTGTAGGTGGAGAAGTTGTATGAGTAGAGTCTAAGAAAGATAGTACTATGTTATGACATATGTAGATGAGTCATCTCAATGAGCAAGAGATGACAGAAATTTATAAGAGGAGCTTACTGAAGGGTGTCAAATACTTAAATTAAAGTTCTATAAGTATCATGTACTTAGTAAAAAGTTTGATAATTCTTAAAAATGCAGTTTTTGGAGAGTGACATATGTTAATGCAAACATATGGAGAGGATATGCTAGGATCAATAGACAGTAGTAGTCATCCAAAAGTCACACAAGTTAAACTAGAATAGCCTGGAATGAATGCTAAAAGGGTTAGAAATATTGGTTCAAAAGATAGAACAATTTAAAAAAGAGAGCACCTTCACAATATAACTATTTATAAAGTAAGATGGACCATTAGGCTACCAAGTAGATATAATTGAGAAAAGTCAGTCACATATATTCTTACTACTAATAATAGGGATTCAACTACCTTTCAGGAGACTATGGTTAGTCAGGAGAAAAATAGATGAATGGGTATATAATGAAGGATGTGAAGTTGCATAAGGTTAAAGAATTGATTGCATCTAAAAAGTTCTTGTTAAAAAAGATTCATACTTCACAGAATGTGATTGACATGTAAACAAAGTCGATTATGGTAGAAAATTTCAAGCATTGTTTGGACTTAATTAATGTCTCGAGGTATTAGACATGGACACAATCCAACCTATATAGATAATATTAAACAAGGTGAAGATTGTTATGTATAACTCAGATATACATATATGCAATCTTCGAGGCATTTCTTATAGTTGTTGGTGGAACATGATATATTTGTCAACACATAGATTGTTATGTATGACTCATATATATATAGGTTTAATCTCATGGTGTTTTTGGATGAAAGTGAGTATTTCTTGAAATTCTTAAGTGAACAAGGCTTGGTACACAGTTGTAATTTTAGAAAAAAAAAACATGAGTATTTCATGGAAGTCTTTGATAAAACATGGTTATATATCAGGGCATGTTCTTATGTGGAATACAGATGTGAAAACAAAGGTTGGAATACATGAGTATTTATTTGGTAAAGGATTTGTTTCAGAAAGGACACAGTCTAAGACACGAACATGTCATAGCCCATGTCTTTGTACATGGAGAAGTTAGAAAGTTACACAACTGAGCTGCAAGCTGGTAAGAGCTCGTGTTTACATGTGGATAAAAACAGTAAGATAACTTATTTTAGTCATGTTTAAATTAGGTTAGTTTTAATAAGAGGCAAAATACATAAAAACGTATTAACTAGAGTTTACATATAATTATATTTGTGTAAATCTAATTTATATATATGAAATTTATAAGCTTTATAAAACGAATTTTAAATTCAATAGTAAAATCAATCACTTTTGTGTTTGAAGATATAAAAATACCTAATTGAAAATTTTCTTATATTTTTATTTATTTCTGTGTTATTCTTGTTGTGCCTTATTTCCGAACATAAGTTATTATAATTTGATCGTACTGATCAATCTGCTCTGTATGTATTTTGTAGGATACGTTTATAAGAAAAGTGCAGCAGTACTTCTGCAAATAAAAATAAGATGTTATTTACTCTTATTCTTAGCACTGCGAATCCGCATCTTACAGACAGGAAAGCATTATGACTGGGATATGTACCTTGTCATAACTGCCTGTAAGCATGTCCATATACGTCTGATTTTGAGGTAATCGTAATATGTCTCAAACTGACAGTGATGTTACTTCGAATCGGTACTTTGGTTGGCATATTTTAAATGCATGTCATCTATGTACTAAATTTTCTTTTCACATTTGACGAGGAAGTATTTACACAAATTTAGTTTAAGTTTTATTTTGATTTGTTTATGATACTAATTTTTTATTAAATTAAAAGTGATATAATTAAATTTTTATAAAAATTCTTATAAATACATTAATTTATTGTGGGTAGGAAAAATGTTTATTATTACATTAATTTATTGTGGGTAGGAACGAAACCGAGTCAGTATTACTTAAAACTTTAGGTCTCGTATAAAGTTCGAACAAGTTTATTTGAGATCTACGATTTGAGTTCAAATTGGATCAAAATTTAAGATAAAGGTTCGTAATTTATATTTGATCTAATCTGGATAATCTAAACTTAGTAAAATCAATTAGATTATTCCTAATTGTGCGTAATATTACCCCCTCTATTTACACGCTATCCTTATCTGCCCTCTGTCTGGAATCTCATCCAAACGGTCAATAACGGCCGAAAAAGGAGACCAAAACAAGAAAATAATTTATGCAGTCCACTGATACAATCTCCTAGTCCAGTGATGCAATGCCCAATCAAGACAATGGAATCTTTTCAGTGATGTTCTGTTTTTTGCATGGATTTGGAGAATAGAGAATGGAACAGAAACTACACAAGTGGCGCTGTACTTGGAAAAACCGGTCACCCGATTCACATGCGTGCCACGTGGCGGATCCATCGCCGTCTCTCTTCAATCCACAGCGTGGCTGGCATTCCCCTCCTATTAGTCAATCTTAAATAGTACTAATTTGCGTGTACCACCTTCTTAGTTGTGATTCAAAGATACAGAAATTTAATTAAACGACAAAAAGGGCAAATACATAAATATATAATATTTTTTCCGTAACTGTTAGTAAATTTGAAATTTATTATTATTATTAATCAAAAACTAAAACCAGTTCTCTTTTCAAAAAGATTAGAAGATATAGTTTGATCCATATGTAACCTTGAAGCAAAAACCCAGAGGGTGAATGGCGTGGAAGCAATCAACGGGAAAGATCACTTAATCATGCTTTGACGCTTCGTTTCACTTTCTCTTCCTCTGCATTCGGTTTCTGCTTCAATGCCTTGGTTTTGGTTTTCATAGGCTTGTGAATAGGTTCTGTTTATTTCTCTTTTTGTTTCTTTTAACTATGGACCCAAATGCTTTTTTTTTGCCAGGGTTATAATTATATTGTTGTTTTTCGTTTCTGGATGACTTTCGGATTTTATTTTCTCAAAACTTGTGGTTTTTTTTTTCGATTTCGATATCTTAAACATTGAATTCTGTGATAAAGTTGATGGTTTCAGTTTCAATTGAAGAATTTAGTTAATATGTCGCCATGGATATAATATTTCATTTATAATTAAATGTTTATATATCATGAACTGCTTGGTGGCTCCTAGAATTTCAAAACATTGAAATTTGGGTTTCCAGTGACTGTTATACTGAAAATTGCTTTCATCAAGGATGTGGAGTTGCTTGCTCAATGAATTGTTTGCGGTTTGTGTTGTGTGTGGATAAAGATTGTTCCTTTCTTTTTCCCACAAAATCTGGTGATTTCCTGTTTTCTGAAGTTTAAAATGGAGAGGAGAGAAAAGGATGAGAAGGTTTTTATATATAATTGTCTGTTGTTATGTTAGAAACTGCCCAATCTGGGTTGTTTCGAATTTCTTTACTTGCCATTGGTTTTGGCGCAGTTGAAAGGAGTAAAAGTTGGTGAGCAATATGTTTCTGTTTTATTTCTTAGAATTTCTTGTTTGAAACCATTTCAAATGCAACATTTATTTTCATAAAAGGCTTATGTGTTCCTTTCTGCGTTGATCTTCAATTGTAATCTTGAAATTCCTGTTGTTTACAGATACAAGTGTAGACACAGATGGAAGTTGGTGCTCTTTTAACTTCAGCTGGTATAAACATAGCTTTGTGTGCGGTGCTCTTTTCCTTGTATTCCATACTGAGAAAGCAACCGAGCAATAAGATTGTGTACTTTGGTCGGAGGCTTGCGTCTGTATGCTTGAGATCGGATGATCATTTCTTTCTGGAAAGATTTGTGCCTTCACCAAGTTGGTTGTTGAGAGCCTGGGAAGCAAGTGAAGATGAGATATTGGCTATTGGTGGCTTGGATGCTGTGGTTTTTCAAAGACTTCTCATTTTCAGGTGGGTAAAAACTGCCTGCATGAATTGATAATTCCATCTCTGGTATGTCCTTCTTGGTGGAGGACTAAGCTTTGCTTTTGATGGTTGTATTCCTGTCGATTGCATTTTAATGCTCAAAGGTACACTACTAGCTGATTTTGTTGAAGATTAGTGTTTGGACTTGAATGCCAGCTCAAGAGGTGTGTCAGAATTTTAAAATTTTTTGGGTGGCAATATTGACTCTTTAACGAGTTTGATTTCAGTTGAGACGAGCCTTTATAGGTTGTTAGAATATCAATACCGATTTGTTTTATGGTTAGGAAGCTCATCATTGTTTTTTGATTATATTGTTAGGCCTGCAGTAAAGCTGAGTTCATGATTGAAAAATGGCCAACTGATGTTTCTAATGCTTTAAGTTTCTTTCTGTCAATTCATTTTAGTGATTAATACTTGCGCAATAATGGATTCGTGTATCTATTATTCTATGTGAGTAATAACAGCTACTGCTTCTTTTCCCTCTGCAGTATACGAGCTTTCTCCATAGTTGCCATCGTTTGCATTTTTGTGGTGCTTCCAGTAAATTATTATGGCAAAGATATGCAGCACAAGAATATACCTTCAGAATCTTTGGAAGTATTTTCAATTGAGAATGTAAAATCAAATTCTAGATGGTAAGTTTTTCTTTTAAATAATTCTTTTGTATTCATGAAGCTGTTATAAAAATTAATCCATCTTGTTATTGGGTACTGTCCTACAGTAGGATCTGTTCAAACCTCTTTATGGATTATGAAGTGCTTTTATGTATCATTGCTCAAGTTTCCAATTGTGTTGCCTGGGTGACGTTAGGAATATTTTAGCCCTTCTTCTTTTCCTTATGTTTTTTTTCTTCATATCTTGTTCTTTTCCAAAAGAAGTATCTTTATGAAATCTAGCAAAATGAACCACTAACAGAATCAGAAAGAAAATTGTTGAATTTGATGCTATAGAAAGTTTATGGATTGCTGTTTCTGTAATTATTATCTGAAGGGACTTACATTGTCCTTATTCAAAAATGATGCAACTTATGCTTCACATCACAGAATCTGGTGACTGACATCGTCTTCTCTCTATTTATTTTGGTTGCTTTAATCTCCTCAGGCTTTGGACCCATTGCTTTGCATTGTACATCATGTCAATTGCGGCTTGTGGTCTGCTTTACTTTGTAAGGATGCAAAACTATACTCTCTTTCTTCTGCACTTGTTCCCAGCAGGTATACAAGCTTGGTAATTTAGCCTTATGACTCTTAAATGCAGGAGTATAAACGCATTGCTAAGATGAGGCTAGCACATGTAACCCGATCTTCCCCAAATCCAAGTCATTTTACAGTTCTTGTTCGTTCAATTCCATGGTCTCCAGGGCAATCATACAGTGATGCAGTGAAAAGATTCTTTACTGATTTTTATGGATCAGATTATTTGTCACACCAGATGGTATATGAATGCAGTATTCTCCATAAATTAATGGTGCGCATCTTTCTCCAGTGATTTCCATGTTGGCATTATATACTGCAAATTCAGTATTTCAGTATGTAAGATGTCTTATTTGATTCTTACTTTTTCCAATATATTTCCCAACAATATAGCTACTAAATAATGGATTCTTTTGTGTTCGCTATTCTCTAAATGGGTTTGTACACAAGTTATGGTGTACAAAAACATATCAAGATAAAAGTTATATGTCACACTTCAATTGATAATGCAATGTGTTATATAACTACCCAACAATTTTTGACTTATTGGTGGTATTTTGAAGATCTTAACTGTAGTAGTGAACACAGTGAGTGCTTACTGCTGTAAATTGATGTTTTCCAAGCCTTTCGTTTCTGTGCCCCCCTAATTTAAACTTAAATGAACAACATCATGCTTTTTATCATATCCCATGAAGTTTTCTGTTTTAACATTTTTTGAGGCTTGATTTCCTTGCAGAGGGATGCAGAAAAGGTTTGTCATTTGATTAAGGCTGGTCCTATGGATGGGTCGGATCCAAGGCCATGTTGTTTCTGTGCCTCAAGTACAACTTCTTTCAAAATTCTTTCTAGTGAATCTGGAAGTGTTAGCGATGGCATCAGCTTTACTGATTTGAATCTGGCTTCGCCAGAAAATGTAAAACTCTTGAAACAAACAAGTTTATTCATTATGTTTATTGCTTTTTAATTCTCATACTACTTCTCCCTCTCATGTTTCATGTGCAGTCTGTTTCTCAGTTTGTGTCTTTTATGCAAAACCTCTTAAGTTTTAACAAATGCAGTTAATAGTTTTTAAGTAGTTTCTATGGTTATTCTATTTTACTGTGTACTTGAATTGTTCTTCGTTATGATACAGGAGTGTCCTTCAGCTTTTGTGTTCTTCAAAACTCGTTATGCTGCTGTGGTTGCCACACGGATGCTTCAGACAGCAAATCCTATGTTGTGGGTCACTCAAATGGCCCCAGAACCACAAGATATTTTATGGTCAAACCTCTCTATACCATATAGACAGATGTGGCTCCGTAAGATAGCAACAATTTTGGCATCTGCAGTGTTCATGTTTATATTTCTTGTTCCTGTCACATTTGTACAGGGCCTGACTCAACTAGACAAATTATCTCGCACCTTTCCCTTTTTGAAAGGAATATTGAAAAAGTAAGTGCTCTCTCATCATCAAATTAATAGATTCATTCTTTTGGTCTTAATGTCTGTGTTTTGATCTTTGTGACATTTTTGTGCATGCAGTTTCTGTGTAACTTAAAATTCGTAACGGCAATGTTACTTCAAATGCATAGGTGGTTTGTGATATCATCCATAATTTGTCTTTTATTGTTCTTGGCGGATCTTGCGTATTGGTTTTGTTAGTGTCCAAAGGATGACATAACTAAATGATCTTCACGTCTATATTCGGTTTTCTACTTTTGTTTTCAATTTTTAATTAATATGCTTGTTTTCTTTTCTATGTTTGTTTTTAATTTTCGCTCAATATACTTGATTTCACTTTTGTTTTTAGTTTTTAGTTTGGAATTCTTTCAATTTGCATAACTTTTGAAAATCATCAGATATATTTTTAAAATCATTTATTAATAAATATTCTATAATAAGTAAGAGTTCATAGGAAGCTAAGATAAATTTATTATCAGTATTTATATTAGATGAAGTTAATTAATTAAATTTTACTTTTTCTAATTATAAATTGTAGTAGAAATTAATTACTAATATATGTTAATAAATTTTAAAATTACATAAATTAATTAATGAGAGAATTTAATTAATGGAAATATGAGAAATTATTAGTAATTATTATTTGAAATTTATTATTATATTTTATTCATAATTAACTTTGTTATTAGTTAAATATAATAATAAATATTTTAAAATAGATTCAGATTAAGCTTACTCAATTGATATCTAAATTTAGTTATTAATTACTAATAAAACTATAAATTATATATTAAAATTTGAGAAAATTAAGTATCTTTTTTTTAAAAAAAATCTTACATGATAGACAAAAATTGAATGGAGAACTAATTTAGTATTATAAACTACTAAAAATAGTATTGACACATATACAATATATGATATTTTATTGATAAATTGATAAAAATGAATTAACGTTACTTATTAAATATTATTTTACTTTTTGTTGTAACTAATGGTATTTAAATATGATAAATCAGTCAACTAAAAGTATTTCAATAATTTTTATGTATTATATATAAAATGATGTACTTTAAATTTAACCATTGATAATTATATTAATTTATCTTTTAGTTATTAATTAATATGTTTATTATTCATAACAAAAGTATAACTAATATTAACAATTAAACAAATCTTTTTTCAAGAAAAAAACAGTTAAACAATTTTTTATTTTTTTCTCAAAGAAAAAAAATCAAAATCTTGAAACAGGAAAAAAAGTGAAATTAAATAACTCCCAAAGTGTCCAACTTTATTATTGTGATGGATGCAATTTGTTAAAATATAATGGGTATGAAGAAATGAATAAATATCTGGAGACAATATATGCAGGGTATGTACGTGCTATTTCTTGTAAAAATGGAATGACAAATCACAACATATATTTGTTGGTCTTTGTTTGAGTTCAATAGTCGAGCTGATTCACAATCAAGTTATGGATCTGCACACAAAAATTTAAACTTTTAATTGTCATGTCAGGCTAACGTCCATATTTTGGGTTATAAAAATTTGGAATTGTAGTTTACATAGTTTCCAATAGAGCAGAATGGAATTATCTAGCCCAATTAGTATGGTTCAGGGATTAGGTGAATTGAGTTTAGAATTCAAAGATATCGTACTTTGCTGATCTCGCTTGGTAATAGAGCAGAATGAAATTATCTAGCCCAATCAGTATGGTTCAGGGATTTGGTGAATTGAGTTTAGAATTCAAAGATATCGTACTTGGCTGATCTCGCTTGGTTGGACTTTTATTAGCATGGTATTAAAAAGATCATGTCTAATTATTCATTTCTAGTTCTTATAAGATTTTCAATTCTTTTTGTTTAACATTCCATATTGATGTTTGTTATACTGAATGCAGATAATATTTAATTCATTCCTTAGTATATATATGTATGGCCGCCTGTATATCAGAACATCCCCATGCACAAAATTCCAATCACCACTGGCACTGAGGGTGGCTCCAAGTGATTAAACTGTGAAGTCCAATTTAGAAATCTGGTTGGACAGATGCACTAATGTTTGCTTGCAAACTTTGGGTTTAATGCAGGGCAATAATCAGCCATGTGGTAACTGGCTATCTGCCTAGTGTGATCCTGATGTTGTTTCTCTATACTGTTCCACCAATGATGATGCTATTCTCTTCGGTGGAGGGGCATGTTTCACGTAGCAGAAGGAAAAGGAGTGCATGTGTCAAAATCTTGTATTTCACTATCTGGAACGTTTTCTTTGTTAATGTTCTATCTGGATCTGTTATCAGTCAGTTGAGTCTCTTCACTAGTGTGAGGGACATACCTACCGAACTAGCCAAAGCAATTCCTTCTCAGGTGACTACCCATGATGAAAAAATGGCACATGATATATCATTTCCACTGATCATGCAACTCTACTAAAAAAGCTGATGTATGCTTAACATTTGATTCTGTTCTGCGCATGTTGTCGTCTTATAATTTTCGTGTTTAGTATTATTGAAGACAGTACTGCCCTTTTATCTAGTTGTTTTTATTCTTCTTCTCTTTTTTTTTTTTTTGTTATTGTGCCTCATTAAAGCAGCATTTATAGTTTTAAGTACATAAGTTTGTTTTAAATTACTTGTAGGCTACCTTCTTCATGACTTACGCACTGACATCAGGATGGGCAAGTCTGGCCTGTGAAGTAATGCAACTTTTTCCTCTTCTCTGCAATCTTATAAAGAAATTCATTCTGCTAGACAGTGAAGATTCATCCTATTGGCTTATGACCTTTCCATTTCACACAGAAGTTCCAAGGGTCTTACTTTTTGGTGTCATTGGCTTCACATGTGCAGTCATGGCACCATTGATATTACCCTTTTTGCTGTTTTATTTTGCAATGGCTTACCTTGTGTACCGAAATCAGGTAAAAATCTCTCCTATTAATGCTTGTGCTTATAATGCTATTTGCGTTAGATGTGTCATTAAATTATGTAGATTAAATTTTCATTAAATTAGCTGGATTTTTCGTTAGATAAAGTATTCCTGCCAACAAGCAAGCTAAGACTCCTAGAAGCTTTTGGATTGGAACAGTTTTTCCCAGCTGACTGTCATTTCAATTTTCTTAATTAAGTCCCTAGACAAATTCTTGATTCGATTCAATTTTCATGATCATGGTCCTCCATTTAGTGCTTGAAACCAACATCGCAAAGACAAATTCTCTTTCTTTTCTTTTTTCTTCTTTTTGTAAAATCTGTATTTAGAGTGAGGGTTAAAATGAAACAGAAGGAAGAAAGCTCAAAGAGAGCATCTTACTGAAGTTCCTATTTTCTCGTTTCAAAATTACTTCATGAATAAATATTGTCTTTTTCCATAGGATGGAGTTAGTTTCTCAAAAGGTGTAACTATAAAGACATGAGTGTAACAAACAGTTTCTTTGCCAAATGAGGTTTCCCTCTTTCTCTCTTTGTTTTTTATTTTGATGTATCAGAGTTTCAATATGTGGTCGACCTCAGGAACATAGTTTGTATGATGGATATGCTTAGCAACATTATGTATTTTTTCTCCTTTTCAGGTCGACTGAATCTTGTAAAATAATGTACCTAAGAATATTCTCTTTCTTTTGGTCTTGGTGTGGTGGGAATGGGGATAGTGGAAGATGTTATGGGGGTATTTAGAGAGGGGGATAGAATTTAATGCATTTATTAACTTCTTGTTTTCCTTCTGTAGATTCTTAATGTCTATTTAAAGATATATGACAGCGGAGGGCAGTACTGGCCTATTGTGCACAACACAACAATCTTTTCATTGGTGTTGACACAAATCATAGCCCTTGGAGTTTTTGGGATTAAAGAATCACCAATTGCTTCTGGTTTCACTATTCCTTTGATTATTTCCACACTTCTGTTTAATGAGTACTGTAGGCAGCGTTTCCTCCCAGCTTTTAGGAAGAATGCTGCCCAGGTGACATTTACACTCCAAGCTCACTCCGTCCCCCTCTCTCTCTGCGTCATGGTCCTGTTTCTGATAATATGTCTGCTCACAGGTGCTTATAGAGATGGATAGGCGTGATGAGGATTCTGGGACATTACGAGAGATTCATCAACAGTTGCACTCAGCTTACAGCCAGATGCCATTGGCTCCACGCAAATTATGCGATTCGGGGAAGACACCTCAGGATAAAGTTTGTGATCCTGAAGCCGTCAAGCCAGGTTTAGCACCGAGCCTCTTGAAACATAGGGACTCCATATTTTTGTCAAATTAATGTACTAATCTATTGACTGGCTTTTACATTTCAGGGGTGGAAGCAAGCGAATGTAATGCTGTTGTTAATTACAAGATAGAAGAATCTACATGAAGTCGATTTAGCTCATCACTTTTGTACATATGTCATATGTTGGTGGTATACCAAATCTCAACCCACCAACAGCAACCGATAGTAATTCCCAATACACAAGTTTCTGAAGGAATAGTCTCAGTCAAACATGTAACATCCAGGATTTTTTTTTCCTGGAAAATAATGCCAATATAATTAGCTGGAAAATACATTAGGGATAGAAATGAGGTTCCTTGTAGTTATGAGAGGTTAGTTTTTCAGTGTTATATCCAAATGTTTCTTATGTACGTTATTGATATTTTGATGGAGCCTGGAGGGTACTACAATTCGATGTGTATTATTCAACTATTTGTCAATTTTGGAAGCCCTCACGGGTATTTTCTTGTGTTTGAGCATATAATAGACTGCATGGATACTGGAATTCAATTAGCATGCCTGAAAAGTGAAGTTATGGGTTAACATTGATACATATGCCTGCCTACTATTAAATACTTGGGCCTGTGCAAAACTATTTGTATGATTGGCAGTGAAATGAACGGTGCTCACAGCAGAAACGGGTATTTGATAGCATTCATTTGGTGAGACAGCAATAATTATTCTCTGTATTTAATTCATTAGGTTTTTTAAATAGGTTGGTGATGAATATAAATTATAATTCTATATCATATTTATAATTAGATAAATTAAACTCATTTAATTTATCTTTAATTCTTTAATTAAATAATCTACATCCATATATCAAGAATATTATTTAACAATGCATCATTACCATCCAAATATTAGATATGTCAAAGTGATTTAATAAATTTTATTGTACATGGTTTTTTCATGTAAGTTCAATTAAAAATAGAATATGAAATTAATGTCTATTCTATTTGAGTCCAATTATAATAATTCTTCACTATTAGTAATCAATTCTTTTAATGATATTTGAAAATCATTTCCAAACTATCATTCCACTTTGGTCAATAATTTCTTAAATTAATAATAACATAGAAAATATTAAAACATTCTTCCTAATTACTTTAGGGTGACAAACAATATATTGATCAATAAACTATTTCTAAAAAGTTTGTCATATCCAATAACTATCAATTAACTACTCTTGACTAGGATAATATCGCAATTCATATATGAGATTCAAGGTCTTAAGTCAAATAGTTACTTACGCAATCATCACAATGAATATTCCTATATACACAAAAGCAATATTCCATATGAAATTCTCGTGTTAGTTCAATTTAAGGAACTTGTTCCCTAACAAGCACTTATATGTTCACTTTAGTATTTCCATATTTTAATCTATAAGATTGATTACTTTTTTTATAAGGAAGAAATATACTTTGTGCTAGTGTTTATACTCTATTAATGTTTAGTATTAATAATGCAATGAGTATAAACAAATTAGAAATAATACCTAAATGTAATATGAATCTTATAGTTATGATCTTAACATAACTTTATTTGCAAAGTATATTTATCCCATAAATTTTCTTTGATAAGTTAGTTAATTAAGGGCGTGTTTGTTTTCGTTTTTTTTCCCTGTTTCTTGTTATGGTTTTTATAAAAAATGAAACTTCCTCTTAAAACACGTTTGGTTCGTTATTGTTGTATTATGCTGTTTTCAAAAATAAAAAAATCACAACCGTTTCACGAAAACAGAAAAAATACGTTTCTCTAATATTTTACAACAGGTTTTCTAGTATTCTAAAACAGTTTTTTCACAAAAACAAATTTTCTCTTTGCACCGATTTCAGCATCTTTAGGGCCTTGATGCGATTTTTCTGGCGATTGCTCCAGGTTTGTGTTTGTTTCTGTTGCTTGCTACTGTACTATATCTCTATTATTCTGTTTCTATGATTTTTCCACGTATTTGTTGTCTGTGTGTGCTTTCGTATCTGCTTGTTATTTGTTTTATTTGTTTCTGCGATTTCTTCACGTATCTGCTACATTACTTAAGTTTTTGGCCTTTAGAAGATCGTTGTCTTTACATAATACAACACGAAGGAATGAAAGGATTTATTTTTAATTATGCTACATTACCCATGCATGTTACTGTAGATTACTTGTTATTCATTGTTTCTACAATTTCTCTATTTGCTTTGCTTGTGTGTGTTTTCGTACCTGTGGAGGAATTGTAGCTATCCACCAGCGAGTGTTGCTGATACGACGACTCATGGTAACGCCGTAACGGTACAAACAGTCGCTGTGCTGACCATACATGACCTGAGTCAAAGCATTCTCTCCTTCTTTTATTCGTTTATTTGCATGGAGCATGAAGTCTCTGACACTAGAGAGAAACCAGTGGCACATATCTCGTGTAGAGCATGGAGCATGGGTTATCGTCATTTTGCCCTCTATGGCTTTTCAAAAGCAAAAGTAAACACCTTTACACCCCGCTTACTCAAACATGACTTGCTCTAGAGAATACTCCGTGCTATTTGCTTACTCGAACCTGACTTGCTTTAGAGAATATCCCGTGTTAGAGCATCTCTTCTCTTGATCTACTAAGGCTGGGTTGGATTGGTTTAAGGTAGCGGAAATTCAATAATTGGTTCATTGACAGAGACAGTAGGTCGGAGGCGCTGTTTTTTCTGACGATGGTCAGAGAAGAGGAGGAGGAGGAGGCTCGTTAGCATTGTTGTTGGCCGAGCCTCAATGGCGGTGAAGATCCAGTTTTTTTTTTGTACACCTCTACCTCTCTCTGCTCTTCCTACCTTCCCCCTCGCATTCTTGACTTTTGGTTTTGTGGGTTTTGTCCCATTTGATTTCTTGAAGGCTGAGGTTCTGCATTTGACCTAGTTCAGCTTAGATTTGTGTCTGGTCCACCCAGTTAAGGTTGGTTTCTTAGTTCACCGTCAAGTTTGTTGTGTTTTTTGGGGAATAAAATTAATAAGATTTCAAGGAAATTACGCTCTTTCCTGTGGATCTACTGGCTA
>JAOQMQ010000006.1:4984569-4994755 GCA_027563845.1 Erythroxylum subrotundum
GCTTTTATTTTTCTTGATTCCATCAATGAAAAGTCTCGACCTTTACACTATCATCAGCTATTATTGAGTTTCTGACTGCCATGATAGGCTCTTATATCATATAAGAAAATAAAGTTGGAATGATTTCCTCAATAATTTCATTGATCACTGTGGTATGAATATATACACCAAGTTGTTACAACAGTCTCTCGAAATATCAGTAACGGCTAGATATCAATGTTATCTTAGGATATAGCTAGCAAACTAAAAGAAGATAAGTGATGAGTAATAACATGTGTTTAATTATTATCTCTACATTATCTCTAACAATGAGTATGAGTATTTAATAATGATAATCTTTTAGGTCTAAGATTTGCTTATTTCATTGAGAGAATATAATTGTGTGTAACAAGTCCGATAAATAGGGAACTACGACATCATAATCCTCATATGATCAAATTAGGTAGTGAAAACTGATTGGTTTCATTATCTTAAGTATTAGTTACACGCCCACTTTTCACTTGACTTTCTTATTAAATCATGTTCAAGCCATACAAATTTGATAAACTCAAACCACCGAATAAAATTTAGGGTTCAGAATTCCAAGGTCATTAACTTATATTTGCTGCCAAAATTCATGTTGTTCGTCGGATATAAACGATTATATAGAGTTGCTAGGATTCCGAGATCGTCATTC
Organism: Erythroxylum subrotundum; assembly: GCA_027563845.1. Taxonomy (NCBI): domain Eukaryota; kingdom Viridiplantae; phylum Streptophyta; class Magnoliopsida; order Malpighiales; family Erythroxylaceae; genus Erythroxylum; species Erythroxylum subrotundum. The sequence goes on from JAOQMQ010000006.1 coordinate 4,985,246, forward strand.
CCTCAGTATCCCACTTCTTGCGACTATATGAAATGCCACCGACGGTGGCTACTAATTTTTGTTCTCTTCTTCAAAAAGAATCAACTTTAAAAGTGGGGCAAACCCTCTTGGCTCTTTGCTTAAATATGTTTGCATTTGATAGCTAAGAACAAGACGATCGGGTCTAAACATAGGACAAACATCTTTTAAAATTTCTCAACCTGGTGACTGTCGTTGTCATTCTATCAACAAACATACGTGTTCTGTTCTGTTTCAATAATGCCCCATTTTAATATGTTATGTTTGTTATTCTAACATGAACAACTGACGACACAAGTCGTCGTTTGGCTATTGTCTCGGTTCCTGCAATAATCCTTAATCAAGGGTAGTGCTTATTAACGTCATTATATATAATTTGCCCAAAAAAAGAACGTCATTATGTATATTAAAAGAACGTGCATGTTGCAGAGTCTATGTTTTTGAAATTTTGGTTTTTTGTCAAGGGCTGTTTCTGTTGTGTTTGTTCTTCCAGAGGGATATTCCTGTTAACTTTACAGGGAGATATCAGTTAAAAAATTGGTATTTAATGAAGGATTGTCCCATTTGAGCTCGGGATTTATATATTGGACGTGCCTTCTTTTCCATGCCAGAGACTATGTGCTTGTGTCCACTTGGAGTAGTAAATACGAAAACTATATAATAGTCCCTAATATACACTAAACTATTAGATTAGTATCGAAATTCTTGTCAGAGTTTGAACATAATTAAAGTTTTGATTGCTGTCTTTATCTTAATTTGTAGTTACGATATCGAGCTGTTAATGAACATATAGCAGCTTTTCTTGTCATTCCTCGGAAACGAGATTATAAAAAATATGATTTGAAAGATGAAATAATAATGAATTTTAGTATGTATCTCACCTCTTTAACTTACATTTAATCTTTTTTTAATCGAATAAATATTTTAAAATGTAGGTTACATTTTAAAAATATGTAAATTCTTAATTAAAATATTTAAAAGATTTGACACATGAAAAAATTCAAGATAATTTAGTATTAAATGAATCATGAATCATAATCTAACATATCTTGTTTTATTTAAATTTGATTTAAAAACCTTATTGTCTTAAAATAAGATTTGAATAATATGTCAATATCCTTAACATTTTGTTGTTCAAATTAAATTGTACTTATAATTAAGGTTTCAATCATATAATTTCATATTGTAGAATCCAATCATCTTTTGTAATTTTTAACACAATTATGGTCTATAACAATTCACGACCCTCTTCCTCATTTTGCTTTTGCCAAATTTGTGTACAATTAAGGGAAATTAAGGGACATTAATGTTAGTTCATTTTGGATTTTGTAAAAAATCTGTGAACTGTGCTGCGCATTCTCTTGCGAGAAATGCTAGTTCGATGTCAGGTCTTGTTTATTAAAATTTATCATTCCTTGTTTGTATTTTTTCCGCTTTAGCAGCGGACAATTGCTTTTAACGAAGCTTTCTCCTTTTGATTTCAAAAAAAAAAAGGGACATTAATGTTGACTTTCTAAAGTCTACAGTCACATCCTCAATTAATAATGAAAAAGTAAATTATGACTCACAACTCTTACATAAAAATCCTCGAATGCAGGAATATATGGAAGGTTGTTCTTGCTAATTAGTGGGGTTATGAGGGCCAACTTTTGTAATGCCTTGACAAAAACAGCGCTGTACACCAATTTCTTGTCAACTAATTCCAAACAAGTTAGGACTAAGCCTACCAAACTTTACTTTTGTCAACTTGAAGACTTTGTTTAAATTTCAAAATTTACAACTGTAATCAACAGCGGGACTTAAGAGTCAGCCAAGCATGACGTAAGGAACTTCTTAGAACTTCAGGTTGAATAAAACTCCAAGCCATCTTTAGCTGAAATGTGTTGCTATCAGGCATATTGTTTGGCGAAATAAGAAACAAAAGAGGAATAACTCGCCAAAGTTTAATTTGTTATCTAGTGAATATCCAACTGGTTATGCACTCATTACATGCATCGACCATATCAATGGGAATTATGTAAACCTTCAATGCTTGCTAGAATGAAAAAAAAAAAATCAAGTGGAGTTTCAAGGGGGTTAGTAACATTTAAGTTCATCAAATTGGTCGTTAGGTAAATCAGGTTCTTTACGATCGGTAAATTCCATGAGAAAAATTTGACATATCTTGTTACTAGTTATGGCACAGAAAATGTTAACATATACTAGATTTGCAAGTTGAAAGGACAACAGCTACTCGAAACATGCATGCTCGTGGTTTTTCTTTAGTAAATTAATTGCTTCTATTTGGAAGTAGAATGCAATTCATCTTTGGTAAATCATCAGAGTAATGCTGCGGTAGTGCTTTGACTAAAAGATGCAGGCACTCACCTACTGAAACAATTCGGGCTACTTTTTATAGCCTGAAATTGCAGATATGGATTATATATGTGCAATTATAAAAGTGATGCATTTTTCCTAAAGAAATGAGTTTTCTCTATAAATGAGTCTGATGACCTAACATTTTACCATAAGGGCTTCTATATTTGTTGCTCATCTTTTTACTTCAGAAACAAATTTGGTTATCAAGCTTTATGGCGTTGAAGTATCAGGAGATTGTCTGCCTGAAATAAAATATAGTTTCCCAGCCAGTCATACTGCATATATAGCTATATTAGAGGTCGAATCCATATGTACAAAAAACACAAAAAAAAGAAAAAGCTACAAATTCCCGCTTGAAGCCTTTTTAATCCCTGGAGAGCTTAGTTTCAGGTCTGACATTCAAATTTTCTTCCAGATAGAGATTAAAAAAAAAGGCATATGGTTAGGGTTAGTAAACCTTACCAAACATTCGAGATATTAAAAGCCACGTGCAGAAACTTAGATATCCCATATCTACTTATCCGAGTTCATGTTGGGAAATGTTTATAGCATATAACGAGCCTAATTAACCTGCATGTTGTTCAAGTCTATGCATATAAAGAAATTTCAAATGCTTGCCAGAAAACACAATCTTCAACATCCAAGTTAGGGACCAGTACGTTCTAATTTCTATCTACAACAAGTCTTCAATAGGACATAACCAAATTTACTGCAAAAGAAACTTAGTCTGAACTCGGAAGTACATTGAAAGAGAGCTGGCTCAAGGAACAGGAACTGGTTAAGATAAAGCTTGCCCTAAACAAAGATTTCACAAAATGATCAAATAATTAATAATTACTAGGGTTGTCTCTAAGATTCCAACACTCGCCTCTCCTATTCCTAAAATTCTATGTATGATTCATGTACACAGTTCAATATTACACCAATCCAGGATACCTGAGGTCATGAGAAGAGAATTCTTGAAGAAACCTTGGTGGTATCCCTTCGCAGTTCGTCAAAGTTACAGGAGGGATAGGATAGATTTGAGAGCTCATATCACCAAAGCTGTCGATTATGACTTCACCAGGATTCGAAGTTCCAGTTCTGTAGTTGACCATATCATCACTCAACAGAAATTCCAGACCATCCAATCTTTGTGAGTTGCTGTGGTGAATTCCCTCGAACCCCTCGGGGAAATTACTTCGTCCTTCTAAAGTCGGCAATCCTGCCTCGTCTAGTCCATACTGTACGATTTGAGACCCACTGTCGACATTTAAGGCCTCCACTGAAGTAGAAGGTGAGATACTAATCAACTGGTGATCGTAAAGTTGTTGGCTATGAGATATATCCATGGGGTATTGAAGAGAGCTTGTGGTAGGTTGAATGAGTTGATATTGAGGATCCGCACAAAACTTCCCTCCAAGCTTGATAAGTAATTTCCTAATAGAGGCATGGTCGTTAAGACGTGGTTCCTGGTTAGAGTATGGTATAGGAGTCAGCACATGCAACTCTGGCCAATAAGGATTTACGTTAACAATATTGTTATCAACTGATGAAGCCACTGGATTATCCTTTCCTCTTCCCATCTCTTGTTTTAGCCCACTACTTCTACGAGCCTGTAGTTCTTTGCGCTGCTTTCCAAGTAGCTTCTTCTTCAATCTTGTGTTCCAGTAGTTCTTTATGTCATTATCGGTCCTTCCAGGCAACTGTGCTGCAATTATTGACCATCTGCTCCACCAAGGAAGCTGATTATAGATTTGGAAATAAGAAAAGAAGTAATTATACGTATTGTCAAATATGTATGTACCTGCTCCCAATACTGATGTAGAGGCTACAGATTATGTTATCTTCTTCCTCGGAGAAGCCTCCATGCTTTAAATTTGGACGAAGATAATTTAACCATCGAAGACGACAGCTCTTCCCGCATCTTTTAAGACCTGATTCAGCAAAAAAGAAAAAGAAAAAGTCTCAATTTGTGCATTAAACTTAACAGAATCAATCAAAATATATAAATACACTCCAGCTAAAAATTTGATCTGAGTTTCATTTCCTTGTTGAAGTAGTCAAAGAAAGAGAAAACAGAAACATGTAAGGAGAAATCAATGGAGGATAAAAGGGTTAATTAGTTATCTTTGGACATATACCGATCTTTTGAGGCAAAGCAATCCAGTTACCGCCAGTTCCATGCTGCTCTATGTAAGATTTGAGCTTAGCATCTTCTTCCGGTGACCATGGACCTTTCTTCACGTTAGCTTTGTCGCAACAAGGAGCCCTTCCCATACCTTATTGATTCTTTGTGTTAATTTCCTTGATCTTGATTTTAACTAACGAGTTCACAATAACGAGAGAGAGGGAGAGAGGGAGCGAATGTCAAAGAGAGATATGGAAAGGCATAAACATGGTTCAACAGCCATATGAACTTTAAGGAGTGTCGCCAGAAAATGAAAGTCCTAGCAATAGAAAATTGGAATGCCAGAACACTAGTGCTTGGGACTTTTCTTCTTGTCTTTCTTAAACCTTAAGCTGCGTCATAATCAAATATTAATATCATAGGCATTCGTCGCTTGCATGGCACAGTAAGTCTGATTATCCTTATCTTTGAATTGGGTCCTTTACTTATTGCGTCCTTGACATGTGATAACTAAGCATTTTCTTTTAAAAATATTCTCTCTCTATTTGTATATACCTAGTAAGAGAGATACTAATTAGTTGCTGATTGCTCTTTCTTCTTGGTTTTCATCAGATTATTCAATTCTAAGTTCTAACTATACTTCAATCTGTTCTTAGTAGATTATCATAATAATAACTCGTTTTCAGGTATATCCACATTTATATATATATGTTGCTCGGTCATTTATCACGGTGTCCAATTCAGATAGAAATATGACACGCCTTGGATACCATTGGCAGCGAAAGCATGCATTGTCGAGGAGTGATTCATATATTTTTAGACGGTATTTAACGTTATCATGTGCTTAACAAGGAAAGAAGCTTTTGAGAAAGAGTACAGATGCGTATAGGGAGTAGAGCTGCAGGAGCACCAGAGTTTCCGCATTACGATTTAATAATAGTGTTAAGGATTTTTGTTTTATTGGAGTAGTAGTACCACTAAGCAACATACTTATCATTTAGGGTTTCCATGATCCATACTATAAGAAGAGTAATTCTACATATAAATAGAGTTATATTTAATCGAAGTATAATGTTTTGTGTTCTCTCTTCTTTATAAGCAATAGCAGGCTTGTACTTGCTAGCAGTCTCACAATTGTTTAGTTCCAAGTTCTAAGTTTCAACAAAGAATATCTTCTATATAGATAACTAGTTACCGTATAGCAATCTCATCGAAATGTTATATTTTACATAATCTAGTGAAGATAATTCTCAAAACGTAATCAAGAACATTAAATGGTTATTGTTCATGTTATCCCAATTAATAAAATACTATAATGATAATTATATGAGAATTCAATGATAAAATGTTAAAAAATAAAATGCTGCTACATAAAACTCTTTATATAAAAACAATAATTTGATTTATAAGTAATAAAATTGCAAATAATCGATCTGGTGATTGACATCTTCTATGTATGAAATATTCAGTCTTTATATTTAATATATGAAATTAAGTATGAAGAAAAAGATGATTTATTTAATGAAAATGTATATTTTATTTTCAAAATAGATATTCACAGTGAAATCATATTGTTTCTTGAAATTAAAAATTTACACTTACTTATCAAAAAAATTATTCTTATAATTCTAAATATTTGAAAGTGGAATTTAATATTTCTATTGAAATATGAAACATGATTCATATGTATGTATACTTTCACCATCATATATACAATTCACTTAATAACACATACTATAATAAATTAATTTTTTTTAGAATAATCAAAATTTAAATATATTATTCCATGACTTTTATACAGGTAAAAGTTAAGTGATTAAGTATTCATGACACTTTATTTCTACCAGCACGTCGATTGATTAATGAACGATAATAAGAATGAGATTGATCTTAAGTTTAATATATTTCATAATTTGGAATTTGTCCTATCAATTAAAGTTAATCAGGCCACTTATTTGTCATCTTGCTTCCAAATAATATCATTCTTTAGAAGTTAATATGATTAGATAGTAGATGGGAATGCCAGAATAAATGAGAGAAATTAATCGAGGAAAACAGAACTATTGTTCCTTTTACTCGTATTCACGGGATGAGAGATTTATGTGGTTGCTTTGCTTAAAATCTAACAAATACAAGGTCAAGGTAAAGATGCAATTAGCGTTTGTGACACTTAAGAGGGCGTAATAGACAAAGAGGGAAGTACGCAACAAGGGGAAGAAAAGCATTGATTATTAGTCAATGTGTTAGTAGCGAAGGTCATAAAAAACATAGGTTCGCACGTAAGTAGTTTCTTATGTTTGGTTTTGCGTGCAAAGATTTGTAGATTTTCAAGGTTGGCCGGAGGCCTGGCCTACATGGGTTGAAAAATCCCTCTTTTAACGATCAGGACATCCTCAAGCCATCGGTTCCAATTTTTCTTCTTCTCCAGGCTATATTATTCATCTCTCTTCGCCACAGTTCCCATTTTCTGCCTACTACCAATCATCTTTTGACAGGATTACTTGATATGACCTAACAATCAATTAATTTGTGGGCCTTCTCCAAATGATTGGTCATGTATACTCCAAATTAGCATCAACCCTGCTAATTTCTCCGTTATAGAGCAACCATTTTAGAACTTTCTATGGTTTAATCAACTGGAATCCACCATGAAAAATCACAAAATCTCAACTGGGTAGACATGCTGTTTGAAGGTAAACATTTTCCTGTGTTATTCTAATTTTCTTGGGCTGGTAAAGCTGGAAACTGTAATTTCTCTCTTCAAAAGAGGAAAATAGGAAAAGAAATAGTTGTGCCGACTTAAAATGAGCCATGAAATGGTTGGTGTATGTAGTTGTTGGGCAAGAGGAAAGTTAGGATATGCATATCATGACACTTGACATGGACAGGATGCGAATCCTATGCAGATGCATGAATTCAACAATTCACAAAGTAATGACCTGGTAAAATTATCTTCGAATGAGACGTTGAATATTTTCAGCCACGTAAAGTTTGATTCTCTTTGGATTTATTTCAATCCAAAGATAAATAAGGAAATGGCTTATGTCGCACCAGGAACAACTGGAACATGCATGCATGCATCCTCGCACAAAGTGCTTCACAATACTAAATTTGCAATATTTTAAAACGTATCGCTTAAAACTAATATAATGCAACGATTTTGAAATATAACCTATATTAATATTAATAGGCAACGCTAATAGTAATTTGTTTCCATATATTTAAAAAGACAACAAAATTAAAATATTGTTGCTATAAAAAATTTTATAAGCAACAATTATATCCTTTACTAATTTAAACAATAATTAAGGGTGACAATAAATAGCATTTGACTCAGACTCACTTTGGCCCAACTTCTACCTAAGTCTAGACACAATCAAATTTATTATTTAATTTTTTAAAATAAAAATAACATTATTTTTTAAAAAATTTATTATTTTTTAAAAATTTTAAATTTTGGATTAGGTTGAACCGGACAATCCAAGCTCAAGTCGAATCAAGCCAAATCAGACTAAAATGGGTAAACTTTGTCATAATTAGGTTGGACTGGACAATCCAAGCTCAAGTCGAATCAAGCCAAATTAGACTAGAATGGGTAAACTTTGTCATAACTAATAACAATTAAAATATTATTTTTTAAATTAAATTATATATATATATATATATAACAAATAAATAATTTTATGCATATATTATACCTTTTATAATATTTTAGGTTTAAACACAGGCGCCAAAAATGTTGTGGAATTTTAACTTTCCCTTTGAAAAATTAAAAACTCATCGGTGACATTACGACTCACTTACCCTTCTCGTTGTATCTGTCGATCTCGGTAGCATGATTGTCATCTTCAATTTATATGTCTGTTAATGCTGATGAAGACGCCAAACCCAAGTACGTGATCTTCAGCCTATAGCTTATTTTTTGGGTTTTAAAAATATAATGCATCTGTAGGTTTGTTTATGCTTGTTGTCCACTAATGAGAAAAGTTCAGATTTGCCCTGAATGTGGTTGGAAAAAAACATATATCACAAATCTCTTTTCATACTCAATTTTTAAACTTAATTTAAATTGATTAAATTTAATTATTATAATTAATTTTAAATTTAATTTTAAAATTAGATTAAATCTTAATAATTATATTAAATTAATTTATTTATATATCACAATCAAATCGGTAGAGTTGGTTTGATTTTTAAAATATTAATAGTGAAAAATAAGACAATCTTAATGTAGCGCCCCCTTACCATAGGATACATACCAGGACGCCCGCAGGTCATTCCGGAACATATCCTATGACAAGAAAGAACTACGAACAAATACCACTATACTCTACATGGCATCATAATAATAAAACATCAACATAAAATCACAACTTTTTAAAACCAAACCTTTTTCCATTTCATTTAATCAAAATCAGTAATTTATACAACTGTCAGTACATCAGTATTTCACAAAGTCTAGTACAAGCAAGCTATCTAGCTAAGGAAAATACATCAGTCCTAACTGGGTCATCCCAAAAGTCTCAGCTGACCGACCTGTAAGCCATGACTTCTCTTGCCAACACGATCTCCACGGCAGGAAAAGTCCCTCTGGAGCTAGGAATCTACTCTCGGTCCTGAAAAAAATATGTTGCAATTTTGGGTGAGTTTGCGAACTCAGTGAGGAATTATCATCGATGGTTTACCCAATTCATGCAACACTCAAGCAAGTCACAGTTATTTCGCAATTTCACATTCCGAAGTACCACATGATTGCACGCAAGCAAATCACAATTATGTCACAATTGCATATTCAGAAGTATCACATGGTTGTTATCACATAAATATAAGGCATTTTCGCCTTTCACTCAATCAAAAATATTCAATCAAATGCATATGAAATGCATATGTGACACTTTTCTCCTTTATTACGGTATTGTGACCGAGCGCCTAAACTGTCCCAATATAGGCGCATTAATCGTTGAGCCTGAGGCTCTGAATCACTGTGGGCTCGAGGCCCAAATACATTGAGCTTTTAGCTCTCG
>JAOQMQ010000006.1:5000164-5046713 GCA_027563845.1 Erythroxylum subrotundum
CACAATACATATACAAAAACACTCATTTAAGTTCATTTAATATTTCTAAATTTCACTTAAAGACCGGGGTCCAACATCAAGTGAGGCAGGTTGGAAGGTATAGTGACAGGTGTGGTGACAATTATCAAAGAGGGAGAAGGGAAGGGGTTCAAAGCTAAATTAGTAATGAAAGAACAAAAATGCCATGTAGATTGGAGTATAAAGGAGTAGCAATAGGTAACAAAATTGGTAGGAAAAGAGAGGAAAAGTAAAGCTTGATAAGGAGAGAAGACAATGAAGAGTAGGTGATTTGAAGAGAAGGGAAGAAATTGACATTGAAACAAGAACTAAGTGATTGGAAGGAGGGAGTAGAGTGAAGTTGGTACCATTAAGAAAAGTTACAGAGAAATGAGAGATTCTCACATTAGTCATACTAGATAGCTAAGATGTGTGTGACTATGATCTTACTCTATACTCCTAATTGTTTTAACATCTCTTCATTAAATCCAATTTATAGAGAATTTATTGGCTTCTAAACAAAATGAAGTGACATGTGATTTTATATTTATACAAATTTTATTATTATTATTATTATTATTATTATTATATAATAGTAAAAATATATTTGAATTAAATATATTTTTAAATATTTATATATATAATCAATAACATATTTATTTACCTGTAAACTATTTTTAAGAATATTAATATAGAAAAATCTGCCATGAAAATATCATTTATTATCTTTTGATCCAAGTTATAAAGAATTTATTGATTTTAAACAAAGTGAAGTAGCATGCCATTTTCACATTTATTTAAATTTCATTATTATCATTTAATATTTAAAATATATTTAAGTTAGGTATATCTTAAAGCAATTTCATATATGAAATTTTGTTCACAAGCTTAATTACATGAATTTTTTTAAAAATAAATATTAGTGTAGACAAATATAGCATAACAATTATTGATTGAATTTATCAAAACTAAATTTGTAATTTTAATCAAAAATTACTTAAATTCATATTTAAAATCAATATTATGTTTATTACTTTATTAAATTTCTAAAAAAATCTTACTAATATTTCGCAATATCACATATTATGATTTAATAGCTTGCAAATAGTCTCTTTAACAGTTAAGGGTAAGGCTACGTATTTCTGAATCTCTCCAGACCTGACGTTTCAGCGAAATTTTTATTAAAATATTGTTGTATGATTTAATAACTATTTGTCACGAAAACAAATTAGTCTGAGGTTATAATGTTTTTTTTCTCTTATCTATAAATGATTAGATTGAGTTTGATTGGTACTAATTCACAATTAGAAAGAGAAATAAGCAATTAATTCAAGTAGCATCATAAAATTACATCAGGATGAAATATAAATTCATTAAAAGACAGACAGTTTGACTTGTACTGAGTATTTCAAGGATACTATCCATAATAAAATTTTAAACTTACTAAAAACTCACTATATATTATTCTAATATTTAAAAAACACTTGCATAAAGTTTGAGAGAAATTGCTAGCAAATACAGAAGTACTGCATGTGAGGCAAAAGAGTAACAAAGAAGTTGGGTTATTATGATCATTTTGGAATAAATTAAAAATAAATCGCACTAACAATTAAAGTTTCATCAACTTACTTTACACAATCTAAATAGTTATCTACGACACATCCACAAGGAAAAAAGTCACCGGTTCAACTCATTTTATCCTTTTCTTTCTTTTGGTAAATTCAACACAATTTGTTAGTGAAGCATTAGTGAATGTCATAGTATGTAGAACACTATTCAATCACATCAATAACTAGACGATTATTTGTGCCCAAGTTTTGCAGTTTTTAAGAGATTATCAGGAAGGAGGCAACACGGTTGGAATCACACAATCCGGCGAAGTCAAACACGAAAACTGTAAAATGGTGCTTCCATTTGAATCCACACAACAGTTCTAAATCCACACAGCATCGTTCACTTTGGTGCTTCCATTTGAAATGTCAGTGTATAACACCAATAGCATAATTTAAAAAGTTGGAATAAAAGAGAGTTAATGGATTTCAGTAGTCCAGCGTCTCACATCCTCAATCGCACCAGTTTGAATTCCCGATAGGATTGAATAAATTTGGTGCGAGACGGACTCCACCCCCGTTCTGTATTCAATTCTACAAAACAAACATGAATGTTTTCACTGGTTAATTAAAGATGGAAGAAATCCAGTAATAGATATTGCTTAATTCAAACATATTAGGATCTTTTTGGTCACTCGTTATGTTGTTAAAGTTGTTCACTTAATGAATTTTGATAAATAAAGTGGTAGCAGATTACCCTTTGCCTTGGTATGTAACACTGCTTACAGGAGCAACAAGTACAGCAGTCCCAGTGCAGAAAACTTCGTCAGCATTCATCAATTCATCTATCGGTATGGCGCGCTCTTCGACCTGTTTACTCGCAATGTTTTAAACTATGATCTTATTTCAGCAATAACAGTTCAGATTTTACCTTGTAACCAATATCACGAGCAATCTCTATGACGCTTTTTCTTGTGATCCCTGAAAGTATAGTCCCATTTGTAGCGGGAGTAGAAATGACGTCACCCTAAGCAGGAAAAACATAACATCAGACACAGTCAATCCGAATCCAAAATTGGTCATTCTCTCCTGTTGTTCCTTTAGCCCTGGCAAGCCCCTTCTTCCACTCTGTTACTAATTTATCCATTTTATTGCATCCTGATATGTAGTAACTAATATATTATGTTCTGATCAGTGTGGTGCCTATGAAGTATAGACATTAGTTCTCTTTCTATTCCCTTCTTAGATCTAGTGAAAGCTAAAATATGTCTGGACATTACTTCAGAATCAAGACCGAAACTGAATGTTTTCAGACGATACCTTCACGAGAAAAGTGTTAGAACAATTTCCCTCTTCCAAGTATTTGTTTTCCCAAGAGTCAATGTACAAGATATCTGTAAATCCCATGCTTCTTGCTCTACCTGTTGCTTTTAAACCCTACAAAGTGCCAACTACAAGAGTAAGACCAATTTAGAATATTGAAATAGAACTGTATTAAAGATCGTTCTATACAGGATTCACTAACTTGGGCATAGTTGCCAATTGCTTTCACATCTCCAGTTCCACCACGAGTAGAGCGATGATATTCCTCCTCAACATACAAGTTCAATGGTAAGCCACTCTGTGTAGGCATGAAATGTATACAAGGGTTTCAGTCAGGAAAAGTTGATAGTTAATATTGACTTAAGAATATACCCAGACCTTGAAATAATTGTCAACTGCTGACGCATATACGAGGAACGTGTACGCAGGCGCTGGCGCGAAGCCCAATACAGGACCACTTCCCATGAGCAAGGCCCTAAGGTACAAAGACCCTTTGCCTGGAGGAGGAACCTGTTCAAAACGTGACAAAAAGTGGGTTTGGCTTATGTCTACTTTGGTTTTTTTTTGGTGAGAGCTTATGTCTACTTTTGTTCAGGAACATGTGAGATTATCAGAGATAATTACCCAACGTTTGTTAGCAATGACAGTTTGTTTCACTGCATGAACAAATTGGTCAATCGAGGGAGACGGCATGCACATTCTGTCAGCACCAATCTTCATTCGGATAGCATTTTGATCAGGACGGAAGACAAGAAGGTTTCCATTTGCTTTTCTGCAGGCTTTTACGCCTTCAATCAGTCCCTGAAAGAAATAAATTAAGAGGTTGCTTGCTTGTAAGTTTGTCTTGTAAATTGATAATTCTTAACAAGCACGTCCAATTAATGGAACGACCGGATATATTGTGAAATTAGCAATATGGTTACGGGTCCATACGAAAAGGAAAGTTAGACCACACACAAACTCAAGTGAGGTTTCATTCTAAAATCAATTGGCAATAAGTGGAGTAATTAATTAGGCTCATATGTTATTCTTCTTTCCCCTCTTTTTCTAATATGGGACACTCACATATCGGTATTATCAACACTCTCTCCAAGTACAACTGGGACTACATATCCAGTTGTCATTTGAAATAAACACAGTGGTAATCGGACCGAACCACTAAAACTGGACATCTAAACGGATAACCGAAAAATTAATAATCCAGACCAAACGTGCTTTAATACCGTATGAAATTAGCAATAAATTTACGGGCTCATACGAGAACGAAAGTTAGACCACACATAAGCTTAAGTGAAGTTCTATTCTAAATTCAATTGACAATAAATAAAATAGCCTACTAAATTTATATATTAGTCTTCTTTCTTCTCTTTTCCTAATAGGAGAAACTAACACGTCAGTATTATCTACATATATCGTGATCTAAGCAGTAATTGAAGTGGAAGGTGAAAGAACTGAGTGTAGCTTTTGCCTGTCCATAATTTAAGACCCCTGCAAGGGGACTCAGTTCAACGGTCTTGTGGCGAGTAACCTGTCCCTGCTCGAAATTCCCGTCTCTAGAGCATCGCATCGTGTACATGTAGCCAGCTATCACGCGGCCAAACCCAAGATTGTCCCAATCCACATCAGCATACTCACCGATATCGCTATCACCCACACCAAGCCAAAAATCGAATTATGGATTGGACAAGATTATCACATTTTTCACTAACAGATCAACTTTTCTTAATCTACAAAACCAGATGAAAAAATGGAAAAATAGTTTCTTTTTTTTTTTCTCTGGGATCGCACAAAGATTAGCCTAATAGAAATCTACAATATAAAAAAAAAAAACTGACTTTATGCTATATAACATATAAACAGCAGTCTCGTGGGAAATTACCTGGCGGTAGATGATCTGCTTTCTTGTTGCAGAGAAGATGCACCGCGAAAAGTGCAACAAAAGTAAGCTCCATACTGAAACATGCGTAACGTGACATGAGCGGCTACTTATCATTGAGGGAATGCATGTATTCTATGCTTAAACAGAGACACTCTAAAGGACCAACCTTTGATGAAAATGAGCCAATTGCCAGAGTTTGAACCAGATTACCAACATGCGAGCTTCGTCGAATCATTGTCGCCATCGTTGTTGGTTTCCTTGCTGCAACTAATCTAGTAAAGCAACTAATGTCGGTCGCCAGCAATGGAGGAATTATTAATCACCGTATACCACGCCTATTAAATTTTGATCGAGGGGAACAATAGAAACAAAAATAAAATGTTAAAAATGTATGGAAAGGTAGGCCTCGAATGATAAGAGAGCACGTTTTTAACTTGTCGGATTTATACTTTATAATATCCTGCCATAATAAAAAAACTAACTGTGTTAAAAGTTCAATCACACTCAATAAGAAATATTAAAAAATGTCATAAAAAGAATAAAAATAATTTATATAAAATTTCAAATTTCAATAACTTGAATAAAAAGACTGTCTATTTATACAACACATTTATTGTATTCGTTTGCCAAAATCTAAAAACAGATACGAAAAAACATAATTTGACATGATATGCTGAGAAAAAGCGATGAATGACCAAGCTTGATGCTACGGCTTCTCTCACTCGTTGTTCATAATTCATAAATGTGAAATGTACTAGATATCTCCCACCAATCATTTGAAAAGACTTTTGGAGAAAAGGTAAATGACTCACACTATTAGTTGGAATTATTTATAAACTAGTGGTAGTAGTTGGCTCCACCTTTAAAACGACCTAAAAGGTAATCTATATATACATATATATATATATATATATATATATATAGGAGAATTAGAATCTAGTAGTTCCAGTTTTTTTTTTTTAATATCAAATTTTAAGATAATAAATATTTAGTTATGAAATCAAGATCAGTTTAAAATACCAAAGACTGTTTATGGTTGAAATAGTTTAATCATTTAAGATATAGACACATTAAATATTACTTATGATATTATTATTAAAATTATAAATTTAATAAATTTGAATATATAAATATTGCATTATGCAAAATTAATGCATAGATGTATATATATTAGAAGTAAAAGTAAATTAAGGTATATAAAATTTTATTGTTCGTGTATTTCAAGCGTTCTGAAATCTGATTAGATATCAAAGTATGATAAAAATTGCTCTAATTTTATGTGTATTACATAAACGTAAAAAATTTAAGATAATAAATATTTATTTATAAAATAAAAATTATTAATTAAAAGTGTATTTCAATCATTTTGATAGTTGAGTATATTAAAAAATATAAATTATAGTTATCCAGTTCATAATTATAAATACCTAAGTACATATGCATGTTAGAGATGTGAAAGTAAATTAGTATATTAAAATATTTTTATTCTTTAACATATATTTCAAATATTTTAAAATTTATGTATATTAAAATCTCTTCATAATATAGTAATTATAAATATTGAAATAAAGTATGATGTAAAATTAATACATAAAAGCATATTTATTATATGTTAAAATATGCAGAATGTGTATAGTATAATAATATAAATAGTGACGTGAATATGAAGTTTTAAATACATATAAATTAGACCTATATCATACTCAATAAAAATAATATTTTAAATTATATAACTACAATTATTTTCATTAAGATATGCCATATTACATATTTTGGTGAAAATAACTCATATTCTACACTTACTTAAAAAATATTTTTAAAAAAATCAAAATAAAATATATTTTAGAATAATTAAATTTATAAATCAAGGTATAATATAAAATTATATACAGGTTCATTGTGCTAATTAAATATCATTTAACAAAATAAGATCCATCATAATTTACGTTCATTCTTTAATAATAATGTATAACTTATATTAGCATTTATTTTGCATAAATCAATTACAAGATGTAGATATAATATAAATCATTTTAATATTTTAAAAACTAAAGCTTATTACAATTATTAAATATATTTAATCGTGATAATGTTATTATAACTATTTTTTACATCTTTGTGTACTAAAAATGAATTTAGTATTAAACTTACAAAATATTAATTCCCAAGATAAGTAACTCTAATTTCTTTGATGAATTCAAATCTATTGTTTATTCTAGCTTTTTTTATAAGGTGATCTCTAAAATCACAACAAACATGCTTGAGGCAATTTTTGAGATGTTGGTTAGTAATAACCAAAATGTGTTCATATAAGGAAGCAGGATATGGGAAAATATATCCATTGTCCAATAACTTTTGAAAGCGTACCAAAGGATGAATTCTCCACCAAATTATGCATTCAAAATTGACTTCAAGAACGCCTTTGATTGTGTGGAATGGAGGTTTATTCTTATAGTGTTGGAGGTGATGGGATTCCCCTTTATATTCATTAAATGGGTAGAAGCATGTATAACCACCACTTTTTATTATATACTAGTGTGAATGGGGTACCAACGAGATTACTCAAATGCGCAATAGGGCTTAGACAAGGAGACCATATGTCTCCATAATTGTTCATCCTTTGTATGGAGGTTCTAACTCTATTGATGCACTACAATATGAAGAAAGGAAAGGGATTCAAATTTCCCAGCAAATGAAAAAAGGTATCTCTAATCAATCTATGTTTTGTTGATGACTTTTTACTCTTCAACAAGGCTCATTCTAGTTCAGTTAAGATCCTAATGTCCTCTTAAAAGCAATTTGGAGAAATATCAGGAATAGTAATCAATCTGGCAAAGAGTCATTTTATACTAGCTAATAGTGTATACAAATTAGAAACTAAGATAGATGCAATCTCTTCTATAGAAAGGAAACAATCTCTACTCCGCTATCTAGGGCTACATATCACTATAAGAAGGATTCATTTATATGATCCTTTAATTGAAAGAACACATCTGAGATGAAGCTTTCAAACTAATAGATTTTTATATTTTGGGGGAAGAATTCAGCTAATTAAATCTATGTTGAATTCCTTATAAGTTTATTAGTCTGCTAGTATTTTCGTGGCTAAAAGAGTAATGAAGGCAATAGAAAAGTTAATACGAAGGTTTTTATGGGGAAAGTATAACTTTGAGGGAAGGTTAATGAAATTGAGATGGGATGAGGTTTGCAAGTCTAAGAAAGATGGGGGCCTAAGAATAATCCCTATTGCCACTACCAACAAGGTGTTATTACTAAAAAATATTTGGTTCATTCTGTGTGATAAGGATACAATGTGGATCAAATAGGTTCACTCATATATTCTTAAAAGGAGATTATTGTGGTCCATTTCTCCTAAGGACTAAAATCTTACTTTATTAACAATCTGATGAGGCTAAAGGAAATTATGGAGCCAGGAGTTCACTGTAAAGGTGATAATGGAAAGAAAGCAAACTTTTGGTATGATAATTGGATGGGTCATGGTCCATTAATTAGAATTCTTACAACAGTATAATGCTGGAGCAATCTCCCACCTAAAACTAAAGTTTGTGTATTATTTCTGGCAATAAGTGAAAGGAATTTCCTAATCAGGTGATCCAGTTAGTCCCCAATTATACTCCTAATTGCAGGATTTAAGACATCTACTTTTGGCTAAACCAACCACCTAATTCCTTTTCTAACAAGGCCTATAGGGAGTGGATTGCACAATGACGATACAATATAGTAGATTTGTACCCTATAGTCTAGCATAAGATCTTAAGACCTAAAACCTTTTGTTTACTATGGTTAGCTACATTGAACAAAACGGTCACAATTGATAGACTTCAATTTTTAAATCTGGACTGTAATATCCCAATATCCTATATTAAGGGATAGAACCCTAGAATAGTGTATACGAGAGTTTATTGAGAAATTAGAAAGTGCATTTCATACTCATGCATAATATAGCATACACACACATGTGAATATTGATTTTTGCACATTAAAAGGATTGTACATGCATTCATTGACATTTTCCGGGTATGATTGATTTATAAATGTGAATATGTAGAGAATTGTGGTTTATATGTATTGAAAATTGATTTGGTGATAATATTTATTGATTTGGAATTTTTGGTAAAATTTAGGAAGTTTCTGAAATTATGAGTATTTTTGGACTAGAAAAAATGTCAAATAACAAATCAATTGATGAATGATAGTAGAAATAAGAGTCGAATGATAGTGAAAAATTTATAGATGACTTTGGGATTTGTTGACAAATGTCATTGAAAATAAAGATGATTGGAATAGTTAAATAAGAGAACCTAGTTTAGATAGAAATTGGACAAGTGACAAGTGTCACCTGCTGAACCTAGTATTGATTCTATAGTTATACTAGAAAGATCAAATTAATTGTTTTGATCTTGCTTTCTTCTTCTTTGTGACTCTTTTCATTTTCTGTAAACTTCTTACTTCCAGAAATTTTCTCACCCTCATAACGCAAGCCTTGCTCTCACTTTTCACTTGCTATTTCTTTTTGTTATCTTATTCACCGTCACTGAAATACCTAACCTTACAAACTTCAACTGTTGATGATCGTGACATACTGGAAAACTAGGATTCGTGATTTTGAAGAACTTGGAGTTTTAAACAAGTAAGTATCGTATGGGTTTTCATGATATGTAGAATAAAACATGCATCACGTTAGTTAATAGTTCAACGTTAAATGAGGTTGTATATTATGCTGAAACGTTAGTGAAAAACTAGGGTGTGTCACATGTGTTGTTTTTGCATATTTGATGATCAATATGTTATAAGATGATGTTGAAATGATTTTTGAGACAGAAAGATCATTGAAAGTGTGTATAAAAAGAGTGCAGAAAATTCATGGGAAGTTGATATACGTATGCTCTGTTTTCACTATTATTACTTGACTCTCTTTAGGTGTTTTAAAGATGAACTAAAATGAGTCTAGAGTTAAGGAAAACAAAGAGTAATGTGATGTCATGCTATAAGAAGGATTAAGGTCATAATGAGATATGGAATGAAGGTGGTAAAGAAAATGAAGAATTGCAGAAAATGAAGAAGTGCAGAAGCTAGGATGAATATGCGTATATGAATATTTTGTTTTTGATGTTGTGATTAATCATAGATTTTGATTTGTTTGTGAATGAGTTGAGCTGAATGGGAGTCAAAATGAAGAGAAAATAATATATATAAGTTAGAAATGTTGAATTTAAAAAAAAAAAGAGGAAGAAGAAACAAAAATCTGCAGTTTGGAACTCTCTGTGGAGTCGCATGATCGTGCAGAAGCATGATCGTGACCCAGAGGAGAAGTGAGGAATTACATGAATCGTGAGAATGAAGAGCTATCAGGAAAAGCACGATCGTGACAATGAGGAAGCGTCTCGCGGTGCATGATCGTGCACAAGCACGATTGTGACCGTGCGTGACAGTTGAGAACATCCTTCATTTCTTTGACTATAACTTCTTCTCCCGACCTCCAAATGACCTAAAATTTGAACTAGAAACTCCTCACACATTGTTATTCCTCTCCAATTTATTTCCATATGAATTTATTAGGAAAGGATCGGTTGATGAGTTTGGGATGAAAATCATGAAGTGTGATGGAATATTGTTAAATGAGCATTTTCACTGAACAAACATCGTTATTTTGGCCATATCTTGATTTGTAGATATCCAAATGAGACTATTTTTTATTTATATTAAACTAGAGACATATGGTTACAAATTTTAGGAGGAATAGAAATTTAATTCTCTCTCTAAGAATTTCAAAATCTGGCTTGAAGTTGAATACAGAGTACTGTTATAGTTTAAGTACAGTCCGAAATATTTTGTGTATAACTTGCTTCTTATTGAACCAAATTGTGAGAACTTGGTGTCATTAGAAACTTAAGAAATATGGAAACATTTATTTAGAAGAAGGTGATGCCTAAATACTTCATTTTCCCCATCAAAATGACCATGTAAAATAGACCAGAAAGTCAGTTTTTAGAAAAAGCTGGAATGATCAATTGAGTTATGAACTTAGATTCAATTTGTTTTATTGAGGTGCAAACCTAAGCTCAAATTATACTTATGTAAGTTTTTATATATGAATGATCATGTGATGAGAAAAATGGCAAAATACTTGGGATTGTTATGGAGCATACATAGTACATGATCTATATATGTGTGTGTGTGTGTGTGTGTGTGTGTGTGTGTGTGTGCATAAAGGAGTACTTGTATAATTGTACAAATTTATGATATGCGTAAATGTGTATTTCATGATATAGAAGAGCGATTTGAGCAACCACATCCAGAAGTTGCCGAGACTTCGAGGCAATAGCTTTCTGGAGCAACCTGTGAGTAACCTAGATAGTCTCACTTAATTAATTGTTTGTTTTAAATTATGTTCTGAATTATCTTATGAATGTGAACTTGATTGTGTTGATTCCAGATATTGAATGTCTGAGGCGTTTAATGCATGATTGTGATTTTGGAAGTGCTCCTCGTATGTAAATCTGACGAAATAAATGATTCTCAATGCATATGTTAAATGCCAAAACAAAGTCCGAAGACAAATGTGAATGTGAATGTGATGCATTTCATTATATGAATGCATGAAAGATAAAGCCAGTTGTGTCCGAGTCAACAGCAAAAAGAGCTTAAAGCTCAAAATTTGATAAGAGCCTCTGGCTCAGCTGTTATTATACCTGGTATCCACTAAGGGATATGAGACATTATTTGATACGAGCTCGGTATCCACCAGAAATATGGGCTAGTAAAAAGGTACTCGATCATAACAAAGAAATAAATGAAAGTGAGTCTCGTATGCATTATATATACATTTAACATATATGCTCGAATGATTGCAATATACTATTGACTTGTATTTGAATGAGAACGTGAAATTGTGAACAAAGTGATATGTGATACTACATGATGATAACTAAAATGATGTGAATTATATGATTACATGTGTTGATGTGTTGTATGAATTGAGTGAATCGTCGAGAATGGTTACCTCACTGAGTTCGCAAAACTCACCAAAATTGCAACTTTGAAATTTCAAGACCGAGAGAGGACAGTAGTGACAAAGAGACTCTGCAAGATGCATAGTTCTTGTATTTTTGGATCAGAGAAATGGCTCAAAGGTCGGTCAGTTGAGACTGAAGGATTAGATAGAAATTTTTGTATAATTCATGTATGTAGCGTGTTTTATATTTAGTTTTGATAATGTACATAATTGGATGATTATGTAAAATTACAGTGTACATTTTCGATTTTTATGAAATGAAATGAGGAATTCGGTTTAAAATATTATGACATTTACATATTAAATGATGATGCCATGATTAAATTAGTGATATGAGTGCTCTAACGTGCCACTCTTGCGGGATATGTATTCGGAGGTCACTCAAGATGTCGGGTGCGTGTCTTGCGAGAGTGGGATGTTATACGGACAACAAATGTGTCCTATGTAGGGATGACTGTGAAACTAGAGATCACCTATTTTTCCAATGCCCTTTTGCAGAGAACATATGGAAAAGAATTAAAGAGAAATGTCACTGGAGATGAGAAGAGAATTTGCTTATTGACATACTAGAGAAACTAATAAATATGAAGACTAAACCAAGAAGAGATAAGGTCGTTTACATTATCTCCTTCGCTTCTAGCATTGAGGGGATATAGAAGGAGAGGAATTTGAGAATTTTGAAAGGCAAAGTTCGTTCAAATCAAGAATTGATGAACTTCTTAATTATGAAGATAAAAGAATTGGTTTTTCTCTTCAATGAAATTCTTAATTGTAGCGAGAATATGGGTAGAACATGATATCTAGTATAAAACTACACAATCCTAAACATGTAATGCTAAATTGCTATAGGAGAAAATAGATTAAGCAATTGCCTAAAATATGAAGTCATGTAGCTGCTCTATTGAAGTTGTCCCATTGGAAGACTAGGAAGCATTGTTCGCATCACTTGAAAGATGGGTGAAGTACATCAAGGTTAATGGAGGAGAAAACATAAGAGAATTCTGGAAGAGTCCTTTTTGACGATAATTAACTGAGATCCCATTTGATATAGCTTGTGTTATGACACGTGGCCACTATTAAGCCATTACATGTGAGTAACTTGTGATATGTGTAAGGTTATGTGTGTTAAATTTAAAGCTTATTTGAATTCATTCATTCCACGAAAAGGAATAGATTAGAGCATAAAAGAATGAGCGACTTGGTCTTTGTTCAATACAATTTAAAGCTTCGGGAAAGGTATGTTATTTTCATTATTAAGTTTGATGTAATTTCTTAAAATTTTTAATTTTATTTGATTACTATGACTTTTAATAAAAGAAGTAGTTCAGTAGATCTAATTTGCCTTGATCATATTAATCTTTTAACGGATTAGGTTTATGAGGAACTGGGTTTGATAGAAGAAAGTCACTTGGAAGATAATCTTAGATAGAAAAGTGTTGACATATTATTTGGTGTAATGAATTTGAATGATAATGATGATAAGACTCCTCTCAATGATAAGGATTTTATATTAAACGAGATTTGAGGTCAATGCAATTTAAGCGTGATTGAATGAAGTTTTAGGTTTCCATTTCTCCTCTTTTTTTAATTTCGCTTCTATTTGATATCTTTCTTCAGAACTTTCAATGGGTGATGGCTCAACTAAGTCTTCCTAATCCCCAGTTTCAGTTTAGGAGATACGTAATGAAATGGGTCGCGCCAAGCAACTCTAACATTGCACCTCTTAAGATTGATCCCAGAAGGCGAGCAATGGACCTTGCCTACAATTGTTGTTAGAGCGGCGTTCTTTGTTGTTGTTGCTGTTAGTTTCATTGTTTCGATGTTTGAAGTATTTCTTATTATCAGTTTTGGAATTTTAAAAGAAGTATGGATTTTTAACTCATAAAAGAGTTGGTTTTCTATATGTATTTGGGTGTATCTGTAGCTAGGTCGCTTTACTTCATCAACGGCTTGTATATGCGATAAAAATATAACTGTACATGTTGTTGATTCACATTTCACTTCTAATTAGTTTTTTCCCAACACGAACTCTTGTTGAAAATTGTAATACTTAAAAAATCTACATATTTATTATTCTCAGAGTCATGAATATTTATTATTCTTTTTATTTGATAATTTGATGTAATTATTATTTATTATATGATGAAATTATAACATTTTAATTAATTTGTATTGTCCTTAATTTTATATTTGTATGATGATTAAATGATGTTTTTCATATATAATTGTGTTTATTATTTATATACAAAGTTTTAAAAACCGGATCGGATCATCCGGTCCGATCGAAAAAAATTTGAACCGGTCAATGGTCTGGTGCGGTTTAACTTAATAACCTTTATGTATAAAAACTGGCCGGTTCAAACAATTTTAAGTTGGACCTGACGGTCCGGTCTGATTCCGGTTCGACCGGTTTTTAAAACCTTGTTTCATAGTTCAGCGACTTCTTTATCCTACCGAACGTGTAGAGCTTCTTGATAGGACGTGCTTTTCCGGATCCGGCATTTTGGGTTTCAAACTTACAAGTTCTTTCACCCACGTCGAGATTTTTGTGACTTAAGTAAATCAATATTCTTAATTTTAAAATTTTAAAATAATTTCTTATAATTTTTAATTTTCTAAAAATTTCATTCTCTTAAATTTCCATTAAAATATAACAGTAAAAAATATATGGCGTGAACATTATACATAGATTAATCAAATATTACTAATATAACAATTCAATTACTAAACCTGATTCAATTAATTAAACTAAATTATTAGTTATTATAATCATCTTAAATTATAAATTTATGTCAACTTTAATTAATTCAGGTTATATTTAAGAACTGAATTAGGTTTTAATATTAGTAGCATTTGATTGATTTATGTGAGAGGCTTATGCCAAATGTATTTTATTGTTATTTTTAACAAAAGTTTTTCTAAAAAATTAAAAAGTACAAAAAAATCAATAATTCATAAAATTACAAATTTTTTAAGTTAAATCATATAAGCCCTTATCTTTTACTCTTATATATATTTATGGTAAAATGTCGAAATTACTGAATGTGTATAAATAATTTATAAATTAAATATTGATATTAATTTAAGCAACGCTTCCACAGTTTTAAAAATAATTGTAATATACGAATCAAACGTAACTTCGAATAGGTGAAATATAATTTTGATTTTTATTGTTATTTTAATATTTATATTAGACTCATATTTATTTATTTATTTATTATTAATTCATTATATAATAATAGACATTGGTGTATTTTTATTTCAATAAAATATTTTATTTTTATTTTTCTTATAAGTTTTACTTCTTATTTATTATATACCGGTTTTATACCAGTTCACTACCGGTTGAACCTCTAAACCTTAAATCTTTCCTTCGACCGATTCAATGTTCGGTCCGATTTTTAAAACATTGTTTATATGTGAGATGTGCGAAAATTTATATTAATATAAATAAATAGATTGTTGTTATTTTAATTTTATATTATGATGATTTTTGGAGACAAAGTTACTGTAAATTTATAAATTATAAATACAATACATTGAGGAACTATTTTCTAATTTTAAAAAAATTATGGACTATTTTATAAATTTAAAAATTATCCAAAATAGTACCCAATATTGACCAGTACTGGTATAGTACTATACTAGGACCAAATTCGATACTAGTACTAGTACGATATTTATAACATTGGTTCTAGCTTCCTTATGCTTATTTCATATAAATAAATAAATAAGCACTAAGAATTATTTTTTTAATAAAATTAAATATTCTAAGTATAATCAAACTTAAACTCTAATTTTAAATTTAACTTTAATAAAATCAAATTTCTTATATTCAATCTTTAAATTTTCATAAACTTCACAATTAAGTCTAACTTATTTTAAATTGATTTTTCTCTTTTTAACTATTCTTTATATGTGACTCATTAAGTTCATATTATGTTATCAATGATTATAAATTATAATTATAATTCATAATTAGAATTAAATAAATTAAAACTCCTCTTAATTTCTCCGTAATTCTCCAGTTAAATAATTTATAATCATATATTGGGATTGACGTCTATCAATATGTCATGACCATTCAAATATTAGGAATGTCAAAGTAGTTTGACTCAACTTGTCTATGCATGGTTATGATGTATAATTTAGTCCTACTATCATCTAATGTTCTTATTAGATACAAAGTGTGGATACAATGTCTACTCCTTTAAATTCAATCATGTTTACTCTTATTAATTAGTATTGATATTTGAAAACATATTTTCAAATCTCAATTCAATCTGGACAGAGAATTATTTATTTTATTACTAATCAATAACATTAAAACATCCTCTCTATTTACTTTAGAGTAACAAATCATTTGTTGACTTACTTAACTATACTCAATTATTTTCATATAGTTCGTACTATATCTAGGTACTATAGACTGAACTATCGTAATTAGAATAGGTCATAAATAACATTAAAATACAGTAATGCTCATATGAGATACTCTAGAATCTTGAGTTTATGGATCAATTACACATCCATCA
Organism: Erythroxylum subrotundum; assembly: GCA_027563845.1. NCBI lineage: Eukaryota > Viridiplantae > Streptophyta > Magnoliopsida > Malpighiales > Erythroxylaceae > Erythroxylum > Erythroxylum subrotundum. The sequence goes on from JAOQMQ010000006.1 coordinate 5,016,485, forward strand.
TAATAAGAAAATTCACGAACACTTAAGTAATATCATTTGGAATTCTCGTAATGAAGTTAGTTCAATAAACTTATTTTATAATAAGCACACACATGTTTGATTTATCATTTTATCAACATCTCATCTTGATAAAACTATAAATAGGAATAACTTAGGAATAATACATAAATATAAATTGAATTTTATAATTTTAATTGTAAATTAATTGTTCTAAGAATTTTATTTCTAGTAATTAAACAGTAAGTTAAATTAATAAAATAAATAAATATTAAAAAATTACTTTTATTAATTAAAATAATAATATTATATTAAAATTATAACTAATAGATTGACTACAAGATCATGAACCTACAAAAAGAAATCTGTCATGTGTAAGCTGTGAAATTTATATTGAGGGGCTACGACTCGCCATGGCAACGAGGGAAGAAGATATGTTTTTTGATCTTTTAATGTATACTCGTTTCCCAAAGTAGCAACTGATGTAACCACGTTTTATCTGTTTCGATCGGTGACGTAACCACATGCCACTCGCTTTGATTCTGTCTTTCTAGATATGAGCCACGTTTTATCTGTTTCGATCGGTGACGTAACCACATGCCACTCGCTTTGATTCTGTCTTTCTAGATATGAGCTCATTCTTAATTTGAGAACGGACAAGAGAAGCAGTTTGTGAATGTGATGTCTCGGCCTAACGAAAATATCAGTACATATGAGAGCACAACTGTACGATATGTCTTCACTCCTTAGGGTGATTAGGAGTAATTAGCAGTGAAGCAGCTTTTCAAGTTTTGAAATTCAATTCGAAGAATTGTGCATATCTTTTAAATTATTTTTTAATATTAACTTTAAATCATTAATTCATTAAATGACGAGCTATAATATAATTTTCAGAATTTACCTATTCGGTAGCTAAAAAGATAGTGGCTTCAAGCAAGACAAGCATTATGAGCTTCCGCATCAAATAATTTATTGAATGTTCCCTACTTTGGGTTCGAAGTTCTCTCCACATGCGAAGTCATTCTTTTTTGCATTATCTATAGATAAGAACGATTCAGATCGACTCGACTGATATGATAGATAGACTGGGTAGTGTGTGTTATGATTTTTTTAGAACATTGTCTCCCTTTCGTTATCTTCTGCTCCCGATTGGAGAAGGGTCGAGTGTCTTTTGGGAGCTAAGTCGTAGTTTTTTTTTTGGTAAATCAGTAAAAAATTAATTAATAAGGGTAAAAATATACAAAATAAGGTCTAACTCAGGAGCCAAAAAGCACAAAAGTAGGAAACTAGCCACACTCCTAACCAATGACTACTTTGGACACTGACTACTCAAATAGGCTACAACCAAGCTAAGTCGTAGTTGATAAACTATAATTGCAGTTTGATTTAGGAAGTCTCATACTTATCTCAAGTCAGGAGAGTCAGAATTGATAGTCATTTCCATTTTTCATGGTATGAAACTCCAAGTAGTCCTTCCTGCTACAGAGGGAAAATATACATACAGAAGAGATAAAATTGGGAATGGCAATGAGAAGGTTTGACGACTCAAATTTAATCTAGAATCTAATGAAATTTAGTTCGAGTTCAAAATCAATCTAATTTCAAGTAATCCATATACGTTGAAAATTTAATTCTAACATATTAATTTATCATTCTCCAATCTCCATTTGCATTGTCACTATATTCGTCATGAGTTCAACAACAACCCACATATTATTGGAGGAGCGCATGCAAATGTCAACTACATTAGTCTGTTTAGGTTGTTTTCTTGATTTCAGAGTTAGATAGAAGTTTGTTATTTATTCTTTTTGTGCATATGAGTTGTAGATATATCTCTCTTGTACATATCAATCAATGGAATGAAGAAGTACACAAGATTCTCTCTCATTCTCTCTGCATGGAATTATCCCTCTCTTTTCTATTGATTGTTGGTTTGATACCATGTCAATGTTTGATGTTTTCAAGCTCCATATTTGTTCCAGTAGTTGTTCTCATTCTCTCTGCATGGAATTATCCCTCTCTTTTCTATTGATTGTTGTTCTCTACTGGAACAAATATGGAGCTTGAAAACATCAAACATTGACATGGTATCAAACCAACAAAATCTGATTCTACTTCAAACAATCAATTTTTATGAGTAATTTTTTAATCAAATTAATTTGTTTCTTTTAAATTTCGAAGAATCTGCTTTCGATTTAGATCTTCTTTCTTTTCAATGCTGATTTGATTCATCAATCATCTAGTAAACATTACATCCTAATTTTTTTCATTTTTCGAACAATTATTTTGAATCATCAATTGTTCCAGTCTAACATTAAGATTCTTCAAATTTCATCATTCAATCAAAATTATGCTGCATTTTTTCTCTATCTGTAAGGTGTTTTGCTAATATTCCTCATAGATTCCACATTTTGTTGATTCAATTAAAATGATGTCTAGTGGAACAAATTTTAGGATACTTGTGACTTTGGTTACTATTGATCCTTCTCTTGCATTTTACTTGTCGAATGCTGATCATCCTGATTATAAGCTCTTAACCAAGATTCTTATTAGAGGAAATTATGAAAATTGGAAGAAGTCATGTGAGATTTCTCTTCTAGCAAGAAACAAATTAGGTTTTGTAGATGGAACTTGTACAAAACCTAATTACGATTCTCCTATGTTGCCCTATTGGATTCGTTGCAATAGTATGGTGATATCATGGTTGTTAAGGCCTATCAGTGAAGAAATTTCAACTAGTCTTTTGTACTACTCAACTACAAAGCAAGTTTGGGATGAATTGGCACAAAGACATGATAATAGTGAAAGAACGAGAATTTTTAAGTTACAGCAAAGTATAACAGCATGTAATCAGGATAATCTTTCTATCTCTGAGTACTACGCTAAACATAAGAAGTTATGGGATGAATATACTGTGCTCATAGACATTCCTACCTACAAATGTGAGGTTGCACCAGTAATCACAAAACTCTTACAGAATCAACAACTCATGAAATTCTTCTTGGGATTGAAAAAGGATTATAAGAATGCATGAGGAACCATCTTGATGATAAAGCCTTTGACAAACATAAATGAGGCATATAATCTGATCTTACAAAAGGAGAGGCAGAACAATAGTCAACCAATCTCTCAGACCTTACCCTTTGAGTCCTCAGCTTTGATAAGCTAGCAGAGAGATTACGAATCTGAGCAACACAAATGTTTTGATCCCTTCGTCTTAATGACTCAGCAGGTCCTGGAGGCCATTACAATCAGATTTTTCAACAGGGAGGTCCTTCAAGGTTTCAGACGTCAGAAAGAAAGGGAAATATTTCTTGTAACTATTGCAAGAAACCATGCCATACAATTGACAAATGTTATAAGCTACATAATAGAAATAAAAGAGTAGCTGCTACTGATAGACCATGGAATCATTTTCCAGCTCTCAAATTGTTAACCCTCATGACTCACTTAGCTCCAATCAGATTTCTCTCCCCAATGATCTCTACAGCTAACTAATGGATCTCTTGAGTAAGCACAAGCCTGAATCTACTGGTTTAGAGAAAAGTGAGGCTTCTATTGCCATATTAGCATGTAATAGTTTTTGCTTCTTGACTTCACAACTTAATGCAGTTTGGTTCATTACTAGTGGAGCTAGTGATCACATTACCCCTCATTTGGACCTTTTCACTACATATCTCCTATTACTCATCCTTGTTACATCACTATCCCTAATGGCACTAAAGTAAAAGTTGAACATTAATGGAAGTGTTAAGTTGAAAGAAATTTTACTTCTTAAAAATGTATTTCATGTGCCAGATTTTCATTTCAATATGCTTTCAGCTAGCAAACTCACTAAACAACTTGCATCTAACCTCATCTTTACCATAACTTCTTGCTATGTTCAGGACCCTTTAATGAATAGCCTGTTGGACCTTGCTAAAGAGTTAAGGGGGCTTTACTAGGTGTCTTGCATATCTACTGATTCTACTGGTTCTCATCTTGCTATTAATCATTCTTTTAATAATTATGTTGTTAGAAATGATAGTAGTTTTTGTAATTCTATTAGTATTATTCATGATACTGTTGATCTGTGGCATTCTTGAATAGGTTATATGCCCTATCCTATTATACAACACATAGGGTGTATGCCTATTGTTCTAAGTCGAATAAAATTTGTCAATTTTGTCCTCAAGCAAGACAGACTAGAAGTTCTTTTCCCTTTAGTTCATCTCTTACTTCTGATGTTTTTGACATGTTACATATTGATATTTGGGGTCCCTATAATAATCTTACTTACAATGGCTGCAATTATTTCCTGACTGTTGTAGATGATAACTTTAGATGTACTTTGACTTTTCTTCTTTCTAAAAAGGGTGATGCTTTCCCCACTCTGAAAACTTTCCGTTCTTATATTGAAAACCATCTTCAAGCTCATGTCAAAGTGATTAGGTCCGATAATGCCTTAGAGCTTACAAAAGGAGACGCTCCTATTTACTTTGCTCAGCAAGGCATTATTCAGTAAATTTCTTGTGTTAGATCTCCTCAACTGAATGGCAGAGTTGAGAGGAAGCATAAACATCTTCTAGAAACAACCAGAGCCTTATATTTTCAATCCAATCTCCCATTACAATTTTAGGGGGATTGCATTCTAATTGCCACTTACCTTATAAACATAATGCCTTTTTCAGTTTTACATTTTTAGGCACCTTATGAAAAACTCCACAAAACAAAACCTACCTATTCTCACCTTAAATCCTTTGATTGTTTGTGTTTTGCATCAACCTTAAAACCTCACAAAACTAAATTTGACCCCAGAGCTGACCCCTGTATTTTTATTAGTTATCCACATGGGAAGAAGGGTTACAAACTTTACAATTTGAAGACTAAAAATTCATTGTCAGCAAAGATGTCACTTTTTATGAGCTCTTCTTTCCATACAAATACTTCACTTTTCCACCTTCAAACTCTCCTGCTACCCCTTTACCTAACTCCATTTCTCTTAATCTTGAGCCTCCATCTTATATACAACTTCCTACTTCCACAGCTAATGAGCTTCCTACTTCCATCTCTTTTTTTTCTTCTTCTTCTAATAGTACATCTCCTCCTCCTATTAGGAGATCCACTAGAGTCACCAAACCACCTTCTTACCTTAAAGACTACATATGTCAGTTTCCTTCAGGGGCTTCAAACTTAGCTACTCCTTATACTGATCATTGGTGCAATTTAGTTCAACTTGATTCTCTGTCTACTGCTTTTCATTCTTTTCTCACTATATATAAGGAACCCAAATTCTATAAAGAAGCTTCTCAATATCCAAAATGGGTTTAAGCTATGAATAAAGAGATAGATGCTTTACATGCTAACAATACATGGAAGGTAACTGATCTTCCACCTGGAAAGAAGGCTATTTCTGGCAAATGGGTGTACAAAGTAAAGCTCAAATCTGATGGTACATTTGAAAGATATAAGGCCAGGCTAGTAGTCAGGGATGATACTCAAAAGGATGGGATAGATTACAATGAAACATTCTCTCTTATTGTTAAAATGTCTACCATTATAGCAGTTATTATAGTGGCAGCCTCTAAAGCATGGAAAAATTTTCAACTAGATGTGAATAATGCTTTCTTACATAGAGATTTGGATGAAGACATCTATATGCAAATGTCCAAGGGAATTCTTAACCCCCTTAACAAAGTTTACAAACTCTAGAAATCCCTTTATGGCCTTAAACAGGCCTCAAGGCAATGGTTTGTCAAATTGATGATTTTCCTCAAATTTATAGGTTATGAGCAGTCCAATAATGATTATTCTTTATTTCTACAACAAACTACAGATCACCTCACTATAGTTGTTGCATATGTGGATGATATTTTAGTCACTGGCTCTAACATTACTAAGGTTCATCAGCTCAAATCTCAACTGGACTTTGCTTTTGGCATTAAAGACTTAGGGGAGCTTCATTATTCTCTAGGCATTGAAGCTATCTATTTGCCTACTGGAATTGTTCTAGCTCAAAGAAAATTTACTCATGAACTCCTCAAAGACATTGGTTTTCTTGACTAGTCTGTTGTAGCCACTCCTCTTCCTTTGAATTTAAAGCTTTTTGTAGATTTTGGAGAACCTTTTCCAGACCCTACTCATTATAGAACAGTCATTGGAAAACTCAACTTTCCCTCTCACACTAGGCCTGACATCTCTTTTGCTATGCAAACTCTTAGTTAATTCATTCAAGCACCTAGGCGGCCTCATCTTCTAGCTCTGGAACATGTTCATCGTTATCTTAAACGCACTGTTCACCAAAGTATTCTTCTCAGAGCAGTAGACTAACTTCAACTCCAAGCCTTTAGTGACTCAGAAGCCTTTAGTGACTCAGACTGGTGTTTGTCCCACTACTAGGAAGTCAATCATTGGATACTTGGTTGTACTTGGTAATTCTCCCATCAGCTGGAAATCAAAGAAGCAAAGCAATATTTCTACGTCATCTGTTGAAGTAGAATACAAAGTTATGGCTTATGTAGCTTTCGAAGTTACTTGGCTCTTACAGCTGTTAACAAAATTAGGGGTCCCAAATTTAAAGCCCGTTACTTTACATTACGACAATCAATTAGCTCTTCACATTACAAAGAATCCAGTTTTCCACGAAAGGACCAAGCACACTGAGTTGGATTGTCATTTCACTAGAGAAAAGGTTCTTAAGGACCTTATTCACTTAATTTATTTACCTACTAGACAACAACTAGCAGACATCTTAACCAAGGCTTTGCCCACTCATCAGCACAAGGATCTCATACACAAGCTCGGAATGTTTGATTCTCAACATTCCTCAGCTTGTGTGCACGCAGGGTTGGGGGTGTTGGAGGAGCACATGCAAATGCCAGCTCAACATTAGTTTGTTTAGGTTGTTTCCTTGATTTCAGACTTGGAAGTTTGTTATTTATTCTTTTTGTGCATATGAGTTGTAGATATATCTCTCCTATACATATCAATTAATGGAATGGAGAAGTACACAATAACCTCTCTCATTCTCTCTACATGGAATTATCCCTCTCTTTTTTACTACTTGTTGTTCTCTGTTAGAACAGACATGGAGGTTGAAAACATCAAACATTGACATATACTCCATAAAAAGACCCAAAAAGTTACATATTATCCATTCTCTGATGAATATATTTTTTAGCTTAGGAATACACAGTTGATAAATTGTGATCGGGAAATTATAGCAAAAGGAGCTATTTAAAGTGAAGAAGAATTTAAGAAGAACTAGCTGCTCAAGAATGACTTCGGAGTGTACATTACCAAGAAGAGTGAAATCATTGATCATGTCAACAACAGAAATACTGTAGGTAAGAGTACGACAAATGTAGTCAGAAAATGAAGAATTTTATTAAATTTAACAACAGAAGAAAAACAAAAATAGAAAAGATAAAAGATCTTAATTTTTAGAATAAATAACAATTGAAATTCACCTAAATATACATGCTTGCAGACCTATAACCTATGTTTTATGCTTGAAGAGGAAACATTTTAATAAAATATATTTTTATTATAATAACAGTACACCCATATTATCACTCCCCTCTATACATAATATTATAAGACTTATCTATATATTAATAACTAAATACTTAAAAACTTAAACTTTTGATATTTTCAAGTTTGTTATCATACTCATACATTTATGAATAATTAAATATACTTAATTGTTTAATTTCAAAAGATATAGTTTTTTAATATTTAAATTTATCATTTTTAACATGTTGTCTTAAATTTAAATGTCTCTTCATCTGAAAATCACTTGACTTGCATTCAAGAGAAAAATCACTAATAATAAAAATATTTTTTCTTAAAGGATAAGTACGAATTGCTTTTTTTCCCCCTTCATACAAAATAGACTTGCATTGGTCATAAGGTCTAAGCGTGGGTTCGAAAATTTATGTTCAAGTTTGGACTTAGACCGAAATTCGATCGGGTTCAAGGCTTATTATCTGAGTTCGAATCCAATTAGGTTTAAATAACACGAAGGTCAATCAAGTTTGAACCAAGTTCAATTAATTTTTATTTAAAATTTAAAAATCAAGTCATTTTATTTAATATTTTCGAGCTTTGGATTGAGCTAAACAAAATAACTCGAGCCCAACTTAAAACTTGATCAATTCGAATCAAATTTGTTAATTATAGATCTGACAGAGTCAAATAGGCAAATATTGTTATCTTTAACACAAAATGCTTCTTTTAAAAAAACTTGTTTTAATTTATTTAACTCACTAATAGTTTCATTAAAAAAAATTTATAAATTTTCATGGACTTTATATATCTCTTCAAATTTTATAAGTGTCTAAAAATTTTATATGTTTCAATAAAGCAGAATTTTCAATTTTATGCAACGCCCTTCCATTCACTTCTCAAGTGCTAATATTATAAAAAGATTTGGATGTTTTATCATTAGCATAGTTACTTCATTTTCCACTTCCTTTTTGTTAATATATTTAATATCCAAACAGAATGTGCTCTCTTAAATCATCTATAAAATGGATTTTTGCTATAAAACTTGCTAGATGATATGGATCAAATTTTTACATGAATAAATTGCAGATGGCAAATTCAATTTTTTAAATAATTTCTTGAAAATTATTTTTAAAGGGAGTATTAAAATAATTGACATTTCAATTCCTATAATTTTAAACTTTAGTTGTTGTTATTAAATTTTTGTCATTGTTAGAAGTTTCTCTTTGCAATGATGATAAAAAAAATTGAACCAATTTAACTTAACTGATTTACTTTAAAAACCTTAAAACGATTAAATTTTTTGTTCGATTTCTAACTTTTGAGTTTCATTTTTGTTAATAACCTTTATTGTTAAAAGAATGACTTATTAATAAATCGATTGATTTTTATAAATTAAAATAAACAATTAATTTTTATTTGATAGTCTTTTTATCAATTAAAATTTTAGTAAGCATTTCAAAATGATTTCAAACAAAAAAAAAAATCTAAACTTAACTTAATAAATAAATTTAAAATTTTGAACGAATTTAAACTCAAACCTATTGATTCATACTCGAGCAAACCTAACCTGAAGGTCCTACAATTTTAACGATTCGTATGCCCGAGTATTCCATTTACTGATTCTTAGTTCCTTTCGTCACCATTTAGTTGATACCCCACTGACACTGAGTTGGGTATTGATCAATAATTGGTGATAACAAGACGTGGACCAGCTTTATATGATTATTTCCATCGGACCACCTAAACCACTTGGGTGCGCACTTCTTCTAGCTGGGGAAGGTCATGGCTGGGGAAGGTCATGCTTTTATACTTCAATAAATGAAAACTCGGACATTACTCAATTTGTAACAAATGGTAATATTACTTATATTTATATATAGTAATTATGAAGTTAGGTCTCATTTGGTAATAAGAAATCATAATTAAGAAATGAGAATAAAAATAGAAATTAAAAATTAGAATAAGAAGGAAATTGTTTATTATAATAACATTTTGATATAAATCAATATCTTAATAATATTTTGATAATAACTTGATAATATTTTAATAACATTTCTTACCTTTTATCTCCTACATTTGATTCCAACTTATACTCACACTTCTTTTAAGAATAAAAGTTCAGTATTGTTTAGCCAATTTTGTCATTCTCTATCTTATCTATTATCAATAATCAAACAATTAAAAATTAAGAAATAAAGGTTATATTCTCATTCGTACCTTATTATTACTGGTTATCAAACAATACCTTATATATTTATATAATGATAGTTTGAAAAACGTATATTCACAATTATGATGTTATACTAGGAAAAAAGAAAGTAAGAGTAGGTATAATATTTTACATTATAAAGGCATTGTAAATAAATAAAAGAAAATAATAAAATATTGAAAAGTGAGAATCTAATAATCATATTTTTAAAAAAGTTTCTTCCGTATTTGATAAAATATTGAATTTATTAGAAAAGTGATGGAATACAACTAAGATAAAGGAGAAAATGGACGAGAAAGATTTACCCTCTTCCATCAACTTTCTTGTCAGTGTTTAGTGACAAGCATCACTTTCATCGTAAATAACGAACAGAGCACTAATATTTCCAAATTTTAAAGGGTGCAATAATATAAGAAGATTAAAATCAAAGATAGAAAAAATCATGAAAAGATTAAAATATAATAAAGAAGTATGAAAATATTGCAGGACATTTTCAATGTTAAAAAAATCGAACTAGAAGTTAAATTGGTAAGACGAGAAGTTTAATGTCTAAAAAGTTCAACTAACATTAGACTATCATAAAATTGATTAAAGATTAAATAAAATTAAAGAATTTGAAATATGATTGAAAGAAATTATCCTTATTAGTCGAAGAATTTGAAGTTTAATTGAAAAAAATATTATTAAATGAAAATTAATGTATTTATTTTAGTTTATAAAAACTTATTAATTTACGAAATTAATCGATTAATTAATAAATCAACGAGCATTTAACAACGAGAGTTATTAAAGTAAATTGAATCAAAAAGTTGAAAATTAAACTGAAAAGATAGACGATTCAAAGTTTTTAAGATTGAACCGGTTAAACTGATTAAGTTTTTTATTCTGCATTATTAATTCAATTTTTTGAAATATAAGGGTTTATATGACATTCAATAATGAACTACCAACAATAAATTCATATTTACTTTATAATCCACAACTTTACATAAATTGTATAATTTATGATAGTCATAATTTTATATATTTTTCTTTAGTTTTGTGGTGAAAATATGAAGAATCTTTCTTTTTCTATCAAATTTTAATAATCGGTATAACGGAAACCGACACCAATTCTACCATTGTATATTTGTCGATCTTTAATAATATAATCATAATCAGTTGTTTATTATATATGGTTATGGATACATCACACTAAGAGCTTTAAGTATAGCCGAGACCTACTCCAAGACAAAAGTCCAACCCATGTTGTCTTCCGTGAGGCCCATCTGAATATTTTTAAGGGTAGAGTGGAGCTGATGGGATACAGCACCAAAGCCACCATCTCCATACGACAACCTGCACGTACGCAATTACCCAAAACACACTTAATTTCCTTCAACTGTAAACATGTGATAATAGAAATTCAGCCTAAAGAGTTGAATTCTGGGAAAGCAAAAATAATTTATATTTACCGTCTACCCTGATAAGTTATACTACCCACGGGCAACAGACCAATAGCATTTGCTGTAACAAAAGCTTCCTCAGCAGCACACATTTCCTCAACTGAAACTAGTCGTTCCTCAACCTGTTAACCAAGAACAAATCCATATTAAGATGTTTAGCTAGAGTTTCGTCACTGGAAAATGAGATCCTGAAAATACTAGTCAGGCTAAGGCTGGTTTATATACCAGACCGTTCGTGATAGATAACTTGTTTTCCTGTTAAGGCATCTAAAAATTGTTAAATGAGAACACTAGTGAGGGCCCAGAAAGCTGACCTTTCCCTCACCCTCACCCTAATATATCTTTTCAGCTTCTTCCTAATCATCATCACTGCTTTGAATGATACTAATATTTATGAGATTTGATAAGACAAGACAGAATGCTTTTCACTGTAAATGTTGACAGATTTCTACAAGTGACCAACAGACAAGGTCATAGAAAAATTGAAATTGTTTGAAATACACATCTTGCTCGCATGAGTAGATAAGAGACAAACCTGGAAACCTTGACAACGCGCGATGTCGATGATACTTTCTCGTGTGATGCCAGGCAATATCGTTCCTCTTAGTGCTGGAGTACATAAAGTTTTTCCCTATAAACGAACATACAATCAGGTGGAACCCAATAACTTAACGAGAATGCTTCAGAGTGTCATATATGCATTCATTAAGTTGCGGAATATTTCGAAAATGATACTGTTCGCTTTATCCATTGAAATATACGAAGGCCCCAAATTTACAACAGGCGCAGAGAAGTTGAGAACAAAGATAAGCAAGCAAGACAACTTAACTAATAAGATCATAGAAATGGCTGGTTGGAAGCACCATAGATTTATATATTTCTTTAAAACGAGTTCTAGTTCGTTATAGTTGTTACATGACTTGCAACCTGTGAAGGGAAAAGTAAGCTATACCTTGACAAGAAAGATGTTAGCAGTGGAAACCTCTTCCAGATATCTGTTATGAACTGAATCAAGAAATAAAACATCATCAAATCCTTTTGCTTTAGCAGCACTTAATGCCCTCATGATCTGCCAAAAGGATAACACAATAGTTCAGTCACATTGGACGATCGAGGTTTAAATTGAAAAGTTTTCAACAATTTAGACACACGTAGTTTATGTTTAGAGATAAATTGGAAGAGCCACAACAACAGGACAATTAAATTAGCTTCCCAACGGTCACTGTCATGCTCAAACTCACCGAAGCATAGTTTCCTATAGCTTTTACTTCTCCAACTCCACCTGGAACTGCACGATGAACTTCATCATCAACTACCAAATTTAATGGTTTTAAACCCACCTGTTATAATTTTAAAAAAGAACAAGAATGAAAAACCAACAATATACTACAATTCAAAAGACAATCTACATTATGGGGCCATATTTTACTAAAATACAACATATAAAGAAGACATAATCTTGATGGATTCCAAACAAACTATTAGAGCAAGGAAATTAAACAGCATACCTCACAACAATTCTTGATTGGTGTAACATATATCATAAAAATATAGTCAGAAGGGGGAGTAAGACTAAGAACAGCTCCACTGCCAACAAGTAGCGGTCGGATGTACAGGAATCCTTTATTTGGAGGGGGAACCTGCAGGCAATGATCTCCATAGCTACATTAACAATATGAATAGGACGAACAGACATCTCTCTTCTCTTAGGAATCAACAGAATGACTCATTACCCATCGTCTATTTGCTGAAACAGTAAATTTGACAGCTTTAACAAACTGATCAATGGTGGGTGCAGGCATGCAAATCCTGTCTGCTCCCATCCTCATTCTCATCCCATTTTTCTCTGGACGAAAGAGTAAGATCGAGTTGTCCTCTTTCCTGCATGCTTTCAGACCTTCAATTATTCCCTTTACATAAAGAAGTGTAGAAGTAGCTCAATCAATATTCAGACACGCAAAACGTACTGCCAAATTCTTTGAGTATCAACACCTGAACTTAAAAGTCTAGCACGGTACAGAGAGAAAAGCATCTTGCCTAACCTGACCATAGTTCAAGACAGAGGAGCACGGGTTCAATTCTATCTCTGAATAAGGTTGTAACTCACCCTCTGAGAACCTCTGGCCTCCGGAACACTTCATTACATACACGTAGTCAGTTGGCACAAGCTCAAATCCAAGGTCATCCCAGTTGACGTTAGCCAATTCAGAGATTTCACTGATGTTTTTACGAGGAAATGTCAATGTTTATGCAGTATTGCTTGATTCAATTGAATACACACAATCTGAAAACAAGAATGGCTCAAGCAGAGACAGCATCTAAAGTTGAAAATGCTAGAGAAGTTAGTTTGCGTCAACAAATAGAGTTCATAATTGGAACATCCCTGCCGTGTTGTCAAAAGAAGTGGGATTAAAGTCATTAAACAGACTACTGCATCCATCGCTAACCAGGATCTAAATTATAGGCACTTGTCAGGAATGAAACATTGCTTGATTAAAACAAAATCACAGTTGACTCAATTGGGGAAGGCATTAGTAACCAAATTAAGGATTCAATCACGGTTCAACTTTGAAACTTTTTTTTTCCCCCTAAAATTGAGCTGTACTCAGTCCCCTTATTTTTCAAGATGGTGCTCTCGTTGCAGCTTGCTAAGGTACAACATTTAGTTTCATCTCCTACCCCTCCCCCAACAAGCAAAGGCATTCCTATTGGCCTTGCAATCCTCTATTTCTGTATGCCAACTTTATTGTGCACGGAAAAGGACTGAAACAGAACATCTTTTCCCTCTCTATTGACCCACCTACTGGTTTTCCCATAGCTTCTTATATACAACACAATTTTTTAAAAGGATTTTTCAGAACATGAGAGAATTCAGGCATTTCCTAGGGAAACTGAAAAGTTTAAGACTAGACTATCGTGTTCCTTTTTGTTTTCTGTCACGAGGAGGATTATGATTCTGAAGAATCTGAACCCACTGATTAAGACAATAAAAGAAAAAGGAACAAGCTTTCGAAAATTTGCAAGAGGAGGTACTACCCAGAATCGTTAAATAGATTGGCCTTAGATTTGACTGTTGAGCAGGTGATCACGCGAGGCAGGAACTGCGTGAAAGATGGCCGATCCCATAGCTGCAACGCATAAGCGCGAATTTAACGCCAAAACTTAATTTGTCATAACGCCAAGAAAAACAATACGGAGAAAAAAAAATTGCCTTGAGAGACGAAAAGGGGTGAAGACTTGTGAGGTTCTTAGTGAAGCATAACTTGTTGAGATTTGTCGCTTGTAACAGTTGACCCATAGCCTTCTCTCACTCCAAGCCTCTTCTTCTTCTTGCAGTAAAAGAAAAGAGGAGGAAGAAGAACAAAGACGAGGGCTTTCACTTATTGTTGTTTTATCTTTTTGTGGTGTCGCTTCCTAATAGGACATCGGAAAAGTAGACTTGCGATTAGCTTTTACAATTTGACACTGACCAACCTGCTGGGTTTTGGGTACAAATTTGACAAACAACTCTTTTAAGCGGACGAGAATAACCTTTCCCTTAGCTTCTCACAAACGGTTAATATAAAATGTCAGAATTCAAAGAAAGCTGAAATATTAAGAACAAAAGTAACAGACTTTTTTATTGATAAACAACCATTGGGCGAAGTGGAAGTTGCAGAAACAAAACAACATTTTTTTATTGATAAACAACCATTGGGCTAAGTTGCAGAAAGAAGACAACACTGTGTTGTTCTGTTTCACAGAATAGAGCAGGAGGAAGACGAACGAGCATCGGCATCGTCGTGTTTGTTGGGGTCCACACCAGGCCATTCACGGCAGAGACAGCGTTGGCCTTCAGGTATGGCCTTGTAGACGGACTTTACGTGCCTTCCACATCCACCCCATGTCGTTTTACCACAAGTTGAACAACTCACCTGGTAACACATCTCTCTCGTTAATCTTCTTCTTCTTCACTGTGATTGAATTTAAGAACTTGGAGACGGGTCAAGCTTTTATTGCCTCTGGGAGATAAATATGAACAAAACTTATATTTTAAAAAATAATTATAAGTAATAGGATTAGAGACTTTTTTTTTTTTGACTAATAGGATTAGAGACTTATCACTTAAAAAGAATACAAATTGATTGAAAGTCATATTTCTATAATAAATTGTTAAAACATAAGAATAAATTACAATAGAAGAATTTTATAATTAGTTGAATTCAATACACTAACTTCTATCATAGACACAGTAAATTCTCAAAATAACGATTGAGAACTATACTCTTTTTTTTGACGAGATTGAGAACTATACTTTAAGAACAAATTAATAAAGCTAAAGTATAATTTGTGATTAAACTTTGACAAGATTGGTGAATATGCTCAGGGGCCTACAGTGAGATTAATAATTTAATGTTTATCTAAAAAATGATTAAAATGTCACATATGTATAGGATATATAATTAGGCACTATTAATTAAAAATATGTTAATAACATCAATACGGATTTAATAGAATGAATATCATCAATTTTTCACGCATTATAAATGTAGAGTTACAAAATGTCACAAAATTAAAGTAATCTTCACAAAACATACGTAGAAACGATACTCTCACTAAAACAAAGAAAATGAAACTCTTAACAGTTGTGTAGGAGACATGCTCCTGAAACATATAGATAAGTAAGCCTTAAATTAGTGGGTCCTTCAACATCTTACCCGTAGGTATGTGCTTAGCAGTAATTAGAGACTTTGCAACTTTTTCTTTAACATGGTAAAACTTAACATCTATATACTTAGAAGAAGAAATATACAGTCATAAAATTGTCACAGTATAATTTCAACAACCTTAAATATAGACTCTAAAACTCTCAATGATGAAATAAAGTTCTATAGCCATATTACATGACAAATAACCTCGTAACATGTCACATACTTTGTCTCCATAATCGAAGAATTTGCAAGTGTCCTTTTGATACTTTCCATAAAACAGGTCCTCTTTTTATCGTAAAGATGTATCTATAATTTGAATTTCTTATAATCCATGCAAGTTGCATAATCAGAGTCACTCAAACCAATCACTTCAAGATTGTCAATATGTCAATATAAGATTATTGATACTTGAAAAATCTCATGAATTTGAACTACTTTCTTTGACTTCATCTAAGATTATTCAATATGGCAATATAAGATTATTGATACTTGAAAAATCTCATGAATTTGAACTACTTTCTTTGACTTCATCTAAGATTATTCAAGTATCTAATAAGCATACCAACCATAAAGGCAATATCATCATGTGTGCATACTTGAGCATACATCAGGTTGTTAACAATTAAAACAAAAGGGATTGTCTTCATTTGAAAGCTCTTAATATCATTATGAGAATATTCAGCCTTAGAGAACTTGTCCCTTTATAATTGACGTCTTTATAAAAGAACAAGACTTCAAATTAAACTTCTTCAAAGTATGATCAATGTAGGTGCTTTAAGACAATATCAGAATACTATTGGTATTACAAAGAATTTGCATGCTTAAACATATGATTCATTATAAAGATCCTTTATATTCAAATGGCCAAATAATAATTATTTTATCTCAATAAAAAATTATTATTATTACCAGTGAGCATGATATCATTAATATATAAAACTAGAAATATGTACTTGCTCCCGCTAACTTTTATATATATTTGATCAATAATTAAAACTATTACTAGTGACAATTTCATTAAAATACTACTGCCTTAAAGCTTTTTTTAACCTATAAATTGACTTTTAGAACTTCTACCATGTTTTTTTTCTTAACTACCTTAAAACCAGTATGTTGAACCATTTAGGCATCTTTACTTAAGTCTTCATTTAAGAAATATCTTCTTATCCATTTGATAAAGCTCTAGGTCAAAATGAGTTATAATTGCCATAATGATTCATAAAGAATCCTTGTACAAAATGAGAGAAGCTTTATCTGTAATCAATACCTTCTGAAGGTTTATTTGTAATCAATACCTTCTCATTGGCTATAGCCCTTAGTTACTAGCCATACTTTATACCTCTTTACTTGACCTTTGGCATTATGCTTAGTCTTGAATATTTGTTTGCATCAAATGAGTCTATAACCTTTTGGTAACTATGATAAGCTCCATATTTCATTTTTGATATAAAGTTCATCTCTTCATAATCTATCCAAAAATTAGATTGAGGATTAGATATGAATTTGTTATTAGTAAATTAGATATGAAATGTAATACTCATCTTCTTGCAAGTATGCAATGCAATATCAAAGATTGTAGGTTTGCGAGCCTTTTCTAATCTCTTTATCTTTTATAACTACATATTGAGCCTCTTGTGCTACATGCTAAATGGATTCATTCTGAATGGTTACTGGATGGTATTGAATTATAAGGCCAATTGTTGGAGAGAAAGCAACATGTACAGGGACAATAATTGCGCGTTTTTTGAATATAATTTCCCTAGGCTCTTGGCTTGTACCAATGTCATCTTAAAAATAGATAGCTCGATCTAATTCAATAACCCTAGTATTATATAACACTATAAGAATTATGTAGTTTACCGATGGAAAATACCAACCGAAAACGCTTGTATTCCGTCGGTAAAATAATTTATCGACGGAATACAATGACGGACAAAGGCGTTGTTAATACGGCTATAGGTAAATTTAATGACGGAGATATTATGTGTCCGTCGGTAAACATAACTGTCAGTAAAATTTACCAATGGAAGGACTGAACTGTCAGTACATTTGCCAATGGAAAAAGAAAAATGGTCGGTAAATATCATACAATTTACTAACGGTATAAAGTGTAAGGTGTTCTGTCGGTAAATCATAGTTCAGATAATCCTAAATGTTTCATTATTACCGACAGAATAAAAAGAACGATCGGTAAATATCATACAATTTTTTGACGGTTTAAGTTGTTCTGTCGGTAAATATAGTGCTTTTTTCGACGGTCTTTTATATTCCGTCGGTAAATAAAATTAAGAATTTTTTTAAAAATTCCTTACATTAAATTTTATTTCATGATCTTATGATAAATGCATAATTTCAACAGTTATGAATTATCTGTGCATAATAATTTTATTTGTTTATATGTTTAAACAGAAAGTTGATTGATAATATAAAGTTAAAATTATCTTAATTGATAATAAACACATTACAATGTACATAATAAGTCTTTGTAATTCAAAGCAAATGACTACAACAATCCTAATGTCCTGGTGACCACCGGTGCTCTGAGGTGCTACCCTTCGTCTTCAACTCATCCACCTCATGTTTGAGCTAAGCTATGACGTCCATCAATGTGTTCACTGTGGTCTGAAACCGATTGACTTGATTAGTTTGCGACTGTCTACTAGATGCTGTTGTACTGGATGTGGAGGATTGCGAATAACATGTGTTCGCAAATGAACCTAGCCCGAAGATCCTTCCACGACGATCCCTACCACCCATTGCATCAAGATACGTCTGACTCTCATCAACAGCTTGTTCCTGCTAAGACTGTCGCTGAATGCTTTCTTGTATTTAGTCCCATTAAGAAGTAATGTTTATATTAGTAAGTGATAATTATTAAGAAATAATATTAAAGCATTAATTTCACATACATTCAGTTCTCTACATCGATTGTTGACGAATGTCACACCGTCATGCTTCTTAGTGTGAGTGTGCAAAAACAGCTGACGAGGTGTAGGCCTCATGCCCATAGATTTTTCCTACATAAGAATAAAATATTATATGTGAACTAGAATTTATAAAAATTTCGGCAATGTTTCCTCTATTTTTATGATATTTACTCCCTGTTGAACAAATAAAATATCTCAACACAGCTATATATGGCAACAGACATTTATACCATTATCATTATCCATAATACACATATTTTCATTTCAACATTCACTCATCAATTTAAATTGAAATACAACAAAGTAAAACAATTACAATATAAATGTCAAGTTTAGATACATACAAGTCTCACTGCATGCTCATGGTGGGTTATTGATCCTCCCATTTATATGGAAAGAATCTTGGTAAGTTGTCGTGAGCCTGCAAATTTAATTCCCTACTTAAATTGATATGTAGTACAATGAAGCAAGGGTATTGTCCCACAGAGATCAAATTTCAAGGAAGAATTTTAACCTTCAATCTAAGAGTAGGCGTGTGTAAAGGGGAAAATTAAGAATTAAATGCAAACTAACTAATTATGAACAAACACGTGAATGATCCTAAAATTAATTGATATGTACGCGGCAATAAACTAAGATGATTAAACTAATTTATTCAACTATGTGTAGGTGTGTGCCGTGACCTTTGAGCAGAACTTTAATGCAAATCAGCTACCTATATGTTATGCATGCACCTAACTATTTATTAATGAATTAGCGCTATCTGGATGACATGCAAGAATTAATGCAAATCTGCTAACATCTATTACATGAATCATAATACATGCATGCCACTAAAGCTTAAACAAAGGACCTGACAGAGAGGATGACATGAATTAAAACAGAAAATTAAGAGTAGATGCTGAAAATTTCTAAGATGAAAATTGCAAAGAGAAGTTTGATAAAAATTCAGATTAATTAAAGATCAATTGCAAAGGTGTTTACTAATTCCCTAGGTTGATTTTAATTATTGAAACCAAATATTTTTCCAACCAATTTATGATCAAAATTCGGGTTCACCAAATATTATTCTTTGCATCCAAAACTAACATGTAATGCAAAACCCTTTCATGCAAGCATTAATTCAAAACTAACATGAACAGCACAAACATGAAAGCATTAAGATTAGATGGCTTTGATCGAACCTAAAATTATTCAAAGATGACTAACATACATTAAATAATTCTATGCTCAAGAACTAACCTATTAAAATTCTATATATACCTTCAAACTTTAATAGATTAACGCCACTTATTTAATCAAATTGATGACTAACAACTAATTCAATTAATTGGCAAACAAATCATGCAAGATAAATTGAATGCTAGACTTAAAAAAAATACCTAACATAATTCAGCAATCAAGCACTGTTTATGAGCACATAAATTCAACCATAAAATAGCAAGATTTAAGCACAAAATCTAATAAAATTAACCCATAAGAATTAGTTACTAACCTCTAGAATTGAAAAGAAGACTTAGTTCATGTCTATAATTAAAGCAAAGTCAAAAATCTTGTTCAAAACCATGGTGTAAGTTTCAGCTATATAGAAGAAAAAGTAGAAGAGGAAAGAATATGAGGGTTTTGATGTAAAGGAAGAAAACGAAAAGAAGAAAAAGTTACTCAAAAAATAAAAGAGATGTGTCCCTATTCTATTCTAAGGGACCCTATTTATACTAGCAGGAGGAGGTCTAGTCTCTCCTAAAAAGCAGACTTGGAATAGGACTTGTATTGGTAACCTCTGTTGTGGACGCCTCCTTGCATACATGTATACGTTCCTACACTTCAGACTTGGATTTGAGCATGTTTCGAGATTCTTCATGGGCTGAGTTGCTCTTGGATTTCTTTTGGGCTTGCTCTCCATCGAGATGAGTCTCTTTTCAAGTCGTCTATGGACTGCTTCGTCGCTACAAGCCATCCAAAATTGGCCCCAAACTCTAATCATTCTCGGACTGGTTATGTTGGCTCATTTATGGACCAACTTCGACTAACCATAAAAAATAAAATATAGAGCTTGGACAGTTCAATATTGGTCATCAGAAAGATCATCGAGTCAGCTTCAATTTGAGCTTTGGATCGCAGAAATCCAACGGTTGGATCTTCAGATATGTATTTTTGAAGCACAAGAGGTCAGACTGAACGTCTCCAACTTTACAGCAGTCTTCAAAAATTTACTGCTCTCAAATGACTGCTCCAAAAATTCTGAAACTTGGTGGAAAAATTCTTAAATGAGTCACTATTATGGCTGCTAAAATGTAGAATTTTCTAATGCACCAATCCCGAGATAAAAATTCTCAAAGGTCCAAAGGTCAAATTTGCCAGAAACTGAAAAATAGTGTTAATTTCAACCTATTGAGGACTTTTTGTATTTTATATATCTAAAGCTCTAATAATTATAAAACATGATAAATAGGCCATAGATATCAATAAAACACATGGAAGATACTAAATATAAGGTACTAAAAATATATAAAAATATGATTGCATCAAATTCCCCTACACTTAGCTCTTGCTCGTCCTCAAGTAAGGTTAAAAACAAAAAATAAAGCATAAGAAAATTGAAAATGCAAAAACTTAGTATGGATGCAAAAACAAAAACAAAAACAAATAAACATGCAAACGCAGGGAACTTTTTTTTAAGTGTCAAAATGTATTTTTTTTAAAATCTCCCAACATCATCAAAGATATACAAGAATTATTAACAAGAAGGAACTCGTGACATTTAATCCATAAAAATAATGAACTCACTTTAATGTAAGAGCCAAGCAAGACAACAAATAAGACTTAGAGGAAATCTACACCATGTCATAATAATAGGTCCTCTCATTGTCATACACTCCAACACTCAAGTGTTTATAGCTCATATATGATTTACTCTCATAAAGTCAAACAATGCAATGCTCTACCATAGGCTTGCTATTCAATCTTGAATACACTACTAGGTATTACATGCATAACATAAATCAAAAGGTCTTAAACAAGGATGCAACTTGGATGGGTTAGGGGTAGGGTAAAAGAAAGGTAATAAAAGGCTATTCAACATGACTTATACTTTAGCAGGCTCCTGTCATTTAACAGGCTACTATCATCTAACAGGCTCCTATTATTTTAATTTTTAACAGGCTTCTGCCTTTATACAAATTGAAAATAACATGCGAACATTTTTTTAAATCACACACAATCTACCCCATCTTGCATGTGTTTGCTTTATCATTTGGTATCAAAGCAAGGTTTCCAATTTTTGTGTTTTTCAGCACGTGAAAGATCATGAAAAAGAATATGAGAATTTTTTAAGGACAATCCGTCTCAAAGCCTCCTTACTTCAATGGAAATAACTACTCATATTGGAAAGAGAGAATGACTATATATCTCCAATTTGTAGATATCAAAGTATGGCAAGAAATCAGAGCTAGAGTTACAATTCCCACTTCCGATAACGTAGAAGAATGGACTAATGTTGACAGGAGAAATGCTAAGGCAAAACATCACCTAATATATGTGTTATCTCCAGAAGAATATAAAAAATATCCTACTGTTCTTGTTGAGCCCCGTTTCCAGAGCCCAACTTCGGAGTTCGTAAAACGTAAGCCTCGATGGAAACAATGGATTTGGACGAAAATTTCTGTGGGAGCAATGACGGGTTCGATGCGGCGAAACACCAAGTAATTTCTAAAGAGGTCTTTCGGGACAAGTTCGCCGCGGCCAACATTTAGCTTTGCTGCGGCGAAGTCTCGAGGTCGTCAAAACTCACTCAAGAACCTTCCCAAGGGTTTCTCTAACCTTACTTTCACTTAAATTGTCCCAAATTCACTTCCTCTAATGCAACATCATTTTATAACAATTCACTTCCAACATTATTTCATTAAACTCTCTAATCTCTACTCATTTAATTCATCACTTACAACTAATTCTCATAATTCACAAAATCCTATCTTTCTTTTTCCATAACTCCTCATTTATATGTAATAACAAATCGTATTCAAAATCTATCATCCCAAATCGATAACTTCCTCAAGTATGCCAAATTTTAACTCAACCTCATCCATACACAATTCATATTTCAATAACCTTAAAAGAAAAGTGTTTTACAAATTTTTAATGGCATTTCGAGCCACAATACGTCATAGGTATCAAAAACCAAAAAACAGAAGATACATAACCCAATAATCCTCGAAATGCATCTAAGTCTTGCTTTATAAGAATTAGCTTAAAATACAAAACATGCAGAATTCAGAATGAAGCCTTGACTCTCTCGCTCGCTCGATCTCTTCCTCATCACCTGGAGATGGGACGGATAAAGGGGGGTGAGCTTAAAGCTCATGGGTAACAATTTTATAATAGGTAACAAGTAAAAACCATTGAAATATTCATTTCCATTGTATAAATTTCACATTGAATCATATAGCACATATTTTCCAAATTGTCACTTATCAAACAATTCATAAGCAACCTAAATCATGCATTCATCAAGCTTGTTAACATATGTAAACACATAAGTTCATCAAAATGGTTTGGGTAGGTCCATAAACTGAACGAACTAACACATTCCCATATAATGGTCCTGTGTAGTCGTGAACATAACGAACTATCGTAATCCCACATAGTAGTTTTGCGTAGTCATAAACATGTGGGAGTCTATGAAGGAGCTCTATGCCATTAGTGGGTAGGTAAGAGTCGAAGTGCACTTGACATACAGAATTGACCGAACCAAACCCACATAACATGTATTTCATGACTTGAAATAGATTGCCCAAAATGGCACATTTTTGAAACTTGATTTCGTAAACATAATATCTTTTCAAAATCATTTCATTTTCTTTCCAAAATCATTAACACAATTCATATACAAACATGTAGCACTCTTTTAAAGCATTTAAAGAGCAATAAACGAACATGTATAAAGTAGTTATTCCGTTCTTTCAAAAGAAACATTTATGGCTTATTACTCAATTATAAAAAAGTAACCCACCTCGAATTCCTTACTTAAAAACTTGTCAAAGGTGCCTATCTTCTTGCTCCTCTTGCCTCTCTTGATTCCCTTTAACAATGGCAAAATCCCATTCAATAGGAATTCAAATTAAGAACCCACAAAGCATATTCACTAGAATTTATTCTAGAATACTTAAACCCTTCCTAAAATCCAAACCTTCGGGTCAATTTTCCATGATCATTATGATCAGGTAAATGAAGGATTTTGATAACATTTTCTTCTAGAAAAATGTTCCCCATTATCTTAAGTTTCTAATGACATCAAAATCATTCAATTGGGCTCAAAAATTGGAAAGTTATACCCTAAACATTTTTGGACTGTTCTTATACTGAAACAATATTATGTGCTTAACTTTCATCAAAAAATTGAAACTCTTAGAGACTGAATTAAAACTATATTTCTTCATACCATTTATATCCCTATGTCTCTAGCTTACTCCAAATTAAAAATCATTCCATTTGGATAACTACAAAACAATTTATGCCTAAAATATCGAAGCATGTTCTAAGTAGGAAAGTTTGCCGCGGCGAACCAAGAAAAGTTGGTCGCGACGAACTTTTCCAGAGAGGAAAAGTCTGCGTGAATTCTTACAAGTTTTCCGCGATGAATTTTCACA
The DNA here is from genome assembly GCA_027563845.1 of Erythroxylum subrotundum. Taxonomy (NCBI): domain Eukaryota; kingdom Viridiplantae; phylum Streptophyta; class Magnoliopsida; order Malpighiales; family Erythroxylaceae; genus Erythroxylum; species Erythroxylum subrotundum. Next base: position 5,040,887 of record JAOQMQ010000006.1, read on the forward strand.
GACTTGTCTTCCAAATTTTCCAAAATCTACTCTTTACTTACTACACATATTCAACTTCATTTTTCACTTTCATTTTACTTCTAACTATCACCAAAACATGTTTCATTCATCAAATCAAGAAGAATGATACTTATACTTACTTGTTTATCCAAAGCTTCTTCTGTCACCATGAAACCCTAGCTTCTCCAAATGAGGAGTTTCTTGGCTCTAATGAAAGCTTTTCTCTTCCTCTTTCTTTTTCTCTTATTGAACAATCTCAAAATCTCTCTTTAAAACTAAGAAAAGATGAAACCTAGCTTAGTTTTCTCTTCCTTTCTCTCCTTCTCTTTGTATTTTCTCTCTTCTTTTCCATCACTCACATTTTCTTCTTCTTCCAACTGCAAGACAACACTTTTCTTTCCAATTATGCCCTTAATGAATGTAAATTGTCCATTTTGCCCCTTCCATTTTTGCCTTATGTCTTTTATGCTTAAGTGACCTTTAAAAAATGCCTTTCATACAATACACTCTTACTAATTTAATTCAACTAACCAAAGTAATAAATCCTACTATCATTAACATACTAATTAAATCCAAAAAAATAATCAATCCATAAAGACCCCATAATTTATTTAAATCATGCTTAACTTAATAAGAAAAATTTCAGGGGCCAACAGTTTTATAACAAAGGAAATGTGGGACAAACTACAAGTCATGTTTGTGGGAGGAATAAGGTAAAGAAACATATAATAAGTCTTTTAGTGCATCAATATGAAACTATTGGCATGAAATAGGGACAGACTATAGACAAGTTCTTCGGACATTTCAATAACATCATCACGACCTTAAAGAACTTAGGAAAGATATATCCCAATGATGAGCTCGTAACAAAGATTCTGAAGCCACTAAAGGAATAGAGACCTAAGGTGACAACTCTAGAAACGACAAAGGATCTAGACACTATTTCACTCGACTAGCTACGAGGAAATCTTATGATCCATGAAACCGAACTTAAGTGAGATGAAGGATCCTCCTGTAGAAAAGGAATGGCACTAAAAGCAATTGACGAATCAAACGGTGATGAAAGTGACACTAAGTTGCAAATAAATGAAGATGAAGAATTCATCTTTATGGTCAGAAAATATGCTCGCTTTTGTAAAAAGAAGTTGATGAGGAAAAGAGAAGGAAACAAGAAAGTTGGAGTCAACAAGTTCCTATCAAAATGTAGCAGCAGTAATAGCACACAAAAAACAATCAAATCATATGCTATCATTGCAAGAAGCCTGGATACATTACCAAAATGTCCGCTTCTTCAAAAGGACAAGTTAGAAAATAGAAAATCCAGAAAGCAATCAATGACTACAACCTGGTCAAATGAGGATTCTAGAAATTTTGAAAAAGAAAAGCCAGAAGAAGTCAACAACGTTTGCTTCATGACTGAATTAGGAGACGATGAGGTATATTATTATGACTTTGATATTGAAGTTGATAAATTGAAAAATGCATATCATGAATTGTATGATCAGTACAAAAGGTTAACAGTGAAGTATTTCAAAGAAGTTGAGAAGTCCAAGAACAATGATGCATCTCTGAGGAATAAGATTAAATCATTGGAATCTGCGAATGAGAATTTGGATATCAAAAATATATCTCTTGAGGTCTATTATAAGAAAAAAGTTTCTAAAAACGAAGTTCTGGGAGAAAGAGTAGGTAAGTTGGAAAATACGTTGCTCAAAAGTGATTCTAATAAGGTAAGATAGTTAGAAGAAAAAGTTGCCGCCTTAGAATTTGAAAAGGAGAAAAGTGCTGGAAAGATCTTATCTCTAAAAAAGATCTGGAATTCATTAATGGAAGGAAGAATCCTGATGCATTGCTTAGTAGTAGTAAATGCATTTTTGGTAAGGCCGAAATATGATACTATGAAAATAACAATATCAGGTTATACAAAAACTTCTTTGTTAAATCCAATAGCAGCTATAGCCAAGACAACAGGAACTACTAAGTGGAAAAACTCATAAAAACTATTATTCATCTGCTTTGCATGATTACTATGGTAAACAGGGTCACATTAGTCATTCTTGTAATTTTTGTAAAAAGAAATTATCTCAGATGTATGTTTCGAGACGGAAAGGTCAAACTACTAACCCAAAAGGACCCAAAAAAATTTGGGTACCTAAAATGAGATATGCTTTCTGCCTATATGTTTCAAAGCAGAGACAAGGGAGAATCAATAGTTAGCCGATAGTGGTTGTTCGAGACACATGACAAGTGAAATATCACACTTCAACTACATTGAAAGAAAGAACGGAGATAATGTTGTCTTTGCAGGCCAAAATAAAGTAAGGGTTACTGGAATTAGTAAAATTTATGATTCTGACTCTACCTATATTAATAATGTTCTCTTTGTTAATGGTTTGGAATATAACCTGTTGAGTGTGAATTAGCTATGTGACAAAGGTTACAAAGTAATTTTCTATGCATCTCATTGTGAAATTGTTGATATTCATAATGATAATATTGTGTTTGTTGGTCCTAGAAATCAAAATATGTATTGTGCTCAACTGGAAAACTTGTCCTCACAAAGTGTTAAATGCTTTGTCTCTCTAGAAAAGGATTCGTTTATCTAGCACAAAAGATTTGAATATGCCAGTATGAGCATTCTATCAAAATTGTCCAAAAACGAGTTAGTAAGAGGACTACCGACCTTAAAGTTCAAAAGCAATTAGTATTTGTGAGGCTTGTTTAAAAGGTAAACAAGTCAAAAGTAGCCTTCCCCTAAAAATATTATGTCTACTAGCCAACCACTTAAACTTGTGCATATGGATTTATTCGGTCCCACTAGGACTCAGAGTTTTGGTGGTAAACATTATGATTTTGTTCTAGTAGATGATTACTCTAGATTTACATAGGTTTATTTCTTATCAAATAAGGATGATGCTTTTGAAGTTTTTGAGAAGTTTTGTAAAAAAATTCAGATAGAAAAAGGGTATTGCATCACTTCAATTCGGAGCGATCATAAAAGACAATTTGATAATAGAAAGTTTGAAGAATTCTGTGACATCAATGGTGTAACTCATAACTTCTCTTGTTTAAGGACGCCTCAACAAAATGGAGTTGTAGAGAGAAAGAACAGAACCTTGGTTGATATGGCCAGGCCTATGCTGTGTGAAAGTGGACTACCTCATGGATATCGGGTAGAATCAGTATCCACGACACGTTATGTATTTAACAAATGTCTTATAAGACCTATTTTAAAAAAGAACCCCTATGTGTTGTGGAAAGGAAGAAAACCAAATGTTGCTTATTTTCTAGCATTTGGCTATAAATGTTGCGTGATAAACAATGGAAAAGACAACTTGGAAACTTCGATGTGAGATCAAACAAAGCTATTTGCTTAGGCTACAGTACCGCTAGTAAAGGATTTAGATTTTACAATAAAAGAATAAAGAAGATAGAAGAATCGATACATATGGTATTTGATGAAGCATTACCTTCTATAATAGCAATTGACTCAAATGATGAAGAGCATCATTTGATACCTAAAAATACATCGGAGAATCAAACTACACCTATAATACCTTCAGAGTCATAAAATCAAGAAGGCCCCTATAAAGCTAGAATAGAGAAGGCTCCTTCATCTCAACAGGAGCCTATACAACGAAAAACATTAAGAGAATGGAGAGGTCTTGATACACATCAATGTATTATTGAAGATCCCTCAGAAAGTCTAAAAACAAGATCATAGTTCAAGAACAACTTTGTGGCTCTCATCTCACAATTAGAACCAAAGCCTATTGAATAAGTTCTTACTGATGAGAATTGGGTCTCAGCTATGAAAGACAAGCTAAGTCAGTTTGACAAAAACAAAGTATGGAATTTGACGCCTCATTCTCAAAACAACTTGTTGAGTATTTCAAAACAAACATGACAAAAATGGTAAGGTGGTAAGAAACAAAGTTAAACTTATAGCTCAAGGTTACAATTAATAGGAAAGTATTGGTTTTGATGAAACTTATGCACCTGTTGCTAGATTAGAATCAATTAGAATTTTACTTGCCTTTGTATGCTATAGAAACTTCAAGTTGTTCCAAATAGATGTTAAAAGTGCATTCTTAAATGGTTTCAATAATGAAGAAGTATTTGTTAAGCAACCCCTGGTTTTGAAGATGAAAACCATCCGAATTATGTGATGAAGTTATCCAAAGCTCTCTATGGTTTAAAGAAAGCTCCTCGAGCATGGTATGAGAGGTTAAGTAAGTTTCTGCTTAAGAATAACTTTGAAAGAGGAAAGATCGATAAAACCTTATTTATTAAGAGAAAGGAGAATGATTTACTCATAATGCAAATATATGTTGATGACATATTATTTGGTGCTACTAATCCATCCTTCTGTGAAGAATTCTCAGCATTAATGTAAGGGAATTTAAAATGAGCATGAAGGGAGAATTATCATTCTTTCTCGGATTACAAATCAAACAAACAGAATGGGGAATCTTCATTAGTAAAGAGAAATACACAAAGGAACTCATCAAAAAATATATTTTTAAGAATGTCAAACCGATGGGTACTCCCATGTACACAAGAACTAAACTTGATAAAGACGAAGAAGGCAAAGCTACAGATGAGATAAAATATAGAGGAATGATTGGATCATTATTATATCTTACAAGCTAAAGACCATACATTATGCTTTGTGTGTGTCTTTGAGCACACTTTCAATCAAATATAAAAGAAAGCCATCTTCAAGCAGACAAAAGAATCTTTCGATATCTCCACGGAACTATGGATTTTGGACTATGGTATCCAAAAACTTATTCATTTGACATAGTGGGCTATTGTGATTCAGATTATGTAGCTGATAAATTCGATCAAAAAAATACAAGTGGACATTGTCAATTTCATGGAGGATGTTTAGTATCTTGCTCTTGCAAAAAACAAAATTGCACAACACTTTCGACAACTGAAGCAGAATACATAGCAGCTGCCAACTATTGTGCTCAAATCTTATGGATGAAACATCCACTATAGGATTTTTCTCTAAACTGTTCTCATATTCCTATATTATGTGATAATTCTAGTGCTATAAATCTTTCTAAAAATCCTGTGCATCATTTTAGAACTAAGCATATAGAAATCAAAAATCATTTTCTTAGAGATCATGTTTTAGAAGGAACCATTGATCTTTTGCATGTTAATATTGAGAATCAAGTAGTTGACATTTTCACCAAGCCACTCTCTGAAGATAGATTTCGCGTGTTAGGAAAAAACTTGATATGTCAAACTCTCTGATATTATTTCTGCTGAGAAAAATCTTTGAATCCCTTCATTAAATTTGTTGCTATTCTTTTCTTCCTGGTTTATTCACACTTGTGATAGTTCCTTCCTCCCTATGCTCTACCATTTTTTGATAATGACAAAGGGAGAGAGTTTATGTGGATATATTTTTGTGCATATTTTTACATATATGATGATATATTTCTCAATGCATATTTCTTAATGCTGCCTCGATTATATATGTGATTGGTTCTCTTATTGAACTTGTGAAAATCTGTGATATATAAATGATAGGTTCCTTTATTAAGAAACAATTTCCTTCTAAATTTCTGAACATATAAAAGTCATAGGTATCTTTCAAATCATCTATTACCTCTTTGAACTTTGAAAAATATATCTATTATTTGTAACATCCTGTTTTCATACAAAGGGTTAGTGATGGGTGTCGAATCCACCAAAAATAAATCCCAAACACCAAACGAAAATAAATTGCGTATAGCGGTAAATGGGGTCGATCCACAGAGAATGGAATGAATTGATTTTATTCAAATGCCAAAGAACAAATGAAATTAAA
>JAOQMQ010000006.1:5056611-5074940 GCA_027563845.1 Erythroxylum subrotundum
TATTCTTCTTAAATTATCTACCCCTATAGCCTCTTCAGAAACTAGCCAAACTTAGAGGAAAGAAGCCATTACTAAACATGCTATCAACTCTATGTTGGTATCACTTTCTAATACTAACAACAGCTGATGGTAGCAACTATTGCCTTCCTTCTTGGAATGCATGCCATCTCTGAGGATGCCCCAAATTGTATAGGCATGCACAACAAGAATAGAAGAATCCTAATATTCTTTTATCATTGATGAGGTAGATGCCAATGATAATGCTTAAAGTGCACTTAGTGGCAAACGTAGATTACAATCAAGAACCAAATTGCAGTAGAAATTAGGGACAAAAGTGGTGGCTTCAACGATATGGACGGTTGGTATGACTAAGAATTTGAAAAAACAAAAGGGAATATGCAAAAAGCCAAACAAAGAGCACAATTCCACACTCCCACTGGCTGTGGTAAGCCATAAAGGCCGGAAACACATCTGAAACCTTATCTCCAACACCTCTTCGCACTCCATCATTTGGCAACTTCTACAAAGCCATGATAATGTATCATCCTCATCATCATATCATGTATCTTTTCGTATCGCATGACCCATCATGCCAAATCATTTAAGGGTCCCACTTTGTCTATTCTTTGCCAACATTACACGTGTCACTCTACTTCGGCACTTCTTGTCCAGCTAGGAATCTTGGTAATGTCTCGTCATGTGTCGAATAGTTACTTGGATCAACTAGAAAGACCAGGAGCAGTAGTGCTAGTACTAAGCATCCTTTGATTATAAGATTTCCTTTTCGCTTTACTTTGTCCGTTGGGTTAATGTGTGGTTAGCAGAAAAATTAGGCTAATAGCAAACCTAATTATTCCAATCATCCTTTTAGACCAAGTGAATGATGATTATATATCTTTCTGCTATGTAATCATATACACTTACGTACAAGCCAAGATCAATGTCTATTAGTGCCAGACTTGTAACTGAAGCTTGGGAAGCTAAACAACTTTTCATGACCTAATCAATCATAAATTACTTTAGGCTGTGTCCATGTCTTTGCAGCAAATCAAGGGAAGCAAAAGGGCTAAGTAAAAACCATAGAGATGAATCGCTTCACTAATTATCCGTGGTTAGAAGTTTCATATATTGATAATCACGATGACCCACCTGCAGGGTGGCAAAATTGCACTTACAGATTCGTCGGTGGATTATATGTACAACTTCAGGTGTGATTTCCCATCGTCTGACATGATAGCTTCCAGAAATCCAAGCCTATGCACAATCACAGGTGAGAAGTGTACCCGTTAACTAAGGCAAGACTATAGAATATAAATTCAAAACTTGAATCAACTTGAGAGGGACATTAAGCCAAGAACTTATGGTTCCTGTCAGTGAAATTGCGTTTCATGTGCACCATTATATGTTCTCTTTGAAGTCGGTATGCCGTCTCTAAGAACAACAGCCAAATATGATTATATTTCGTTCTTTAGTAGTCACCAAAAAAATTTTATGCCCTGATCACAAAATTAACATGAGATAAGCTGATGTTTATTATCCAAATATCAACCCTGAAATGAAATAATAAAAATATTTAATTCCACGACTTCAACCATTAAATCAAATTAAATATTTTCCGTTGTAATTGTGAACTTTAAAATTCATTAACTTTAGATATCTAGCTAATACACCTCTTTTTATAGAGGATCGATCATACCATTCCAACCAGTCAGTGATTAACTGGAAGTTAATCTGCACCACATTATTGCACGTACTATATCAAACCAAATACTACTCATTCCAACTATTAAAGTTTGATTTCCACGTAGAATATTATACATAATCCTATTGGAATCTAACCGTCACCAAACCACGGATGCATCGGAAGATAAAATTTGATTCCTAAAGTTTCTTAAATTTTATAATTAAGTCCAACTTAATTAAATTAATTTTTCTTTCACAAAATGCTCTTTGATGTATAGCTCATTAGGTTCCTAATGTATTGGTGATGATTATAAATTCTAATTCTAATTCATAATTAGAATTAGATAAATTAAAACTCCTTTAAATTTATCTTTAATTCTCCAATTAAACAATTTATAATCATAGATCAAGATTGACGTTTAACAATATGTCATGATTACCCAAATATCAAGAATGTCAAAGCAGTTTGACTTAACTTGTCCATGCATGGTTATGATGTATAATTTAATCCTTTTGTCATCTAATATTTCAATTGGACAAAGTATAGATATAGTGTCTACTCTTTTGGTCCAATCATATTCATTCGTGCTAATTAGTAATTAATTTATAATTGAAATTTGAAAATAACCTTTTCAAATGTCAATTTACTCTGATTAGAGAATTTCATAAATCACTACTAATCAATAACAGTAGAATATTATCTCCAATTACTTTAGAGTGACAAATCTTATATTGACTTACTCAACTATCTTCATATAATTCATATTGCATCCAAGTACTACCGAATGAATTATCCTAGGACAGTTCATAAGTAGCATGAAAACATAGTAATTCTCACACGAGATGCCTTGATAATCTCAAGTCTAAGGATCAATCATACAATTATCATTATGAGAAAATCCATAGACACATAAGTAATATTCCATTTAGGATTCTCACAGTCGGGTCAGTTCAGTGACTTATTATCTAATAATCACCCACATATTAGTTTAAATATCTCCATACTTTAATTTATGAGATCAATTATGGTACTACCGTCGCCTGCAACCAAATTTAAAAAGAAACCAACTTCCGTCAATACAAAATAATGTAATAGTGAAAAGTAGGGATCGTTCTCACGAGAAATTTTTAACGGTAAAGGTTAGCGAGTTTAAAACTAAAATAAAGTAACGAAAGGGGGGTTTCAATTCATGTAAATTTAAGAATGTAGAAATAACAAAATTCAGAAATTAACAAAAGTAATTGGATCGGAAAATTTAATAGACAAGCCTTGGTTTCAGGTTACCGATGTTATCGCGCTAAAATAGATCCTCGATATAAAATTTTAGTCATTAATAACATTCATTGAGGGATGTTTTCTCTTAAGTGTAAATGACTAGAAACATGTATCCTAGCATTCTTATTAAGCAACAACATAGATATGATCGTAGGTTCAATTGAATAATAACGTTAAGAACTAAGAAACCAATGAACAAGATAATACATGTATGACATGCAATTAATCAAGACGACTTAAAATTTCCGACTTTAACGTAAAGAAGGTAATCTTAGTTGCTACTTGTGATTAACAAAACTGAACGTCATATTTCATTAATCTAGCTATTGCACGAATCAATCCCTAGTTGCGCACCTAGAAATCAATCAATTCAATTAGAAAAAGTAATTCAGAAGATATTCAATGTTCATCAACAACACAAACTTTATTGAAACATCTCCCGCATAATAGCGGATAACATGGTTTCCCTCAACCAAGAAAAGAAGTTTAGCTACTCATAATGAAATTGAAAATAAAATAAATAACAAATCACATAGTCTCCATCCCTGGTTCTTTCATACAGAATATGAAAATTCCTAGAAGAAAAGTGCAGAAATGAAAACTAGCTATGGCTAACTAGAAAAACTAAAAGTGCAGAAAACGTAAAACTATTATAAGACAAGGCTGTCGAGAAAAACCAGAAGAAGAAAGTGCAGAAAAAGCGTAAACTACTCCTAAAGGTCTACAAAAACCAGAAGAAGAATGCTGGAAACGTAAAGCTACTCCTAATGAAAAATCTGCAGAAAACTATCCTAAATCCAAAGCTGCATGAATAGTAACATTTTTCACTTTTAATGTCTTTTTCGATCTCTCTTTCGTGATTTTCAACAGATAACGTATCCCCAAATATTAGGTGGCCGATCCCCTTGATAAGATAGCAATCTGATCTTTAAAGATTGTGAAAATCTCGATTTTGAATCTTGAAAATAGATATGTAGATTTTTTTCATCCTTACATGTGCCCACGCTTAGTCACTGAATTGCAGCTAACCTAGAATTTCGGACTTTTTTCGTTTCTTTTGCATCTTTTTGATTCAATTTCATCTCTAAGGTGTTGAAAATCATCTTAGAACAATTATGAGACAATTCTAATAATTTTGAATAATAATTTCAACATATTAAAGAGAATTAAATACAAAATAAGCACACATTGATAACTTAACAAATTACTTTCTTCATAAGAAAGAAACATAATGTGTGTTAGTTTTACCGTTTCAACAGTATCCCATTTTAATGAAACTACAACTAGGAACATTTAGAAATAATGCATAAATGTAAATTGAATCTCACAATTATGATCTCATCATAATTTCAATTACACAGTAATTATTTCAGGGATTTTACCTATAGTATTAAAACATCAAATATAATTAACATAATACAAAAGATAAAGAATACCTTTTTCATTGATAAATAATAATGTCATACATCAAATTGCATCCAAATGATTGGCTATAAAGACATAAATTAACAATCTTCCATTTGCATTAAATTCAATCGCCTATGTGTCTAATACCATATCCATCCATAAGTTTATCATATCTCTTTTGAGACAGTGGCTTAGTGAGAGGATCGGCAAGATTCTCTTTAGTGAGAGCTCGCTCTAATATTATATCTTTTTATTCCACTATCTCCTTAATCAAGTAAAACTTCCTGACTACATGTTTGGATCGTTGATGAGACCTTGGTTCCTTTTCCTGTGCGATGGCATCATTGTTGTCACAGTACAATACTATAGGTTCAACAATGCTAGGAACCACTCCAAGTTCAATAATGAACTTCTTGATCCAAACCGCTTCCTTTACCGCCTCTAACATTGAAATATACTCTGCCAATCCCCTCTTGGAATTCTCCATGCTAAAACTCTTTAGCACTTTGTCTATATATGTGGATTAGGATAACCCAAGCAACCTCTTTAATACATCTCTATAGATTTTTATTCCCATAATATAGGTTGCTTCTCCCATATCCTTCACGGAGAAATTCTTAGATAACCAAACATTTATGGACTGTTGCATAGGGATGTCATTTCCAATTAGCAATATGTCATCCACATATAACATTAAGAAAATGACTGCACTCTCACTAACCTTCTTATAGACACATGGTTCATCTATATTTTTGATAAAATTAAACTCTTTGATTGTCTCATCAAAACGGATGTTCCAACTCCGTGACACTTGCTTAAGTCTATAAATGGATTTTTGCAACTTATATACTTGATTAGGAAATCTCTTAGATTCAAAACCTTCAGGTTGTGACATATACACATCCTCCTATAAATTCTCATTAAGAAATGCAGTTTTGACATCCATCTATCAGATCTCATAATCATGATATGTAGCTATAGTCAATAAGATCCTTATAGACTTTAGCATAGCTACTGGCGAAAAGGTTTCATCAAAATCAACTCCTTGTTTTTGTTTGTAACCTTTAGCCACTAACCTTACTTTGTATGTATGTACATTACCATCCATGTCAGTTTTTCTTTTAAAAACCCGCTTGCATCTAATAGGTACAATACCATCAGGTGCATCCACCAAAGTCCATACTTGATTAGTGAACATGGATTCCATTTCAGATCGCATAGCTTCATGTCATTTTAAAGAATTAATGTCAGATATTGCTTCTTTAAAATTTGTAGGCTCATCATGTATAAGAGATACATTATCCTTCCCCTGTTCTATATGTAGATCTAATCTCATGGGGGATGATGTATCCTACTAGTGCATCGCGGACTATGTCTCTCTTCAACTCTCAGTTGTGCATCATATATATCAACTTGAGGTTCTTGTTTCGTCTCGATGTGTCTTTGTGGCTCTTGAATTTTACTAAGTTCAACCTCACTCCCACTACTTTCTTTGAGAATAAATTCTCTTTCTAAGAATGTAGCATGTCTTAAGACAAACACCTTTTGCTCAACAGGATGGTAAAATTGATATCTGAAACTCTCTTTCAAATATCCCCCACAAATTTGCATTTATCTGATTTGGCTTGAAGCTTGAAGCTTATCAGATATTGCACACTTCACATAAGCATCATATCTCCAAATCCTTAAGTGTTACAATTTTGGTCTTTTATCAGTCTATATCTCATATGGTATTTTGTCAACCGATTTGGATGAAACTCTATTTAGAAGGTAAATGGTGGTTTCAATGGCATACGAAAGCGAAAGCCTATGGGGTTGCTTCTGTAATTGATCCCCGAAAGGAGAAAGGAAGGACTGCATAACTCATCATAGAACATACCATATCTAATAGTGTACGATTTCTCCTGTCAAAAACTCCATTATGTTGTGGAGTTGTGGAGTTGTAGGAGGAGTCCATTGTGATAGAATCTCATTCTCTTTTAAGTAACCAAGAAACTCATGATCTAATTATTCACTACCTAGATCTGATCTAAGTGTCTTAATACTCTTACTAGTTTGTTTCTCAACCTCAAATCTAAATTCCTTGAGCTTTTTAAAAGATTCAGACTTTTGTTTCATTAAGTACACATAACCATATCTAGAATGATCTTCTGTGAACGCAATGAAATACGAGTATCCACCTCAAGCTCTAGTGGACATAGGTCCACACACATCTAAATATATTAATTCTAATAACTCATTAGCACATTGCCCCTTTTCACTAAATGATAGTTTGGTCATCTTTCCCAATGAACAAGATTCACAACTTTCATATGATTCATAATCAAAAGAATCCAAAAATCCTTCTTTACATAACTTTGTGATTATAGTTTCATTGATATGACTTAACCTATAATGCCATAAATAAGAGGATTTTGTTCATTTAATTTTCTTTTCTTGCTATTGATGTTAAAAATCGGCCTTTTAAGATCCAACTCATACAAACCATTTGTAAGTAATCCAGATCCATAATAAACATCATCTTTATATAAATAACAACTGTTATTCTTAATAATAAAGACAAATTCATTCAAATCCAAAGAAGAAATATAAATGATGTTTCTTGTAATAATAGGGACATAATAACTATTATTAAGTTCTAATACAAGGCCAGAAGGCAAAGCTAAACTACAAGTTCCGACAACTAATGCAACAACTCTTGCTCCATTGTCAATTAGAAGGTCAACTTCACCTTTCCTCAATGATCTACTCTATGATAACATATGCATGTTATTACATATGTGAGAACCACATCCAGTATCAAATACCCAAGTATGAGGAACAGAAGTAGAAAGATTGATTCCAATCATAAACATACCTGAAGAGACAGTTTCCTTAAGCTTCTTATCTTTCAGGGAAGTAAAATAAGATGAGCATTTCCTCTTCCAGTGTCCGTTGACTTCGCAATGAAAACATGTACCCTTTTCATTGCTCTTCTTCTTGACACCTCCTTTGGGCTTTATTATACTAGCAGAAGCCTTTTGATTCTTTTTCTTTTTCTTCTTGGAGTCCTTGTTCTTGCCTTTAAAAGAATTCACAACAAGTACAAAATTGGGTACTTTCTTAAGGCACTCTTCTGCAATGTTAAGCATATTCAATAGTTCAGGTAATGTCATGTCCTTCTGGTTCATGACAAATTATGAAAAACTCGAACTTAATGACTGCATTACCAGATCAACGCTTAACTTATGGTCAATGACAAAACCTATTTGGGCTAAATTTTCAATATTCCCAATCATCTTCAGCACATACAGGTTAACTGAAGATCCTTCAACCATCTTGAATTGAAATAACGCCTTGGAGATTTGATACCACTCCACCCTACTATGTGCACCAAATAACTCCTTGAGATGCCAAATTATAGAAGGTCCATCTATGTTCTCATGCTGCCTTTACAGCTCAGGAGACATGCTTGCCAACATCACACATGTGGCTTGCTCAACGTCATCAATATAACATTGATATCTCTACCAAACCTGATCAGATGCATCTGAACTAGGCTTTGGTGGAGCAGGAGTTTCAAGAACATACAATTTATTTTCTTACCTGAGAACTATTCTTAGGTTTCTAAACCAGTTCGCAAAGTAAGGTCCAGTTAGCTTATTAGCATCCATGATGCTCCTCAATTTTAGATTGGTACTCATCTTTTGATTTGATAACTGAAAAACATAAGAGGGAGCTAGTATTAGTTTATATCCAAATTCAAATAAAATAAAGACTTTAAAATATTTGATTACTCCCACTATTTTATTCAAAATAATAGCCCTCACTGTTAAATTGAAAATTTATCAAATAATTTCCTAGTGGACTAGGATCCTATTTAAATTGATCTTGAGTTTACTCAACAAACCAACTAAATTTAAATTAGGTAGATAACGACTTTATCAATCACATCTCATGTGACTCCTGTATACATTAGGTGACAACTCTTTGTTAAAATATATCATATATATTATCCATAACCTTGCCTATAAATTCATAGGATCATGAGTTTGCTCATCCAAATCATATAAATTTAGTTAAATAGGACTCATCAATTAAAGATAAAGCATATTCGGGTTAAGGTGACCTTAAGTTTACTTAACAAGCCAAGCAATAAACAGAATTTTGGTTTTATTCTTGAATAAGAAAAGGCAACCATCACATTCCTAATGTGTACTTAATATTTAATAGAGGGATTTTAAATTTCAAAAATTTTGATCCCATCAAAATAATATAATCTCATTATATTTATAATTTCAAACATAATCTAATTATGAAAGAAATTATCCAAAACCTTTGCTTGATTCTAATTATTGATTTCATATCTTATTTAATTTAATAATTCATCTCTTGAAAAATTAAATTAAATACAAAAATATTCCTAATAAAAAATACCCTTTGAAAACAATTGTTAAAAATTTAGAAAACAAAATTTCAACATTATTAGGAATATTAACAAATTCAATCTCCATTAACAAAATTTAATAGAGATTAAGATTAAAAAAACGTTAAAAACAAAATAGAAAGGAGAGAGGTTGTCTGGCGTGTGCAGAGCACGTGCCAGAAGCCTGCTTACTTCTATAAGGGCGCGTGCAATAGGACATTGATTGGCGCATGCCATCAGCTCTTCTTTCGGTCGTCTAGTGAACGGCGTGTGCCGTACATGTGCCCATCGTTCTTTTTCTTCAGAAAAGTCGAACTCTTCATCTTCTTCAATGCTCCAACGCCTCGAACGCTTCCTCTTCTTCAACGCCCAACTGTTGGCGTATCCCTCTTTCAAAGGGCATTAATCGCCCTAGCGACGCCATCCATTGGCGTTGTCGGTGACGCACTAGCGCCGCAGGCAACACTTGGTGTCGCTAGCAGCCCACTAGTGTAGCAGGCGACGCCTGTTGTTGCCAATGACTCATAGGTGTCGCAGGCAACACCTGGTGTCGCCAGCGACTGACAGCCATCGCAGTCGATGGCTATTTGCACATATGGGAGATAACATCCATCTGAACCAATAAACGTAAAAGGCAGAAAACGCAGGCAAAACATCGCAAAGGAAAAAGAATTTTTTAGATCCAAAAATCATGCATAGTTTCTCATAAACCATATAACCAGTAGACACATATAAATGGAGCAAATGCAAGGCATGAAAAATGCATAAGCAAATCAAGTTGTCAAAAGGCAACACGCATAAGTGATAGAAAATGATTTTCCAAAACCTTCGTATACACACAAGGCAATATGATTTTTACAATTTCCATATGCAAATACGCAAAACATACACGCATGTGAATAGTCATGGAAACAATTTCCAGATACAAGTTCTAATTTAATAATCCAGACACAACAAGTCATCTGAAGATGCGTATGCCACTGATTCACGAACAAACATACAGGCATCAATAAAATTCCAGATGCATACAAAAGATCAATCTTGAAGGCAGACAAAAATAGTAATGAAAAACCTTAATATTTATCAAAAACAATAACAATCAAGCATATAATTCAAATTAAACAATCAACAAAGGCTTTGATATCACTGTTAGAATCCAACCGTGATCAACTTATGAACGCAACGGAAAACAAAATTTTTTTTCAGATTTCAATCAAATCTCGATAATTGCATAATTTGAATGAAAACACAAATTGCAAAATATGAATCATACCTGATTCGCATTTCCTATTGAAATCTTTTGACAAGTTCTTCACCGCATCAACCACAAATTGTTCAATTATCCAGTCTCTAACAGTATCTACCAAAGCAATTTCTCAACTTTTGAGAGGAAGAACAAGAAGTTCTAGCTTATTTGTTTGTTCTTCCTATTAATAGAAAAATCATTAGGAATTTTTAATTTTATTTAAATTAAATTTTTTAATTATAATTATAATTATAATCAAAATCAAAATATAATTATTTTAATTTTAATTTTAATTTTAATAAAATCAAATATCTCATATTTGATCCCTAAAGTTTCTAAAACTTTATAAGTAAGTCCAACTGAATTAAATTGATTTTTTTACAAATTGTTATTTGATGTGTGACCCATTAGGTTCCTAATATATTGACAATAATTATAAATTTTAATTCTAATTCACAATTAGAATTAGAATTAGATAAATTAAAAAAATTAATTTATCTTTAATTCTCTAATTAAACAATTTATAATCATAGATCAAGATTGACGTTTAGCAGCATGTCATTGTCACCTAAATATCAGGAATGTCAAAGTGGTTTGACTTAACTTGTCCATGCATGGTTATGATGTATAATTTAATTTGGTCGTCGTCTAACTTTCCAATTGGACAGAGTTTGGATATAATGTCTACTCTTTTGGTCCAATCACATTCGTTCTTGTTAATTAGTAATTGATTTATAATTGAAATTTAAAAACTCCTTTTTAAATATTAATTCACTCAGGCCAGGTAATTCAATAAATCACTACTAATCAAGAATAGTAGAATATTTTCTCTAATTACTTTAAAGTAATGAATTCTTTGTTGACTTACTCAACTATCTCTATATGATTCATACTGCATTTAAGTATTACAACTGAACTATCCTAGGACATTTCATAAGTAGCATCAAAACACAATAATTCCTACAAGAGATGCCTTGATAATCTCAAGTTTAAGGATCAATTATACAATCATTATTATAAGAAAATTCACAAACACATAAGTAATATGCCATTTGGGATTTTAATAGTCAGGTCAGTTTAGTGACTTATTCTCTAATAATCGACTACACATTAGTTTAAGTATCTTCATACTTTAATTTATGAGATTAATTACTTTCTTCATAACAAAGAAACATAATGTGTGTCAGTTTTACTGTTTCAACAATATCTTATTTTGATGAAACTATAACTAAGAACATTTAGGACTAACCCGTAAATATAAATTGAATCTTACAATTATGATTTCATCATAATTTCAATTACACAATAATTATTCAAGGGATTTTATCTTCAACATTAAATTATCAAATATAATTAACATAATACAAAAGATAACGAATGCCTTTTTCATTAATAAATAATAATGTCATACATCAAATTATATTCAAATGATTAATTGCAAAGGTATAAACTAACAAATCTAATTGCATTTTGTTCATCTTTCAAATTTTATTAGTGTTTGTGGATGAGAATGAAGCATGTGTTAAGTACGTTCCGCATTGAGAGTGATTCTTGATTAAATAGCATTAGTATGCTATTTGTTGTCTCTGCCCACTCTCTAAACCTGCAGACGTTGAATCGGTGCGGAATTCATCACTCATATATTGGATGACTTCAGTAGGTTTCCTTAATGTTTGTTTATACGAGAAAAAGCTGGATTTTTCTATAATATTTAAGTAGAGCCAAGTATGCATATGTGAAGTGGAAGATCATCGTAAAGTTTCGTGCAGCGAAAGGTCGTACGTATAACAACAGTACTTGGTTTTGAAAAAGTGCAAAAAGAGAAGAATCGGATAAGAAGCATCGAATAATTTTCTCAAGTGCGATAACGTTACATCCACTTCCCATGCGATTACACGTACGACATTTTAACTCTATACGTTGTACACTTGAACAGAGAGAATTAAGACAATTATATTTCCTGTCGCCATTTTCAACCTGTGAGGAGATTATTGGACAAAGAGAGATGGGAATTTTAACATACCATAAACCAGATTCGTCTACATACTTGCACCCATTTCCTTTCTTCCACTAATTATTAGTCCCCACAATTCTCTCCCAAACCCCAAACTATTTACACATTTGAAACCCGTTTCGTTTCTCTCAAGAAAAAGAAGCCACCAGCCTCCATTTATAGTTCCAAGAGTAACTCCAAAGCTAGAGTTTCTATTTTGCTAGCAATTGGTCTCACTCTTGCGACATGGTTTTTGGAAATATCCATGGGGTTTGTAACGCAAGCCTTGGTCTAGGCCTGGGCTACAATAAAGAGCAAGAAACTTGTTCTCAATCAGATAATCTGCATGAAAAGAAGAAGCCGTCATTGAAGTACGATCACTTGATCCCGTGTCTTACTTTAGGCCTACCAGAAGAGTCGTTCCAATCAGTTACAAAGATCGATCTGGATGTGCATCGACAGGCCTCTTCTCTCAGTCCAGTATCCTCGTTTTCTAACTCCAGTGTCAAGAAGGAAAGAGAGTCTTGTTACGGGGAAGAGGTAGATGCAGAGAGAGTCTCATCAAGGGCTTGTGATGATGATGAAGAAGCCAGTCCCAGGAAGAAACTTAGACTTTCCAAAGAACAATCGATCATTTTAGAGGACAGCTTCAAAGAACACAGCACACTCAATCCTGTGATTGCACATCCCTTCCTTTTTGTCCATTTCCTTGTATATTTCTTGTTGAATAGCATATGCTAGTTGTGTCACATCTGATTTTATCTTCCGGATGAAAATTATCAGAAGCAAAAGCAAGCCTTGGCAGAGCAGCTGAATCTAAGGCCACGACAAGTGGAGGTGTGGTTCCAAAACAGGAGAGCCAGGTTTCACATCCAACCACTTATAGTTTGTACTGTAATAAGTAATATATAAACTCTTCTGTGCTTCCAACCCAATATGTCCAAAGAGTAAGAGATGGATCGAGTAATTTGTTAGTGAATATATAAAACTAATTAAGTTGGCATAGTAACAGCTTTATATATTCACTAAGATAATTGAGCCGTTTGCCCTTTGATTGTAACTATCAATTCTAACCTTCTGTAGGACTAAGCTGAAACAAACTGAAGTAGATTGCGAGTTACTAAAGAAGTGTTGTGAAACGTTAACAGAAGAGAATAAGAGGCTCCAAAAGGAACTACAAGAGCTTAAATCGTTGAAACTTGCCGGGCCCTTGTATATGCAGCTTCCGGCAGCCACCCTCACTATGTGCCCTTCTTGTGAGAAGATAGGCGGTGGCGGCGGCGGTGGTTCTGCTGCGAGTACTTTCAGTATTGTTGGGACAAGACCTCCTTTTTACGATCCCATCACGCACCAATCCACACCATGTTAATTTGGCAACCTCTGATCGAGGCCTCAACACCATATTTTTGTTCGTGGCTTCTTGTGTCATGCAAGTAAACATAGTTTGTAAATCTCTTCCTCTCTCTTTTTCCCTTCATGATTGTAAATTCTTAGCAAAATTCAGCTAATTAAGTAGTTTTTCTAGCTAGTAATCTGTACTAAAACTCGCATCTCAATATTATATTAACGAATTTTATATTGGTGTATCTTTTAACGTTTATGCTAATTTTTGCTCATTTTATTATTGATGTTCAGTTGTGTTATCTTTGAATAAAAGTTGATTGATGCTATTCTCTTCAACAATCCATTGCGTAAATGGTTTGATGGAGAATTTCGTATTGCTTGAGTTCGATGACTGTGTTCTTAATTAGATGCATGAAATTTTGTCTCAAGATAGAGAATAATATTCTATACCAACCTTTACACTCAAGGGACGTTTGGTTTGAGGGTTTGGGAACAAATGAATGAAATAATTATAAAAAATAGTGTTTGCTTTGGGGTTTTCAATTCCAGAGGAATGGATTTATCCCATTAAATTGGGGAATCTATTAAACCCACCAAGGAGGTGGGTATCGAGTTTTCATTCCAATCTAAGTTTTTATCACGTTTACTTTTTACCCTTTTATCCCCAGTCTTTGCCCTACCATTCTCTTTACTTCCTTATCGCCTCTCAATTCCTTACGATCTCCCATCCTGCCTTATCGCGTCTCATCAATGAAGGAATTTTTTGTTCTGTGCCTCCAGGTATATTTTTTGAAATCCCTCGTTTTAATTTTATGTTAAATGAACTGGATAGAACTTGGTTTCATCTCATTGTAAATGGGACTTTTGCTCCTTTTTTTTTATATATTCTCGTTTTATGATTTAATCAAGAGAATAACCAATCTGCTATATGATTTGATGATGTGAAAGTGCATATAGTTATAGATTGAACGAGAATCATAAAACCAATCTGCTCCTTTTTTCCCCTTATAATTGTTTTGTGATTTAATTTGATTTTTCGTATATGGTTTTAACTCTTAAAAAAAAAGAAAAAACACATAGTGAATCGTCTTCTACGTTGTTGTTTGTTTATTTGTTTTGTAAAGCTCTTAATGGCTTTCAAGAACAATGAAACAGAATCACTTTTTACAGTTTTTAACCTTCGTATAAAGATGCAAGCCCTTCATCTTTATACAACGTCTTTCATAAAAGTCATGTCTTTTTTGTTTTGATAAAGCCTTAACCTTTGGATAAAAAGAAGAATTACTTTTATTTGGTTTTACAATTTAACAATTGTATAAAGATGTTCTTGAATTTATTTAGTGTTATTGTTTAACATCTATAAAACAGATATGTTGATGCTGTTCGAAATATAGAGAATGATCAAAATACAGTAAATGGTGGTGAGTATGTTGGTGAATATGATTTATTATCTGACGAAGAAAACAATGATGTGTATTCGTATTCGCAAGCAACTCCAACTTATGCAAGCAACACAAATGTGAGAAATGTGAGTGCAAAGCAGAAGCAACCATTAAGCAGCAGTGGAGGGAATATAGCAAAAAGGAAGAAAATGTCGTCTATTTCAGCTTCCTTAGATGTCGGGGCACAACTGCAAGAAATCAATTCTGATTTTCATACTTTTGTGGAAGGCTTTAATAGCAATTTCGCAACCATGACAAATGTTATTGCAGATGAAAATTTACATGACAAAGCTGCTTCGGAAAAAATGAAAGACGTGGTTGAAGAGTTAATGAAAATTGGCCTTCCAAGTAGTGATGTCTTTAAAGCAGCTAACATTTTCAGCTCAAATAAAGACAAGATTGATGTGTTCCTCAGCCTTCCCGTTGACATGCGAAGGCTTTATGTCTTAAGTTTATTTTGATGTTGTTTTGATGCTTTATGTTTTAGGTACTATGAGATATCTTGCTTTATATTTTAAGTTTATTTTGATGTTGTTTTATGGTTTATATTCCATTTTAAATATGATAGGGAAATATAGTTGCAATTGTATTGTTGGCATTATGCAGCTCTGTTAACAAATGATCATATAGCTCATCTAATGCTCGAAAATTGCGATAAAATTTCTTGATAAAACTGATTAATTTTTTTACAAATATATGGAGATAGCCCCAATAAACATATGAAGGGCAAATTATTTTTATTTTTATTGAGGATGAAAATGGTATTATATTATCTTTTATTCTCATTAATGCAACAAATCAAACAACATTATTAGTATTAATACAGAAACCCAAGTTACAAACCAAACATCATTTTTTTTATTTTTCATACCCATCCCAATCCCGACCTTCTACTATTAGACCCATATCCATAGTCAATCATGTACTCAGACCAAACGCCTAGTCACTTCATGATGATATTAAAGATCTATAAGTAATTAAGATTCTAATACGTAGCACTAATCAGAATAGGAGTACTTGTTTCCTACTAAAATATTAAAATTCTAAAAGTTGTTTACAAATTTTATGGACTAAGAAACAATTAAGGGTTATAATTTCCATAAAATTATCTTTCTATCTATATATATAGCAACAAGGATTTGACATGGGCACATTCTGATTAAAAAAATACTCCAATTTTATGTTTGTACGAAATTAATGTTTACAAAAAATCATAAAAAATATTAGTTACGCTAAATAAGTACATTTATGACATCAAGATATAATATATAATGCTTTTGTAAAGCTGAAGCAAAATTAAATAGATACTAAATTAAAGTTGATTTATATACTAATGTACAAATCTTTTCAGTTTCATTAAAAAAATATGTAATAATGAATATATTTAAACAAGATTCATAATACAATTATGTCTTATATTTCTTGACTATATATTTATTCGAAATAAATTTTAAACAATCGAGACAGAATATAAGTTATGTTAAGTAAATGTGTTCATAAAATAAAGATACAACATGAGTTTATTCATATCTTTAGAAAATTCTAAATAAATAAATTATAAAATCAAGATAAATTATAATTTTATCTATATCAATGTGTTTATAAAACAGAATAATAAATAAATAAAAGTGAGTAAAATTTTATATATGTTAATGAAAATTGTATTATATGCCATTAAAGAGAGTATAACGATATATATAAGATATGTGAAATCAAATAAAACCAATTATAAATATATATAATGTATTTTAGCTTTCTATTCTATGACAAATGCAATACAAGGATTTAATATCTCAAAGAAATCGTACTTATAAGAATTTTATTATAACTATTTTCGAAATGTATGTATTATAAAAAAGTGGATCTAGCTCTAAATTTATAAAGTATTAAACTTTTTATTAAAACAATTAAACTATAATGTAAACGTATAAAGTAATTTTCTTTTAAAGATGAATTTAACTTGAAACATACCTAGATATCAGTTTACATTTAATCTACTGCTATGTATAAATATCTTCATAAATTTTAATTAATTATATGTTTAGTGTATGTGTAAATACATATATAAGCAACATTTAGATAAATATATTTGTTTTATCCATACACATATCGAAAGAAATCAACATTGATTTAAACTTCTTCATTTTATATTTTATATCTATACAATAGACAATATTGGACATGCATATATTTTTTTGCATATATTTTCAAAATCTGTTTTTTAATTCTAATATGTCAATATTTTAAAGAATATTAAAATAACTTAATTAAAAAAATATGTTATATTACTATAAAAGCAATTATTATTTATAAGAGTTAAATTTTTTATAAAAATTACATTACTCTATAAAATATTTTAAATATAAATTAATATAAACTTTATCATATTTATTTAAACTAAGTACATATGATAAGATTATTGTAATTATTCTTCACATTTATAGAATATACAAATGTATATTTGATTTTAAAATTTTTAAAATATTAAATTTTCAGTGTAACATTTAAAACATGACATAAAAATTACAATTGATTTTTAAAATAAATATTATATACTTATATAATTAAAATAATAAGTACGAACCAATTTAATAAACTTTAAAATTAAATAATTTTAGAAAAGTGCATATTTTATAGAGTTTGATTCTAGTTGTTATTGTAAGTGATAGAATTTCTATTTTAAGGTTTCTAAACTCAGTTCTTATTCGTGGATGTGCATGCGCTATTAGAAATATCGTTGAGTATACATTATACACCCACATTAATAAAATACCTAACAACTTTCTTTTCTGGCCTTTTTGCTTCTCCAGACCGATCATTCGTGCTGGTGTGAATGATTACTTCACGATTAATTAAGGATCTACCAATGAAATTGTCGAGACAATAATGTGCTCCCAACTTCATTGTCACTTCTCTTCTTTCGCAATTTACGTTACTCATTGTTTCCAGTAATGATACGCTTTTTCGCAGATTTCATTTATTCTTAATACTAATATTTTTGTGGATTTTATTTTAACCCAAGAATCTATACGAGACCGTGTGATCGTCAGATAACGAGGCCTTATAGTAAGTAATACTTGTGAAGGAATACTAGACCTAGAAGTAGAAATCACAGCCGAATTGTAATTGGCAGGTCAACAATTAATGATAAGCCTTGACTTGAAGGAAGGCCGGTGTATGAGTATCTCGTAGAATTGTAATTAGCTAGTCAGTAACATTTTTCTTGCGGGCCCTTCAGGGTTAAGTCTAATTGATTAATTACATAATATCAAGTCGAGTTGTGCAAAAGACACGAGAAAACGATTCTCAGAAATTCTTATCAACTTTTTGAAGATGATGGTAACCATACAATATATATAATACATGTTACATACAGCCAAATGTCAGACATCGTCCCAGATGGCTCGTCAACATTAACAAGGACCTACCTACGTGGAGTACGTAGACCGCAGCTACAAACAGACACACAACCTTGTAGACAACACGTAATTAACATTGACAACACTGCTGTCATGCTGCTACCCCTACAACGA
>JAOQMQ010000006.1:5075040-5107736 GCA_027563845.1 Erythroxylum subrotundum
AAACAGACACACAACCTTGTAGACAACACGTAATTAACATTGACAACACTGCTGTCATGCTGCTACCCCTACAACGACCCTGGTTATCTTGTAGTCTGAATGTCTCACTCTAGCAAATATGTTGTTGCATCTCAGTCAGAGAAACACGGATATATCCATTAGCTATATGTCCGGTCTCTCGTTTTGTTGTTGTATTCTTATCCAACAGACGCGTATACATGTATATAGATATTCTGAAGCAGCACGAACATTCGAGCTTATGACGTAAGCGGGAATTAATTAACCAAAAATTATCAATTACCAGGATAAACATTATATTATAAGATGAAACTAATTTGCTGACTGATTAAAATTTTTTATTGATGGTGCTACAAAAGGGGAATGGGTCCGATCTTGTTAGAACTCTTACCAAGTCCTATCAGAGTTCATAATAGTCACCGACCGTCCTCTCGCACCAAGCTTTGATCTAATTATAATCATTAACTTATATTATGAAGTCGCTAAGACTTCCAATTTCATATTCATTTAGAAGAAGAATAATTATCTGACGTTGTATCAGATATAAGATCGCAAGTTCACAGATATAGCTGGGCTCGAGATTGAAATTTCAAAGTGCCAAAACGTGGGCTCACTATGTTGTCCAGTCCCTTTACAAAGCTTGATGTTTTCAAGTCCTAATTAATTACCACTATAATCGGAGCCGTTAATTAGTCCATTACTTAATTACGAAGCTTCTGTTTAGTTGAGCTTATATTAGTAGAGCTTTTACTAGTAGAGTTTTTTCTCTGTATATCTTTTATGATAAAAACTTTTCTAAAAGCCAGTTGACTGTTTGACTGTCATTTAAAAAGGAGTTTTTTTGAAAGAGCTTCATACAGTAGACTATTTGGCAACATAAAAATAAAAAACACTTTTAATTTTAAATTTATTTTATTTTGTAATAAAAATTATTTATGCATATAAAAATTATTTAAAGTATAACAATATATTAATTATTATATAATTTTAAACCATATGAAACATAAATGAAAATATATCTAATCAAATGTTTTATATGGATTATAACATAAGTAAAACTAATATCAAAAGTAAATATTAAAAAATATAAAAAGCCAAATAATATTATATAAATTTCAAAATAAATATTTAAGTTGAGTAAATAGCTAAATGTATAACAACTGCGCAAGAGATTAGAGAAAATGAGTTTGCAAGATAAACATAAAGATAAATTTGTGGGTATTATGAGAATTATGTATAAAACATAAAGACAAAAGGAACTAAAAAAAGTTATCTGAGAGGCTTTTTTGAGAAGCTTTTTTGAGAAGCTCTAAATTTGAGCTTATTAAAAAGATATATTTTGGCTGCCAAAAGAACTATATCTATTAAAGAAGTATTTTTTATTTTACTACCAAATACTCATTTTTCTTTTAAAAAGGCTTTTGTGGTAGAGAAAAGTACTTATTAACCTCCCAAAAGCTCATCTAAATAGGCACGAAGTCTGGTATGAGGGTTTCGCAATAATTTATTGACTCGACCATTAGGTGGTCTCGTGTCACGTAAAATTTTCCACATGCAGCCGAATAAGAACAAAGTAGTTAAATTTAAGTTTGACAAAAGTTCAATTTAAGTTTTTTTTCATAATACTTTTCATATAAGTGGTTCAAATGTCTCATTCACACTTACATTTAAATGTTTCTCTTAAAATTATAGAAATGTATGTACAATTCAATTGAATAAAGGAGATAAGAGAGCCAAGATAAAATCCATCGAATAATAAAAAAAGTTTAAGATACTTTATCTTTAAAGCACTAAAAGATTTATGTTTAAAACTCTTTACAGTAATTTTTTTTTCTTTTTCATGAAGCTCTTAAACTCTACATATACAAATAATTGAATGTATATCCCACATTAAAATAAAGAGCTAACAAATTTACAAATATCAAATATTTTGAGTTTTTTTTCTTCAGTTTGATATCTAATTATTTAAAGTTTTTACTTTTATAGGTTTATAAATCAAACCATCTAATTCAAAACATTACTTCCATTAATATT
The DNA here is from genome assembly GCA_027563845.1 of Erythroxylum subrotundum. Classification (NCBI taxonomy): domain Eukaryota; kingdom Viridiplantae; phylum Streptophyta; class Magnoliopsida; order Malpighiales; family Erythroxylaceae; genus Erythroxylum; species Erythroxylum subrotundum. The sequence goes on from JAOQMQ010000006.1 coordinate 5,077,093, forward strand.
TTACTGATATAGATAATGAAGTATGTGAATAGAGACATTTAAACATGTTATCTGGCTCTTAGTTTGAGCTTAATAATAACACATACTAACAACGATAATTTGTCATTTTCTTAAGTTTTTCCGTTGCCTTTTAGAAACTTCTACTCTTTACAATGTTCTTTATCTATTTTTAATCGATGAGTAGGGCTAATCAATATAGGACTTGATTTTGATGCGAATTTCATATGCTATGTTAGACCATGAATTGATAAACAGATGTATAATTGATGCATCCAAAACCATATGAAGAATGTCAACCCCAATACATGTTTTGGGCAAAAGCTAAGAAAAAAGAACAAAGAAAGAATTGACTTCTCAATCTTAATAAGAGATTGGTTCGATGATGCCTAAGCCGCCAATAAAGGAATGAAGAGACATCATCAAAAAATTTGAGCTTTAGAACATGTTGAAGAATGTCTAAGCTAGATGTGTAGTTTGAATAAATGTCATTAATAACATAAGTAGTTTCAACTTCAACAAGCAGAACACCCTCTTCATTACATTTGATCTCAACTCTCCCATTTTTGTCTCTTCTAAGTCAACTTACTAATGAGTAATATGGCACAATAATTTTGCTCAAAGTCTCCTATAACACCTAACATGGAAGTTATTTAGAGACCTATTTGTCTTATAGAAGTAAACTTTGTAAATGTGGCACATTGGGGCAAAAAAAATCCAAGTTTGAGATGTCACAAGGTCGTCTTTGGTATATTGTTTACATGTGGTATAATGAAGAAGAGAAAGTTACAATCTAAATTAAACAAAGAGCATTGCAGAGAGATAGCAAAAGTAGAACTGTTTAAGGATTGCCTAAAAATATTAAGATAAATAAAAGATGATCCACTTTATTATCACATTATCGATTCACTTTCTATATCATGAAGAAGTGCTTCCATTTCCTAAGCTCACTACTTCATATTTTTGACATGTGTTACCATGTCATTGCCTTTTGAACTAATAGGCATTTTGATAAGTTCTTTTTTTAGTCATCCTAAGCCATCTTAGTGCATCGTCATCCCAGGACACTCATGATATAGTGACATTACTTTATAACTAAGTTTGCCAACAATCTGAATTACATTTGTAAAAAACCTTGTAAGTTTTTATACTTTTGAACTTTCTCAATGAAATTAATTTACTTCCTTGACCCTATAACTTCAAACAATTTAGTTATGTCAATCATCTTTAATTCATCATCTAAATCTCACTTATTGTTGAATGTTTTCACTAATTTACACCAAAACATTCTAAGTCTCACCTATTTTCAAGATTTCATCAATATTGAATATTTTTCTTATCTATTCATAAGACTTTATATTATTCCTTTGTTGACATGTTATTTCATGCCAACCTATGTGTCAAGAATTAGCTAAAGCTCTCTAACACTTAGACTATTATGCCATTTAGACTTAGAGGTTTAACATATCACTTCCACCAGAAGAATATGATGCTCTCATCAAAATAATTGTGGGCACTTCTGCATGAGTGATTCTTTTAAAGACTCTTAAGTAGAACCTTAAAATACAATCGAGTCTTCTTTTCCATATGCACATCACTTACATACCATCCATCATTTCTATTAGATAGCTTGCTTTTGCTTAGATGCTCCTTCTTAAGGTCCATTTCCTCCGATAAAGATAAATTGAGGCATACTTCTTTTGTTGAACCCTTATCTCTCTTTCTTTACACTTCGTGATCGTATAATTAATTTACTCATCTCTCACCGTTAATTTTGGGCATTTACAAGTAAAGTATGGTCCCTAAAAAATGAAGCAAGCAACATCACATTTTCATTTTATTTCTTCTTTACTTTACATGAAGAAAACTTCATTATCTTCCTTTCATCTTTTTTAAATCCTTTATGTGCTTTACCTTTCCTCTAGTTATCTCTATTGATTCCGATTGTAAAGATCCATTAAGATATTTAAAATTGCAATAACACTAAAGAGGTCATTCACATTTTACCTCTAAAGCTCCATTTGTACCTAACCTTACAAGTTATTAAGAAGTTAAATAACTTGTCCTCTTTAGACATATTATGCACGTCGAAGTTTATTGATACAGATTATTTCATATACACCCTCATCAAACCGTCTTAACTTAATTGTTTCAAAGTTTTTCTTATGAGTCAATAAATGCTATTAAGGAGGAGCTGGTTCATTAGCTCCTTTATTTTCTCCCAAATATTAATAAGAAAACTGCCTGCATTAATGTGGTTATAGGTCAATTTCCTCTACCATAACTTAACATCATCCATCATATAAATAATCGTGATTGGTATCTTTTCCAAATTGAACACTTTTGATCTGCAAAGTATTATTCCATATCCCACTAAATTTTTTTTGGTTTCTGAGTACTCTGCTTACCATAAAAAAAAATTGTGACTTTTTTCTTTATTGAATTGGTCTCCAATTAAAATCCACTTTAGGCCTAATCATATTACATATAGCATCAACAAATTATAACTCATCTCCTCATGGTTTTTTATTGCCCTTCAAGTGCTTGTCTAATTTTTTAAAGCTCCTGCACTAAAGATTCAAAATTTTTCTAGAAAAGAACCATATCTTTATTCATTAAGACTAGAGGACTAATACTAGCCTCTAATTTAGCAACCTTCTCTACAAGATTGCTTCCACCCACTTTTCAATTCTGATAGTGATCAATGAAGAACTCTTCATCAAGCTCTAGTATCAGCTATTACGAGAAAATTTTCAATTTCATTATAATAAGACTAAAATAAATTGAATTCCTCATAAAACAATTAAGTTTAAGTCTTCAAAAGCTTAACATAACCTTCCTCCATGACATTCGAACAACTTATTCATAATTTTTTTAATGCCTTCCTAACACTTATGTCTAGGTGTTTTCCACACATTTAATTACATAAGTGCATACATAATCCAAACAAATTAAGGATACGAGAGAGAGATACAATAAAGCCAACTTTAGACAATGCAAAGAAAATTTAAGGCATTTCTTTATTGAAGAATGCTAATAATAACACTTAAGAACTCCAAACTCAAAACTCTTTATAATGAGACTTTCTCGTAAAGCTCTCAAATTCTCTCCAAGCAGATGATTGGATGTATATCTCATAGTAAAATAACTTACATAAGATGTTTTTATATAGGCTTACAAGATCTTAAGGACTAAGTAATAGAAACTACACACTTTTACTACTAGCTTACTAAGTTAATAGGAAGTTGTATATTTTTTCCTTTAACTCCACTTAAATAATAGGGAGTTATCTCCTTTACACTAATTACTCCATTAAGATCATAAAGAATATGGTCCTGGAAGATGTCCTAATTTGTTGTCACATTATCAACCCACTTTTCATGTCTTGAAGAAATGCTCTCACTTTCTAAGTTAATGCTTCGACTTTCGAAAAGTTAACACTTCATATTCTTACCATGTATCGCCATATCATCGCCTACGGTTAGCCATCCTAAGCTATGGTGCATCATCTATCAAAGCACACCTTAATGTAGCCACATTATTCTATGATTAAGATAACCAACAATATGAGTTATTTGTATAAGAAGCCTTACTTGATTTCATACCTTTAGACTTCTTCGTCAAAGTTAAGTTCCTTTGCACATACTTGAACTAACATGACTTGACTATGTCAACCATTTCTGATTCAACATCCAAATGCTCTCACTTTCTAAGGTAATGCTTCCACTTTCTACGGTCAATATTTCATATTATTATCACGTGTCACCATATCATGCCTCTTGAACCAACAGTTGCCTTGGTAAGCATAGGATTATCCATCATAAGCCATCTTAGTGCATCATCTATCATTATCAAAGCACACCACAGTGTAGTCACATTAGTCTATGATTAAGTTTGCAAAAAATATGAATCACTTGTATAAGAAACCTTACTTGTTTTCATACTTTTAGACTTCTTTGTCAATATTAAGTGTATTTGCGTGTACTTGACTTAGCATGACTTGGTTATGCCAATTATATTTGATTTTACACCCAAATCTTGTCCATCATCAAAGATTTCTACCAAAGGCTACACACCAACAAATGTCAACTCTAGTTAACTCTCAAGATTTTGTTAACATCACAAATTTGCCTTGACTACTCATAAGACTTTTCGTTGTTCCCTATTGATATGTCATCTTTATGGCAACCCATGTATTAAATATTGATGAAGACTCACCAACATTTACATAATTTTGTCATTTGAATTTAAAAGCCTAACATAAGGGAGGATTTCCAAAGAGTCTCCGCTATTTCAGGTCATGAATTACAACTCTTTGAGAATTTTGTGAGGAGGAGTTACTCATAAACATCATGCTAATTTATGTAAGTGTGCTCTGCGCTAAAGTCTATTAATGACTTATTAGATCGATCATATTGATTGATTCTATTAGATCGATCATATTGATTGATTCTAAGTTACTGACTCATCAAGTGACTTGCTTAAAATACTTTATTAACAAACTACTACATATTTCCATTAAAGATTTACAAATGTATCTAAAGAATAATGATTATGAATTCACATTAAAAATAGTAATAATAATAATTTATTGACTTAAATGTGTAGAATTATGCTTATACAAAAACAACCAATAAAGATAACAAGTTCAATGGTGTTGCAAGATAATATTATATTTGAGAGAAATAATTAATTCATTTTATTTGATTTCATTTCAACTTAAATTGTAATTTTATTTTTATTTACAATATTTTTTCCTTTTAAGAAGTTTGTTCCTTTTTATAAATAAAATATTTTGATTTATAATGTGTCATTCTCTTTTAATATTAAAATTTATTGATAAAGTATGGGATATTGCGTTTTTTAGAATTCTTTACGAAGTTTTTTTTTGTAATGCAACATCTCCGTAAATAGAAATTTACACGTCTTTATCCGCTTTTTTTTTTTTTTTTTTTGCAATATGACATCTTTATTAGTAACTTTTTTTTTATACTTTTAACAGTCAATAACTAAATCGGTTTTCTACTCAACCTGACAAAATTTTAAATTGTAGTTACACATAATTGCAGTTTTTATTAAAACATCTTTGCGTATTTTCAGCAAATACCAATATAGATCCGTAGGACGATTTCATTCGATTGACCTCACCAATAATTAGACCATCATGCAAGTTAAAAATGTTAAATTTGACATGATAAATTTATATAAATATAAATACCTTATAACATTAATCAAAATCAAAATTCTTGATTTTAAATGATATCCCTTGTAATGAATGATCAACATTCCCTCAACATTAAACATCGTCTATTGCACATTTAAAAGGGAAAATTATATATTATATTAAAATCGAACCCTTGAGGGGCACGTAAGCATGGCAATCCCATTGTAGTTTCTCACTATGTACAATTAGCAGCAAAGCAGTACATAGTAGCGCACATACAGAATGGAAATACATCACGTTTAGCCAACATTACAAACTCTCTTTTGCATTATTCCTTCCTTTGCTTGCATTCAAACCCATAGGGAAAGCTACGGACCATACCTTCGAGTCCTATAATGCCAAAACAAAAACTAAAAAGAGATGTTTCAATCTTAACATAAGGCAGAACGAACGACAACCACCATCCACCCTTATGGATTACACGACATACAAACAACAAAGTTTATATAGTAAAGGGCATTTTTGTTGTGATAAAAAGAAAAATAGTATGGTTTTATATATGGCTTATGACACATTACCTAAGTCTCGGAATTAATATTACAGAGTGCATGAATGAGTGTTTTTTTTCATGCTAAAGCCTTAGAAATCGGAACTAACCCCTACTCTCTAACCTGAGGGTCTTAACTTGTAGAGCTCATGGCCCTAGACGATATGGACCATCACCCATGTAGTGGCCATCCATATAAAGAGCTGCATTTTGTGGGTGTAGACCATCCATCACCATAAATTGCATATCTTCAGATGGTTTCCAATGCCTTTTCCTTTGATTAATGAACCAGTTATTTATTTGTTTCTGGTCTAAACCAGTTGATTCCGCCAATGCCACCTTTTCTGTCTCCTGTTAGTTACATTCCAGGAAAGCATTAATATCTCCAAACATATATTCCCATACTGCTTTAATATCTCTAAACTGTAGTTTTTAATGTTTTGAGTTTTTTTTCCCCCATCTATAATTATCCAAATGTATGTTATATTAAGCAGCTAAGAGACGAGAAAAAGGAAAAGAGTGACACTTACTGAAGGATATGGCCACTTATAGTGTAGCTCCCACCAACTTAGTAGTTTCTGCCTAGCCTCTTTGGGCAGCTTTCCCTTTTTCTTCTTCTTAGAAAGTTCTTGCTTAAGACTACTTAAATAACCACTATACTTCTTTAAGAGGTGGTTCTTGAGCTCTCGGTCTTCAGCTCGAGGATCAATCTCAGGCAGTTCCGTTTCTCCGCCGCTATTCTCTTGGTCCTCCTCAGATGAGCCAACGCCCTCGGATTTCTCGTCTGCACAGTCAATCACAAATAATCCATTCTTTAGAATATCTGCTTTTGATCATAACATGTTGAACTCGCAATTAATAATCCTCAAAGAACCTTAAAACGGACTTGGCAGTAATCAAAATAAAGACTGATTTCCGTAGATGAGAGAGAGTTGATTATCCTACGATGCCAGGGAACTAAGTACGAACAATTCATCCGATTAATCCAGTACATAGATATAGATATGCTCTGTCGGCCCTCAGTCTCATCGCTGTACCACCATAAACTCTGAAGAGCAAGCACTATATCATGCTTGTGTGGACAATTCCTCAAAATGAAATACTCACTTTCAGTCAGTAGCCCTCATTCTTTAACATGCCAGACTTTCGAACATAATTTGTCCACATTGAGATACGCAGAATGATCAAGTACAAAGAGGGCAGAGGCACAAAGGCTTGGGAAGTATATAGTTCTGAGACTTAAGAATATAAAATAGTAAAGTCAAGCGACATAGGGATCCTAATAGTCAGGATAAAAATGGTTAACTTGAATGGATCGCTTAGAATAGGTACATTTGCAAACGACGATACGGTAACAAGTCTATGGAAAACCCGATGGTTCACCCTTCTAGGACAAGCAACTAAAAGGATTAAATGACTATAAATCCTTAAATGGTGTACACTAACTAAAAAGATCTTTTGTTGAAAAATAAATACAGATGACAAACATAATTCAAGGCCAGTGGAAATATTTAGCAGTAGATAAATCAGATAACACTTGATAGTTTAGTTGCTTGTCATTTCTTCACAATATAAAGACTGGAACTCTGATTCAGCAAAATCATACGCCACATATAACTCAGCGGAGATATCCAGAAGTAAAACAAATAAAGTATGCATGCGAGTAAACCATATATTCATCTGTCATCCAAATCTTTATAAAGTCGAAGCAACAACAAAATTGAAGTATTAAAATTGACAATAATAACACTAACAAAGGGGTCAAATTTCAGATCCTGCATATTTATACTTCAGTAAAATTCTTATGGTTTCAGATATACCAAAAGAATAATTGAAACAAATTTAACAATGATATTTATAATAAATCCAAATACACTAAGCTGTTAACCATATTATCTCAGAATCAAAACCTTTATAGAGCTGCAAAGGATCACAGCTATAACATCATGCTAAAGCAGGAACATCGTAAGTTGCATCTATAAACATACCTATGCATAATTATAAGGTTTGTAGCCAATTTGAAAAGAATAAAAAGGTTCTTAAAGAAGCTCTCTTTGACAGGATACAAAAATAATTAGAATGACCACTAACGTATTAATTGATATATAGATTAGTTTAAGCATGTAAGAGATAAGACAGGGTCTACTCCCTACTCACCATAACGTCATCATTTTGTTGCTTCCTAACTCTGCAGTCTCTCTTCATTAATGTGTGAGTGAGTGTTCTTTCATTTCCAAGACACTTCTCTACTTAAATTCCAGCATATAGATGAACTTAAAAACTCATTGCCCAATTGGAAAATCAAATAAAGGAAAAGAATAAGTCATATCAACAAGGTGTTGAGGCTTTTAAAAATCTTACTAGCTCCAAATTAATTTCCTTCAATCGACACAGTACAACCAATATCTGCACTAACCTCGAAAAATTTAAATCTTTCTTAGCACCAAAAAATGGGATCTAACCTTGTTCTTGACACCAGCAAACAAATTGAACTCACCAGTTGCTTATTATGATGAAGATCATAAGCTCTACCTTCATCTTTCCCGACTCAAAAAGTAGATCCCGGTCGAGAGCCTCCTACCGGCCACCTGTCACCGGCCACATAAAAAGTCCCTCTCTCTATCTTTATATTACCTATGTCTAATTATGTGTGCTAATGCATAGAATGCTCGAGTATTGCGGGTAATTGCTCATGTAACAATGGGAAAACGATTGAATAAGAGGAAAGAAAAGGAAAATAAATGTATAAGTGAGAAGTGCCTGAGAGAGAGAGCAAAAAAAAAAAAAACCAAGAAGCCTAAACTACGGAAGTTCATAAAGAACACGTCCATATTCTGACATGTCGTACAGACTACCTGTCGTAGCTCAGTTTTGAACAGCATCCTAGGTTCTTCATTGTGCAAAACAAATCAAAATTTGCACTAAAAAACTAGGAAAATGACAACACTAATAACGCCACCATTCTCGAAGTGTGTATACTGTATTACACAAACTCGCATATAGATTCAGATTTATCAGAACTACTACCCTAACAAGAATTAACTGTTCCAAGAATCAAAAACCAATTAAAGGATAACACATGTAAGAGATTTAATTGTTCGATACTTTTTGTCTGTAGCTTCTTTGTAGATTGAAGACAAAGTTTAACAATTCCAGGTCTCCAAGGTCCTCTGGTATAGGCTCGTGATTAGGGTTTGTTAAACACTAGTGAATGTTGGGTAGTTGAGTCGCTGATTCACTGTCTCTTTTCTTTCTCACAGAGAGTAATGCGCTAGTTATTGGAAAGCGAAATCTCTGCCAACCTATGCTTCACTATGAAATGGAGAAAATGACTACTGACTGAAGGAGATACGGACATACAATCTTTGGATTTTCTCTATGAATCAATGGAAGTTTGGATTTGTTATGAGTTTCTGCACTGTACCAATTAAATTTGAGTTAGATCTCATAACGAAACTATATGGATTTGGCAGAGCCTTCTTCCTCTTTCTCCGTTAGCGAACACGCATTTTGTTTTTCTGCTAAATACCGGTACAATTATCGGGTATTAGTTTTTAGATTGTAAGATCTAGAAGGTCAGCGTACCAGAGTTAAAGATCCGTAAAGGACCATTGCAGATCACGTTTAACTGCGTTTCGATCCTACGCATGAAATCCATGGCTTCTTGTATGGGTCTTGTAAGCTCCTCACGGTACTTCACTAGCATGTCGTGGTAAGCTTCCTGTGTTTGTTGTTCCACAAGTTTAGATAACGAAACTTTATGAACCCAGATAAGAAAATTGATATATTATAAGGAAGATACTCAAAAGATGATACAACAGATTATAGGATAAAATTCACCATGAACTGATCTAGTTCGGGGTCTTTAGCAGCTTCCCTCGAATAGACTGAAGACGGTTGTCTTGATTCAAACTCCTGTCTAGCGGCCACAAGCCTGGCAACGATTTCAGGTGGAGCTCCGACCTTAAAATATAGCAAAGAGCAAGAGAAAGAAAGGATCATAGCCGAAACAGCGTTAAACTTTTCACTGATCGAAACAATATTTACAGATGATCATCTTTTTGGACATATATGTGTACCTTTTGACAATCCAGGTAAGCTTCCAAAAGGTTACAGTATTTAGGATGAGCTATGATCTTGGCCTTGATGGCTTCAACTTCACTGGAGCTTTCACTCCCTTGTTGCTGTTGATTATTAACTGTATGATGCCCTCTCAATAGAGGGTAGTGAAATTTATGAGCATGATGATGTGAAGTACTGGCTTCAGTCTTCACAATAATAGGATGTGCATCAGATTGGAAACACTCACTAGATTGAAGATGGAATGGACTTAAAGGCATCTGAGTCTGTTGATTGCCAACGTTAGAGCCACTGCTTGTTCTTCCGTAAGGAGAAGAATTGGGGGCGAGAATCGGCGAAGCGTATAAGAAATTTGCCCTCGGAGTTGTATTCTCATTCATTTGGTTATACTCCTCCATCTGCAAACAACTCCACAAGCAGCACTCCACCAAAACAGAAACCAAGTAAAGCCCAAAACCCTAAGGTAAGGCCTATATAAAGAAACCCTAGAGAGTTTAGGCACCTACTCATCTATTGCCAGAGTGAGAGAGCATGCCTGTGAAAACTCCGGCTTCCTTATCTAATTCTAATTGCACGTAAGTGATTAAATCTAGGAAGGAAACGTTGGATTTTTCAAGGCTAAGTTGCACGGAGACATAAACATGCTAAGTCAACAAGGTGACAAGTAGAAAATCGAAGGGAACAAATATAGGAAGGAGATAGAGATCTTAAGATGGGTGTAAAAGGCAGAAGGCGATGGTCAGAAGAGGCTAAGCTTGAGCCGGAACTGACATAGAGGCTGCGATTCTTGAGTGGGTGACAAGAGACCACCTTTCTCTGATTGATTAATAAAGAAATATTTGATAAATATAAAGGCAAAGATGGCCAAGAGATAAGGCAACTAGATTGAAGATTTTTTTTTTTTCATTTCTATCTCCTCTTTCTATCACATACCTTTCTTTTTTTTATTGCAAATACATTCATAACCTTTAATCCTTATGGGAATTTTACTTGAAACTATTGGAGCAATTTGGAACAAGAAATCAAATTATATTAGCAAAATCATCATTTTTATTATTAAAACTTTTTAGTTTAGCAGCTACCAATATTTAATAAGTATGACTTATAATTTTAAACTCTCGTATATTATTAAGAAATAATCTCTTTATTAATTAGAAGTAAGATTATACCGGATTTATCCAGACACTATATATAATAAGATTTTTTTCTGAGTCACAGGAGTATATACCCACTAATCGATCCAAATGTTCATCGCTGCATTAGTCTTAATAGATTCTTTTCATATATTTATATTTAGAAATAATACTTTATACTTACGAACCTCTTCTCATTTATTATGATCATTACCCTTTCCTTCGTGGACTTTCTTACCCTTTTTACCCTATTGTACGACCCTTTAACAAGTAGAAGGACACCTAGTGAGTTTTCTTTTCTTTTCTATTTTCGGGTAAAACCTATTTTACAGGTTCTTGTTCCTCTTGCCATGAGACCTGCCACCTACCTAATCGAAGGCTATTTATAGCCTTTTGAAAGTTGTTAACATTCTAATCAGCTATTGCTTAAAACTATTTCAACATTTATTCCATTGATTGACATGCATCCTACTTGAACAAACTTACGAGTAAATTTTTACCAGAATTAATTATTTCTTATTTGTCTGAATTACTGGGCGTCACAAACTAGCCTTTGTACGGAATTTAATTGTGATGGACTTAATAATTTAGATATAAGGGCTGGTGTGACACGTATCATCGATCTATTATGTTACTGCATAAACTTGGAAATTCAAAATGAATTACATGATAGAGGGTACCTTCCCTTTTGCATCCCACTCGAGTAAAAAATTGAAATCAGAATCTTATAATTTTAGTTCCTGACATCTCTTCTCTTACCAATCTTACGTCTCAATCTCAAGTAATTAATTATATTTCAATATAAGACAAGCTTAACAACGTTTTCCAAAGGTGCACGCAACACAAGTTGTCCTGGTCTTGGTTGAAATGATTTTGCTGAAATGTAGTTTCCATAATAAATTCTTCAGTAAACATGGTACAAATTGAACTATACTTTTCATCATAATAAATAGTGGAACTATAACTTCATTTCCATAACAATGCCAAAAGATTTATCAGAATGAAGAAAAACTTAGAAACAAAGTTTTGGCAGAAGATACGATTTACTAATTAATTAAGAGATGTACACTTTAAAGGACTTGTGCGATTCAAGATGTCTTAAAACATCTTCCATGTAAGGAGGTGTTGATTGACTATGAGGATCGACATTGAACTGGAAGCTGCAGATTTGCGGGAAGGAAGTGATAATTCTGATAAAGTCCCAAGGAACACGGTTGGATAAATAGATTAGGTAGAGATTAGAGCTTTACAAATTTAAAGGGCATAGAAACATATATGTACAATAGTTGAAATGAGATGTAAACTCAATCTCTTGGTTTTAGAATATCATAAAAGCCAATAGCCAAAAGTTATAATAAGAAAGTAACATTTAAACATAATTAATGAATTGGTTCTATGGCAAAAGGAAATGCTGATGCTTCTTCCATGATACATGTTTGTACTTACTGATATCAACATAATCATTATCCTTGGCAAGATGATATCACTGTTTATTAATATATAGTTCAATGATTTGAAATTGTAAGACAATAACAATTATGATAATCATGTTCAATGAATACCATTGTTAGAAAGTATTAGGTTTATTTTTCCATTGCAATATAAAATATTGAGGTATATAATCTCATTTGAATAAATATAGCAGGAGTTGCTTAATGTTTTCAATTAATTATTTGAATAAAAATTAAAATAGCTATTTCGATTAATATTAAGAATTAAGTTAAAATTTAAAAATAAAATATTATTTCGTGCTTACTTCTTTCCAAATGAAAGGGGTAGATAGAAAAAGAAGATGACTTCACATGCTGTATACGCAGTGTCCAAGTATTAATTCCATGTTTCATGAAGTACGAAATTTCAACTGTAAACACTAAACAGTGTCACCTCACTCTGACCACAGTTGTACTGTTTGCAATAACCTGTGGCAGGAAAACCACGTGTGATGTACGCATGGACCTGGAGATGAGAAGAGAAGAAAGCTTAGAGAGGGAGAGACAAACAGACATAGAGAAAGACATGAATGGGCTCTGTAGGTTTGGCTCTGCAACGAGGTATAGCTGGCGGCTATGACCAACATTGGTTCCATATCCTTTCTCTTCCTCAAAAGACCCACAGCTACAGCCAAAGGGCTTACACACCCCCGATAGTCGCGCGCTACAAAAGGATTTTGGCTTGTGAGGGTCCAGATCATGAGAAGAGATGTCATTTGCTTTCAGATAAACAGAATCAACCAGTTCTTTTTCCTTTTTCTTTTCTTTTCTCTGCGCATGATTGGACACCTACAACTCACGGACAGCAAGATCAGAGTACTACTGGTCATTCACTTTCAGCTACCCCTCACCCATAATCGGTTGTCACCCGCTCCAGCCAAGTATCGCTTATCTTCGCCACTTAAGCAGTTTGATTTATGTGTACTGTTGATGATAACTTCCATCATCTACATTATTTCCCAACACTCCCTCTTTTGCTGTTATTCCTGCCTAGCTTACTGATTCCAAGTCTTTAAATCTGCATGAAACATGGTGGGCTGGCGAAGATTTGGGATTTTAAACGAAGTAGGTGATGATTGTACCATGGAACTCGGGCTATGAGAACTAACAGAGTTTCATTTTGTTTTCTTGGTCTATTGATGTGAAGTCGCATTCCGTGATGTCCATTAAACCTAATGAGATGGAAACGACGGATACTTATGCGATTGATCTTTCTCAACGGCTCATATGTCCATTATTGATGCTGTCCTTTTTCCAGTCAAATCATCATCTTCAATCATCATTTCAATGAGCTGTTCTTGTCATGTCACCTATTTGAAGTTTGGTTACCCGCAGCATAACATGTTTGGTATTCGCAGAACATTGTTAATAGCCATGGGCATTTTGCGTTGAATTGGGTAATGCGAGGTGAGCTGACACAAGCTCTCCATAGTTTTAATCTAATCTTGTGCTCATGTAGTTAAATTTCTGAACTTTTTTTTTTGGATCTGCTTCTTGATCTAACGAGAATATACACACCCCGAAAAGAACCTATACCTGAAGTGGGGTTTCTCATGAATGCACGTTGCTGTGTTTTTGTATACAATTCAAAGCATAGGGGCCAGTTAATGCTTAATTTTTTTTAACTCATTTAAGATTGTTCTAATTAATTCAATCACATACTTTTAACAATAATAAAGAAAATTAGATTTGAAGAAGCGTCCCATTGGCTGATCTCTTCCAAGTCACGTTACAATAATGTTGTCACAAAATTCCACATTATAACTTTGGCGTGTGGGACTGGGACAAAGTAGACCACCGTTTAGTATCTTAATGATATCTTATAACAATAATCACAAGAATCCAATGGGCATGGAAAATGGCGTGTGATGTGTTCATCAACAGTGCTGCAATTACGTGGAATCTTATTATCCAAGAACTGTGAGAGATTCTGAAAGCTAATAAGATATTTGAGCTATAATCCTCCTTCCAGCTGCTTAGCATTTTTTTAATCTAGTTAACACAAAAAAGCCAAGTTAAAACAACTGTCATTTGCTTTATCAGGTGAAGCGTTCCTCTCTTTGTGACAAATGAACAAAGAAAGAGGTTAAGATGTCGTAAGTATTTTCAGTCAATAAAGGGTTCCTTTCTAAAAGGAAAAAATGGATCATGGATGGCTTAGTCTGAATTAAATAAGGGAACACTATTAGGAGCACTGAGTATTTACTAATGATTAGAGAGAGGCTGAGGCACTAATTCAAGCTTAGCAAATATCTTATCCTCAATTTGTTTCCATTAATTTTTTATTGTTTTTGGGTAGAAAAAAGCATGAACATGCTGATTTGATTGAGATGCAGAAATTTTACAAAGATATTCAAGATGGGAAAGAAAAGTAAGACTGTTTTCCGCATTGTCCCTGTTTCTATGTGCAGAGCGACTGTTCACCATTTTTATCTAAAAAGCTGCTTTTTAGCTAGATGCCATAGGCAACTACTACCATGACCTTGTCTTTTTGTTATTTTGGAGAAGAAGCTGGCAGAAGGAGCGGTGACCTTTTCCCAGAGGCTAAAAAGAGCAATTTGTGCTTGCTACAAGTTGTAAGCACGACTTTAATTAGTGATCAATTCGTTTTTAAGCTGTATGGTCTTACGGATACAGTTAAGAATAATAATATGCCTTACTACTGATTCTGCTCTGTGACAAGAGCCTGGGACAAATGCTAAATGGAGCTTGTCGCACTTACAATGACTGTTAGACTGTAGATTCTCTAATCCTCAGAGAATTTAGCTTTAAAAGTTTCTAAAGAATTATGAAAAATTACCAATAGAATAAATACCGTAGTTAATTAAAGTCGAAAAATTATTATCCGTCGATAATCCTATTGTGAAAATTTCCATTTTGCGACGGACATAATTTTCGTAGATAAATTTATCGATAGACAATCAATTATTTGTCGGAAATTATTACATACGGCCGTTTCTACGACGTTATGATCTGTCGGTAAATTTCGTCGTTAATCTATCTTACCGACAAAATGTTTAAGTTTTCCGTCGGTAATATTTGTCGCTAAACAACATTTTTGTTGAAGTGCATATTCCTCAGCTGATTGAATAAATAATAGGTATAAAAAATTCTTGAGCATTCTTTTATTTTTGGGAAAAGCAATACGAAAATCCAAGTGAAAAATGTTCATGGGCTCAACGTTTACATTGAAATGCCTGCTTTGGTAGGCCTGAGCACTCACGGATACTAATTAATAGTTCAATATTTGTGTTAATTATATTGAAACAATGAACCATAGAAAAGAGAAGCCAAGAGTTTGTATATAGAGTAACGACCAACAAGCCAACAACAATTGAGTTACAAGTGAGTGGTAGGTAAGAGCTTTCAGTGAAGTTTGGTGTATACCCCTCCTTACTATTTTCCGTTTCAATATGAGAACTATATTATAATATTCTACTTGTGTAATATTCATTTAGACTAGGTATTTCTTTACATATGATCTTCACTTTTGGTTTTGATATACATGTGGTTGGAAAATTAAAATATATGTGAAAAATAGCTTGCTTCACCGTTGAAAAGTCATGAAGTATATATAGTAATAATATAGCATTAACCACGACTTTACTTGCCATTATTAATTTGCATGTAAATCATGACCACCGGCTAATCGAAAGCTACAGGCCAACTTTTTGGCTCTTTTGATTTTTTTATTAATTACCTCTTAATGTTAACCACTCTCATGGATCGTTTGTAACTCTATAATTAGCGCTCTTCTCTCAACAGTGACGGAGCCAGGAATTTAAGATAGAGGGGCCCAAGAATTAATTTTTTTAAATTTTGAAGGCCCAGTACACCACTGACCTTTAAATAACTCTATTCTTATATATATATATATATTAAAAATAATTTTTTTACAAAAACTTGGCCCTCCAAATTTGTATGTAACTCCGTCACTGTCTCTCAAGTCCTTTATACAAGCTTTTGTTTAAAGTACGCATAAAATATATGTTTCAGAATATCAAATCTGCATGGTCTCGATTAGTAGTTAGATTTCAATGCCTTGGATAAAAGGTGAAATCATATATTATAAAACAGAGAGTAACAGTAGCAAATCTTCTGCCTTTTTGCACGTCAGAATGTGTGACTCGTTATTGTTAAAGGTAGGCAAACAGCACGGATTTCAACTAATCGCAACCGAGCTTTCACTAAAAAATCTACAGCAAATTTCAAGTTTGTTTATTGGTATTCTCAGTCCATGCATGACTAGACTCAAACCAATTAACATTTATGCTAGTTAGTTCAGTTATCATTTTTTCCAAAATTACAGAAAGTAATTACGAAAATATGATGTTCTGGAAGATTACCTCAAAGTCTCCAAATGAGCAGTAAACCATTCAGAACAAGACAAGCATTCCAAATCCATGCTTCCGTTTCAAAGTTCCATACTTCAAGGTCATCATATTATTGATGGAGTTTTTAGAAAATACTACACCAATTATTTTGCTTCAGCTGTATCGGATAAACTCAAAATGAAGCACCGTTTCTTTAAAAATAATGCACAAACCGGAGGGTAACTTTCTTTGAAGTTTTCTTGATGGAATCGTTGAGTTCAACTAACAAAGTTATGAATGGAAGTCCTGACGGGATAATGATTAATGTTAAACAGTTGCTAGTTTTCATCATCAAATATAAAATAATGAATTAGTGGCACTTATAATTTATTACTCTATTAACTTATATACTGCTCTTTTTGATAAATTTTGGTGTTATAGATTTCCATATATAGTATAAACATGTCGTTGTAGGCACTCTTAATATATATATTTAAGAAATGTATATCTGTTAGACTTCATGAAAAAAAAAGTTACTTGTTTTAAGTCATATAAGACTTGAAATGATGTACATATAATTAATTGAATAATGTGTTAAATGATTTTTTCACATCAAATATGATAAATATTACAAAATTCCATTGAATACAAAAATTATAAAATTTAAAACAATGGTCCTGTTTGGCAATCAGCTAATTGCATTAGCTATTAGCTGATTCTATCAGCTGTTAACTGATAGCTGATTCTATTAACTGATTTGACCAGCGGATAACATCAGCTGTTTATTAAAAATATTTGGTAAAATTAGTTATTTAAGATTAGTTGTTTACATGTAAAATGACCAATGATGACGTAACTTAAAAACATTATAAGAATATAAATATTATTTCATTGAATATTTTTGTAAGAATTCAAATTTTAAATATTTAATTTTACAAAAATTAAGTTTATAACTCTAATAAAAACATAGGATATATAATAATAATAATAATAATAATAATAAAAATAAAAATAAAAATAATAATTCTCAATAATAATAATAATAATTGACAAGTCGATGATTTTTAAGTATTTGAAGAAGACGACATGAGGAGATTCTGGAAAATCTACACACGAATCATAACTTTCTCTTTTTAAAGTGAAAAACCTAAGGGCTACCAGTTGCTTGAGATAAGAAATGAGTTTGAGGGCACAATTGTCTTTGAGTAAGATTTTTATTAGCTGATAGGTTGAAATACTACTTGGAGCAACTTTTCAAAAAATAACTGGTTGGGTTGAATCATCCAACCCAACCAGCTCTTAACCAAACAAGTATATTAGTTGTTTGACATAGTCAAACATCTAATACTCTTTAATCAGCTGAAATATAACTTAAATAGTCAAACATCTAATACTCTTTAATCAGCTGAAATATAACTTAAACACTATCTACTAAACGCCCTCAATATTCAAAGCAATTCCAATTCAATATTGAATTTGTTACAAAGTCAATCGTAAATTAACAATTCTACAAATTTCACATGTTATATATTTAAAGTGTATCAATTTTCTTTTGTTAAAGAAGACTCGTAATAACCAACAACAATAAGAACACTCAGTATGAATTTCGTTGATACGCAAAATGTGAAGAGGTCTAGTAATACGCAGACTTACTCTTGATTATTAGAGAGGCTATTGTCAATGACTTGTAATCAATTGGATTAATATATCTCTTACATATGAACCTTTTTCTCATATAAGAAAATTATTGAAGTACTTAAAAGTTCATCAATGCTCTTCTTGACAAGTTATTGATAACATGGTATGAAATTAATACAATCAATTGACTTTTGAATATTAGTTAACATCTGATTTTGACCTTTAATTAGATGCGTTTTACAGAAAGTTGCATAATTTAACAAATTATTTGAACCGTGCATTAGAAAAAGAATTCTGAATGATGTGAAACAATAACTTGAACTGGATTAACTAACTTCCAAAGATATATTACTTTCTATATACATACAAGATCTTGAAAGTTTACTGACAGCTTGTCTTAAAAAATCAGGTATATTAAGGGTAAAAGAGCACGATTTCATACTAGTACTGAGTAGGATTCATAATCAGAGTTGAAAGAGTAAGGAAATGGACAAAGCATGGAAAGACAGCAACACTAGCACTGAACTGACATTACCATACGAAGAACTGCCACATGAGTTCAGTAAACACAAAAGAAGCAAAGACTGCAATAAGTGTAAGTACTAGTACTACAAAAGAGTACATAAACGCACTCATACAATAACTATACCTATGATATTGATATTTATAATAATCATTTTTTTCATATAATAATCTGAAAAATTAGTCACACGATGATAAATAGGTAATACTTCTTTATTTTACGGATGAGTTCTGAGTTCTGACCACCCTAATTTATGGGTTAATAATAATAAAATCAAAATGTGTGGGCTGGAACTGGAGACCACCCATGACCCAACCAACCTGAGCGATGAGTGGCAGTGGAGGGTGGTGGGACCTGGTACAGATGTGCGAGAGAGGCGCGCGAAAACAGCGCGGGGGCTGTTTCCCGATGCTCCAAGAAGACATCGTAAAATCCAGTGGTCAGTCTCAGTCAGTCCAACTCCAACGACCCCACCAATTACGTTTTAAAATGTTAATAAAATTCCAGGTTTAATTAGAATCAATTATTAATGACAGTCTTGGACTTAAGTGGTCTAACTTCACAGCGCGGGTCCCAGTCGCTCCATCCCATCAAATGTTCCCTTCCCTCTCCTCCTGTTGAAAGTGACATCCATGGCTCTCTAGAGCTGCTGGGACTGATAAATAATACACTACTTTTTACTATTCAACCATGTGGGGAATGGGGTCCATCAGAAACCAACTATTTTTTCAACTGAACCCATCAATATTGGTATTGGTGATAGAAGAGTAGATATCAAGTTGATGCGATGGGCCTGGGGTCGTGTTGTAGTCGTATTTATTAACAGTGATAGGGCTGTCTCAGTTCAGTGTCTGGTTATGGTGCTCTTTGCAGGAAGAGACGAGAGGGAGGGGACAGTGTTCCTATAAATAATTATTGTTTCGCTACTTGTGGGGAATTCATTTCATTCCCTTATATTGTAAATGTCTGTATAAATTATGTCAAACCCAATATATGAATTGATGTTTCATCCACCACCTGAAATCTATACATTCATGATTGATGTTATGACACATCTCATTCTCCAACTGAAAACAAACGGAACTTGGGTATATCTCTTCCTCCTCCCCCTCTTCTTCATTTAGAACATTGTTGGCTCATGGATTATGCGGGGAAAGGGAAAGCAAACGTGCCCTACTCTTACTCGTTGCCAATAAATAATAATCACTCGTATCCTATAGATGAAAGTATTTCTGAAGAACTTAAGTTCCAATCCAATGACCCAAATCAGAGTTTTGTGGTTTATTATAAAGTTTATTGAAATAAGTAATTAATAAATTATTGTTTATTTTAAAAAATAGAAATTGGAAAAGATGGGCAATCCAATTATACTGAACTCGATCGAGTAGGTGTGTGTGTCGCAAAAATGCAGATGGTAACAAGAACCCAGTTCCTACCATGTGTCTCTCATCCCCAAAAATGAAAGTCACTCACACACTGGGACCGTTTTTGATATGTTTAAGATTCGACCATCTCATCAATCAATAAACCCATCGAACTTGTCGACTTCAAATCTTCCCAGCGATAACAATAAAAGAAAATGGAATAAGGGGGAGCTTATCCAAAAGCAGAGAAAAATAGAAAGCCTCTAGAACGGACAAGCCTATGGATATGGAGAAGAAATTAAAGAGAAACAACTTGAGGCCATGATCACTAACTCTCAAGGTGTTTTAAAATTTAATCTCATATGTTTATTAATATTCTTTTGAAAATATTAAGGTGGAATGTAATATCATAAATAATCGGAGGGTCTTATTTAAATCTTTTGAGAACCGTTAAGATGTAATTTATGGGCCTAGAAATAAAATACAAAATTAAAAGTTTTTTAAACTTTCTTTTACTCACAAAACTAATGGACTCTTAAACTTTCTATTTGATTTCTAAGAAAAGACATGCAAACTCCAACAAAGTAGTTTGTGTATGTTATCCACCTAATCATGTTGTTATAGTTATGGTGTTCCTTCTTTGTTTATCTTCAAACTGGGCAGCAACTACAGCTAATGTCCTGGAAGATACTCAACTATTCACAGCTACAAATTTCTCATGTTAGGTGACGGTAATGTGGTCTCTGTTTATTTCTATGTAGGAGGACCTTGGTTTAGGATTGAAGTAGTCCGGTTTTTGTTTTGTCGGAATTGAACGAAGGCAAAGCTGAAAGATGTGAGAAAAACAATAACAAACGTACGATCAAACTACAGCGATACAGCGACTTGTAGCGGGGAACATCTCAGTTATTCCTTTTCGACAGACAAAGAAATATGTTATTACCTGACAAAGGTCTACGTTTCAAAGGACACAACCAAAGGATATTCACCGGGATCAACAACAAGGGTCTTGTTTATTAGTTTCCCTGATGAAGAAACTATTTCAACATTATAAGTCCCATGAAAGCCTCTAAATCTGAACTCTCCTTGTTCATTAATACGCCCATCTTCAGTATTCGAGAGCCATTCTTTTCTGAGAGCAAGAAATCTCCTTCCAGCAGCATTAATATTCCCATTTGCGTTCACTAAATGTGCATTCTTCCGCGACATGTACAGCTCCCAAAACCCCCACAAAATCACTCCTTCAACTGCTGGGTGAGCAAAAGCTTCACGGAGCATCACTTCC
The DNA here is from genome assembly GCA_027563845.1 of Erythroxylum subrotundum. NCBI lineage: Eukaryota > Viridiplantae > Streptophyta > Magnoliopsida > Malpighiales > Erythroxylaceae > Erythroxylum > Erythroxylum subrotundum. Next base: position 5,098,627 of record JAOQMQ010000006.1, read on the forward strand.
AAATCATCAGCTCTTATATACTCGTTGCTAGAAGACACGTCTAGTTCGGTGAACCACACTGGCAAGCCAAGAGTGGCTAGTTTGTCTAGTGCGGAACCAACAATGGCCCCAATTGGTACATCTATATGCGCTTGAATACCAATTCCACCAACTTGTGCACCTTTTCCCTGCAGGCCTACAACTTGTTCTATGTACTTCTCTGGTGTTGATCTTATGTCACTTCCATCCTCAATGTGATAATCATTAACAAAGAGTGTGGCTGTTGGGTCCAGTCGGTAAGCTGCTTTAAACATGTTTGCTCCAATATCATTACCAAGTCTATCTTCATAGAATGTCCCATGAAGCATCTCGTTGTTCACGTCGTAATGTCTCATCTTCCCCTTGTAGCGTGTGAGAAGCTCAGTTATGCGGTTCTGAACTGCAGCCATCAGGTCAGTTCGATTCAGGGATCGAACCCATTGTTGGATAGCATCCTCCATGTCCCAGAAGATACAGTGACCTCGAACTTGAAGATTGTGGCTGTTACAGAACTCCAGCATTTCGTCAGCATTCTTGTAATTGGACTTACCTTGTTGTGGCTCTGTCCAAGACCACTTCATTTCATTTTCGAACACAACCCAGTTAAAGTTTACTAAAAATTTAACGAATTCATCGTTGTCCAAGCTTGTTCTCGTTATGCAAGATCCGAGCGGAAAACTGTTCTGCAACTGCGTAATTTTAATCGACTTCCCAACTACATCGCTTGTTCCTAATCTTAGGATCACGTCACGCTTGCGTATCTGCATAGAATTATTTCAGCATATCAAGTCTTTTTTTCTAAAGTTTTAGCTGCATGTTTCTACTGGATGATGCATACCATTAAAGAGATATTCTTAAGTTATAAATAATAATTGAAGATTGTAGAAGTACAATAATAATCAGTCTGCAATTACCTTGTCTGTTTGATTCTTCAGGTACTTAAACCTCGCCCGTCTGTCAACAGGGAAAACCTGTAGTCCTGAAACCATCAAGTCAACACCGGCTGCAGGGCCTTGCACATAAACCATCACACTAGATGGTTGCTTCTCAATTCTAAAAGAGCCCCCAATTTCATGCCACTTATCATCAATGCACTCAACTTCTCCTCCATTCATCCACTGACCATCCACACCAAAAGCAACATTTATAATTTGAGGGCTTATAGCTCCGGGACCAGTTCGAACCCAAGCAGACACTTGGTATGTCAAGTACGGTTTCAGTTTGTCTGTAATAATCTGTGCAGGGCCCATCCAAGAATCTGAGCGATTGGTTACTAGAATGTAGCGGCCACTTAGAGACTGGTATGATCCAAGAGAATCTCTTGCCATTCGTGGGAGTACACGGGGTGAGCCAACTTCAACACTCACAGTACAGTTACCTAGAAGAAACCATTCATTGGTTCCATCCTGGAAATTGCTGTTCTCTATTATGTTCATTTCAAAGGGTGCTGCACTCTAAGAAACACAGCTACTCAAATTCAAGATTTTAAGAATACACGTATATCAGATGACTAAAACCTTTAGGTAAGCTGACAAACCTTGGGAAATGGTCTAGTTGAAGCGGAGGCCTTCCCTGCATGCCTTACAACTAGACTATTGATGAGAATATCAATGCCTGAAGGAGGTCCTTCAACAAATATTATTGCTCTTGATGGTAAACCATTAAGAAGGAACTCCCCCTCTAACTTGAGCCACTCCTTGTCTGTTGCCTGCAAGCTACAGGGCAAAACAAACAAGATCATAAACTAAACTTAAGACATGATCCTGACCTTGGAAATGCATGCCATGCCACAAATACTACCTCAAATTGAAGACGTCAAAAGTTGATAAATGCATGACAAAGTTGGACTGTGCAAACGTATATATTGGTATGCTTAATTATGAAATTTCTTTTAATGCAAGTATACGGATGTCCAACATTTGCAGTGTAAAAACTTGTGTGCACATTTCACAAACTGGATGATGGAAATGCAGAATCCAGAAATGGTGAGGCAAACAACAGGAAAAGATGACCGATTATTCGGATAAGTGCATAAGAAAAATGAAAATGACGTATGAATGATCGAAATGAATTAAGACACCAACTTGGCAACCGCTATATACTCTTCGCGAAAATCCAATTCTTGAACCCACAAAGTGATCTGTAGATTGGCACTAGTAACATTGCCACCGTATATTCGAGCTACTGCAGTGACCTGATAGGCAATTTCTCGCTCCACTCTTCCAGTGATCTCCTGCTCAATTCCGTTCCATTTTTCTGTGCGTTCCGTAGCAGAAGCAAAGAACTTGCCTGATTGCGGAATGATTTCTCCATCTTCCAGAGATTCATGTAACCCAATCTTGCAGCCTTTTCCTGACCAATTATTCAGGCCATCTTCAAATCTAGGATTTAAAATTATTTTGTCCTCTCGGGCTCTAACGAAACTCGTGCTAGTAGACTTCTGAAAAGAGGATGTATATATGTCAGAACTGAAATTACGCAAGATACAATTGAACCTATGTTAAAGAATCAACAAGTTAAATTTTGTAACGTTCAGATATTGATTTGTTTGATTAAATTGAAGCCTGAGTCAAACTTGAACTTAAGGACAAACTAGCTCAAATGAGTATTTGGGTTTGGTTGGTTTAAATGAGTGTTTGATCAAAATACCAAAGATGCTGAATTTGGTTCGTTCAGATATCATATGTATGAGTGTCACATGCTGGTGATGTTTAATGTCAAAATGCCGATCATATACACCTACTTTCAATCCCATATATAGTTGCAATATATAGAGTCATAAGCACTTAATGTACAATCGGTTTATCCTCATTAAAACGCACATTTACATCATCAATAAAGTCAGATATATTGAGATTGTCTTATCCTGAGATTGCCAAGTCTTAGGTAGTTGCAAAACCGCAATACCTGAAAACATAAAACTAAACATTACATTCACAATGTAGTACCTGGAGGACTGGATTTGAGGTTGGAAGTGGCTGTGAAGTAAGAAGGCCAAAACACAAAAACTGGATGACAAAGAGGACAGCCAAAGACGAAATTGGTTGCTCCATGAGAGAGGGAGAAGCTGTGGGCTACCATTGGCATTTGGCTCCATTCATTTTTGGCAGAGCAATAAATAAACTAAAGAGAGCAAAGTGGGGTAAGTTTTTCAATGAAAAATTCTTACATGACATGAGTTCTTATCTTTTAGCCCCATCTGGCTTGTGAATACAACAGTAGAGAAATTGGGTTCACGAGACTGAATGTAGACTAAAGAAAGAAGTACTTGGACAATGTGATTCTCTTTCTGACAAATTGGTGGAGAGCACGGTTGAGAAAAATATAAATCCCAAGCCAAAGCCAGCTAAGTTGACTTTTTTATTCACGGCTCTTGCCTCTCCCCACTGTCTTCTCAAACAAGGGGAGGGCAACTGCTTCTGGCGCCTACTCATTCATAATTTTCACAGGTTTGTGCTGCGAATATATTGCCTCCTGCCATTTATTAGCTGCGCATGTGATTCCATAATCGGAAGTGATTGAGACTGACTTTTAGCGGTCTATTAAGTCATAATTCGGAACTAAAATATGTCATGCGAGTAAACCAACCGTCAACCCCTTGAACTTACGTGTGAGTATTTAATGCAGGTCATGTAACAAGCACGCCGACAATTATCTTAATGTTGAGAAATTAAGGCAGGATCTTGTATATTGTTGGAGAAAAAGGGCGAGAGAAGAATAATCAATAGAAATTAATTGACACAAATTGCTAATTTTTATTGTTGCTACTTTTTATTCTGAAACTGATACTTTCATTTAGGCTTTTACAACGAAGTTTAAATTCTTATAGATAATAACTTTATCTTAATAGATAAAATTTTATTCCCAACGTGTACTAACTGAGGATCTTTTGTTAGTTACAAGTATCCGAGGGCTCTTACACTGAGATTGGGAAGTTAATCTTCAACATGTCGTACGTAAGGAGAACCAGTGTACCGACAGGATGGCGGCTTGTGCAATTTTCTTAAATCCGGGCCTGCACATCCTCCGGGAGCCTCCAGTGGCCGTCCAGGAGCTTCTTAACCAAGACGCGCGTAGGGTTTTGTACTCCCGTCATATGCGCTAGACTGTTTTGTAATCTTTCCTTTGTATTAAAAAAAAAAGAGATAAAATTTTATTTTATAATAGATAAGAAATCTTATCCCTACTACTCTATTATCAGATAATCTTTATTTTTAACTGCTCTATCTTACTACTCCACTATTAAAAAATCTTTATTTTTAACTACTCTATCTTACTACTCCACTATAAGATAATCCTTATTTTTAATTACTCTATCTTACTACTCCTAATTCTAATAGATAGCAAATTTGATCTTTAAACAAAAACCAAGTTAAAAAAAAATTTAAATCAATATTCAACACTCTCCCTTAATTTAAAATTACATACATGGATCACTTCTCCCCAAATAAATTGTGAAGCACTTATTTTCAAATGTGATGCACTTCTCATCATCATCATCAACCATCAATTATTAGAGCACTTTTCTCTATGGTGCACACCTCATCAACGACTCTAAAATAAAGCTTTTCTTTTGTATCTTGTGCCATATTTATTTGTGCTTTATCTTCAAGTTTGCAATTCCTTTGTATTTACCCAAATCTGTTGCACTTGAAACATTGTGGCTTGCCCTTGTGCCAATTATCTTTCTTTTTATGACCAAGTTTTTTGCAATTGTTACATCGAACAACTTTACCTTTTCACTTTGAAGATGAAGTCTTGGCTAAATAAACTCTATCAACTTTATCTTCAGTTTCTTCATCTCTCTTCGTTCTTCTTTGGTCTATGGCTTACAGAACATTTAGTAACTTTGCAAAGGTTATTTTTGATAGATCTTTAGAATCTTCGAGTGATGAGAATTTTGTTTCATATTTTTCCAGAAGGGTCACGAGAAGCTTGTCCACCACTCTTTGACTTGGAAATTCTTCACCAAGCAATTTGATTTGATTGACAATAGATATGAGCTTACTTGCATATTCTTCGGCACTTTTAGATTTTTTCATCCTTAACAACTCAAATTCTTTTTTAAGATTCAGAATTTGCATCATTTTTGTTTGCTCATTACCCTTAAACTCTTCCGAGTATTTCTCATGCTTCTTTAGGTAATTCACAAGCCATTATGCTTGTAAAATTTCCCTCCAACATGACCAAATGTATACAAAAAAGCGCTTTTGGTTTTCTTGCTATTTCTTCATCGTGTTTTTTTTTTATTCAAGTTAGTGTGGGAATTTTTGGAAGTGGAGTAGGATTAAAATCACTTTCAACAACCTCCCAAAAACTCAAGACTTTCAAATAGGATTTCACTTTGATGGCTCATGATTGATAGTGTTCTCCATTGAAAATGAGAAATGGAAGAGAAAAATTGTTTGCCATTATGACTTCCTCTCAGTCTTTCCTCTCTCTCTCTTTTGCACACTACTTTTCACTTAAGGTAGAAAAAAGAAGACTGAACCTGGTATTAAGCTTTGATACCACTTTGTCGGAGAAAGAGGGGAGAGAAGAAATGCCTTTATATAGGCTTTTACAATGAAGTTTAAATCTTAAGACATAACAACTTTATCTTAACAGATAAAATTTTATTTTCTAACAGAAAACAAATCTTATCTTTACTACTCCATTATCAGATAATCTTTATTTTTTTACTACTCTATTTTACTACTCTATAATCTTTATTTTTTACTACTCTATTTTACTACTCCCAGGGCAAATTTTATATTTCAATAAAGACCAAGTCAAAACAATAGTTAAATAAAATTTCGACATATTCTAAATATAACCAAATCCCTATATACAAAATGAATATGTATAAAACCTCATTTATCACGCACAATGCTACTTATTGTTATCAAGTGATGCCTTTAAGACCGAAGAATATAGGGATTATATATTGAAGATTAGTCAACAATGTATTCAAGTCTTTCTTGAGGAGGAATATGGAGGCTTTTGTGGATGATATGATAGTCAAAATGAAGAAGGGAGAAAGCTATATAGTAAAATCACAGAAGTTGCTTTGAAATAGTGCGAAAATATAAACTAAAACTCAACCTACGCAAATGTACATTTGGCATATTGACAGGAAAATTCTTGGGATTCATGGTTACTTAGCAAGGTATAAAGGCAAACCCATAAAAGAGATTCAACCATGAAACCACCACGCTCAACTAAGGGAGTATAGAGGTTTGAAAGAAGGATGATGAGTTTATAAAGATTTATATCAGAGTCTATCGATTGCTACTTAACTTTCTTCCACGCTCTGAGGCAGGGAAAAATTTTAAGCGGTGACCAGAATGTCAGTAGGCCTTCAAAGAGTTGAAAGCCTGCTTGCATCGGCATTTGATATTGTCCAACCCTGTCTTACTGAACGATTATTCCTTTATTTGGTTATTCCTAAAGGGGCTTTCAAGTCGATCTTTTTGAGAGAAGAATAGGGTCATCAAAAGCCCATTTATAATATTAGAAAAATCCTTTATGATTCTGAAAAGAGATACGAAAGCTAGAGAAATGGCCTTAGCTCTAGTGATATTCGCAGGGAAGCTTATACCTTATTTCCAATCATATTTGCTAATATTATCACAAACCTTCCATCAAGATAAATTTTACATAAACTAGATTTTTTAGGGTAGATTGGTCAAGTAATTAGTTGAGTTAACTGAATACGACATCTAATATATATCGACATTTTCCATAAAAGCTCAAGTGATTATGAACTTCCTGGAATAGCGTATAGGTTAATCGATAAAGCAAGGAGAGAGCAGAAAACTTGCAACTGCATGGGTGGCATTTGTTGATGGGTCAAGTGAAAGAAAAAGGTAGCAGAGCAAAGGTTGTGGTAAAAGGGCCTTTCAACATGGATATTGAGTATATTCAGAAGCATGAATTTCATGCCTCTAATAATGAAGCATTATTATGTGATGTTAGGTTGGCGTTTTAATTGCAGTTAAAGACCTTATAATTAAGATTAGACTCACAAATAGTATTTAACCAAATATTAGGAACTTTGGAAGCAAAAGAGGAGGGTATGCATAGATATAAGGAGATGAACATACGTATGACCACCACCCTAGATATAAACCTATAATTGATTCCCCTTGAAGAAAATGTTATGGCAGATGAATTACCCAAATAGGGGGGCTCAGGGGGTGTACAAAATTGTTTTATTATGAGAATAAATATTTGGATATGCCTATGAAGAAGTGTAAGTAAATAATGTTAAGCAACAGAAAGAGGAGTGGATAAGGAAAGTTAGAGAGTACCTATAACATGAAAAGATTTCCAGCGCCCTCAAGGAAGCAAGAAGAATCAAAGGCACAGTTGCAAGGTAAACATTCATACTGGGGGTGTTCATGGTAGAATAACCTGATCCATTCATAAATAACCTGAACTTGAACCTGAATGTCAGGTTCGACAATTTTACGAACCTGAACCTAAAGAACCTATATGATTGATTAACCTATTTTCAGGTTCGGTTTTCAGGATAACCAGAACCTATTCATATCAATATATATGATAAAAAATTATAAAAATAATTGATGAAAACAAATACAAATTATTCATAAAAGTATGCATAAAATTCATTAAAGATTAATCAAATATGTTAAACCCAAGCAAAGTAAAAATAAGCTAAACAATTTCTTATAAAAGATCCATACTAGAAAAAAAGAGATAAATTATTAAATAATTATTCTTCGAATAGGATAGTAGGATAATCTACTGTTATACATGAAGCCACATCTATAGAAAATAAAGAATGAAAAGAGTTAGACTCGTTATTTCTTTTTTAATTGAAAAAAGAATTATTTATTTGTTTGTATATTTTAAGTCTCTCTTCCACGTAAAGAGGAGCTTATGATTTTCTTAACCAATTTTGTCCACAAACAAGAGCCTCCATCATCTTTGGAGTAAGAGAGCTACAAAATGAATCAAGCACTCGACCTCCTATACTAAAAGCCGACTCAAGTGCAACAGTAGATACAAGCATAGCTAAAACATCTCGAGCCATTGAAGCAAGCACTGGATACTTAGCAGAATTTAGTTTCCACCAACTCAAGACATTGAAAGTCTTGTCTTTGGGTTCACAATCTTCAGCTAAATATTTATCTAGCTCACTTTTGGTTTCCCCACTTGCTTGACTGGCCTCCTGCTCTTCAAAAATATTATCCAAAAATGCTGCAACATCCTTGACGTTATCAACTTCCATATCACTTGAAGCTTGAGATTGGACACTTGATTGTGCAACAGGAAAAGACATGGAGGATCGGTAGAAATCAAACATCAAATCTAAAGCGATTTTTACTTTCTCACACAGCTGCTTAGATTTGACATCATCATACGCTTTACCAATCACAAAGTTCACATACTTCAATTTGCAACGTGGATCGAGAACGACAATAATAAACAACATGCAGTTGATATTAACATCTCCCCAATACTTGTGATGCTTCTTCTTCATCCTCATAGCCATGTTTCTTGCATTAAAATCACCAAGTCCACATCTCTTTGAAATATCCATCCCAATTCCAAAAATTTCTTTCATGTACTTAGTAGCAGTTATATATTGAGAGCCAGACAATTTAAAGTAGCATCATAAAAGATAGAAAGAAAAGGCAGCAAGTTACGTGCGTTCTCCCAATCACTTTCACTAGGAACACCTTTATTATTTTTATTCTCATCTTTGCTATGCTTTTTTTCAGAAGGTCTTCAACATACTTAGAATCTTGACTGTCCAATAAATCAAATGCTTTATGAAATTTCGAAGCTAGCTCTAACATTAAATAAGTAGAATTCCATCTTGTTTCAACATTTAGACAAACAATACTCTTGCTGTCTATTTTCTCTTTTTCTATACAAGACTAGAACTTTGCCATTCTAGTAGGAGAAGACCGAACATATTTCACTGCATTGCGAATCCTAATAATTGAATCACCCAATTCTGGCAGCCCCTCTTTCACAATTAAACCTAAGATGTGTGCAACACACCTCATTTGTATGAACTCACCTTTCAATACACCATCCTTCCAACTATTAATTCTTTTTCTCAAGTATTGAATAGCTAC
>JAOQMQ010000006.1:5107836-5123573 GCA_027563845.1 Erythroxylum subrotundum
GGGTTCCGTGAAACAAAACGATGAAACCGAAGTTTGCATCGTGAACGAAACGAGTCCATTTTCAGATCTCGTGGGCCCCAAGCGGGCTGCCGGGAGAAGGCATAATGTCAACGTCGACGTGACTACGAAACGGTTCCTCTCTCGCCCACACAAAGCACATAATCACATCTTATGTTCAATTCAATCATTCTTTCCATTTTTATCAAAATGCCATCATACAAGGCATAGCATCATCATGCTCAAATCAATTGTTCATAATCTTATACTTTTCTTTATACTAAATGCCATGACAAAATCAATGGCATAAAAATCATGTCAAAATGTCAAGCATTTATCAATGCATAACATAACATAAACACAATTCAATTGTTTCATCAAAACGGTATACATCAAATGAAATACCAACATAGCAACAATTCCAACAAGTCATTTAGCACACAATACATATATTGCTCATATTACACAACAACTATAAATAATTCACCCACCTTGTCAACTTGGAAATCCAAAACCAATGGCTTCCTTCTTCTTGTCCTTGGAAAGGTCCTTAATTGCCTATACAAACAAAATTTCATGAATTTGAACTCAATTGGCAAAATCCCCAATTTTTCCTAATCACACAAAAACCTAATCAAGCTCAAATCCAACCTTTCCATGGTTCATATGGGCTTGAAGACTTCAAACCTAGCTTAGAAACCCAAAAATCCTATAGATCTCCTCATCTTCTCCTTCCTTTAACCACTTCCCACACAAACCCCTCTTTCTCTCTCTAGAACTTCTCACTCACAATAACAACAACCCATTTCTCAACAAAATAAGATAAAAAGAGGAAGTTATTTTAAAAGATGAAGCTTAGATAATGCTTCTCATCCATCGCATACCCTTAATCAAACAACTTGGTAAAAGTCACAAAGAGGACATTCTTTGAGCTTTTGTACTACTCCTAAAACTTCAACTAAAGATTCACCTTACAACTTGATTTTTAGAGTTGAAGCTCTGGGTCTAATAGAGTTGGATGTGAAAACATTAAGTGTAGTCGACTATTAACAGCAGGTCAATGATGATGGTTTGAGAAATAAGCTTGATCTTCTTGAAGAACGAAGGGACATCACTTTCATCACTAACCTTGGTTTCATCAGTAGTTACACATACTAATAAAGAGTTAGAAGTTATAATGCGAAGAGGACTAGTGCATATGATTGAAGGAATATGATCAGAGTCAGAATCTATAATGTGAAGATAACTAGTGCATATGATTTGAAGGAATATGAACTAGTATTAAGGAGAATAGATGTAACATATATGGTAAAAGCCAAAGGAAAGCTTACACTTATGTGGTTGGGCCTGTTCATCATCAAAGAAGTAATCAAACCAAGAACTTACAAATTATCTTATCTTTATAAGTATGAGATTCCTCACACATGAAATGGGAAATGTTAGTGCTCCTATTATCAATGTCTTCCAAAATTTCATATTTTTTATACAATCTAGTACTAATATATAAACCTGAAATAGGTTACATGAGTAAGACGTTATAGCCTATTGTAGATAGTTTACTAAAATTATAGTGATTCTAGAGTATCAATTCCACATAGAACTAATGACTAAATCTATTATTATTAGTTAAACAAATAAATTAAATAAAGTAAAGAATTGATTTAAGAGGATTTAATTACTAAATTAAATAAAGTAAAGAATCAATTTAAAAGGATTTAAATTACTAAACTAAATAAAGTAAAGAATCAATTTAAAAGGATTTAATTACTAAACTAAGGCAAACAAGATAAATAAACTAACGAAAAAGGTCAATAAAACAAATGTTAGGAATTCATATTTCACTTATACAAAATTCAAATTATCTTGTAAAATTAATTATTAAATTTGAAACAATAATTAACTTAATGTATCCATTAATATACACTTGTTTATCTAATTAAGTAACTACCATCTCCTGATGCATAATTCAGCCTAATTAAAATCAATAAGCATAGTTAATCTATATAGTTATCATTAAAGTCTTGGATACCGTCTTTTTCTAGTGCTAAATTTTTTATTCTCCTAATGTATATATTATGCTCCATATGTTTGTCCATCAGACAATCCTTAAGATGAAATCTATAGTGACCAATCATAAATTTAACAGTAAAAACAAAGAGAATAAATTCAATCAATCAAATAATCAAACATATATAAATAATTAAAAATCTTTATAAGCTACATCCCTAACATTAATTAGGATTTCTAGATACTAAACATTAAAACAAAATAAAAAGTAATTATAAACATAGAAAACAAGAGTAGAAGGAAAGAATAAGATAAGATGCCATTAGCGCCTTCACTCCTTGTCTTAAAACTTCCTCTAATGTTAAATAAAACAAAATTATCAAAAGAAAACAAGAAGTCTCTCCCAAGTATGCTAAAAGTCTCTTAAAAGATGTTAGAAGATACTTACGTTAACTCTAATATAAGTATTTATAAATAGGGTTATAAAAATAGAGTTCTAGAGGGATTAAATTTAAAAAATCATAAGTTCTCATAATTTGTATTAAGAAAGTACCAGACTAACATCAACACCAGCGTCAATCTTATTCTAAAATTTTTATTCTTTGTAACACCACATATAACTAGTGCTTGATACTAAGTTATAAATGGTGCTGATTTTGGTACTATTTCTCTTTATAAGTTCAAAACAATCTAACACTAGTTTTTAATCAAATATCGTATTAGTCTTGTTTTACGACTCAATTTCTCAAACCTTCACAAATGAAAAAGCTTATCTTATTGGCAACACTAACACCTATTATGCCTTGTTTCACTAACTTCGCCACTTTTTGACATCTTTAAATTAGAATTCACATCCTATCTCTTCAAAAAAGTTGTTTTTTTTTTCATTTTCTTATCTTCCAAATAAATTCAAAATGTCATTAATTGGATAACTATAGAGAATGTTTCACTAAATCTTGTGTTGTCTCTTTAAATTCATAACCTACAAGGCAATGAACTAAATATGAAAAACATAATATAATCTATTTAAAACATGTTATAAAAATTTTGAATACTAAGTAAATTAACTCTAAATAATATCTAAAATGTAGACCTATCACAGGCTACAAAAATATGTCATTTTTATTACAAAGCAGATCATAACCTAATATACATACCTAAAAGTGTTGCCACAGGTAAGACATTTTTGCTCTAAGGCAAAATACAATGTAGTATATAAACACGAAAGTGGTTATATAAGTTAGAGGTTTTACTTTAAGGAAAAATGCAACCAAAGATGCAGACCAAAATTCATGCATGTGAGTGACATGTTTACTTTAATATAAAATGTAACCCAATATGTAGACTTGGAAGTAGTAGTATGAGTAAGCCATTTTTGTTTTAAGTTACACAGACCTAAAATTTGTGCACAAATAAGACAATTTTCCTTTAAAGAACAACAAAACCTAATATTTAAACCTTAAAGAGGTTACCCAAAATGTTTTTACAGGAGTACAATGTTTTTGCTTTAAGGAAAAACATGACTAAAGATGCAAGCCTAAAAGTAGTTGCATGAATAAAATACTTTAACTTTTAAGGTAAATGCAACCAAGATGCAATCTTGAATGTTATTGCACGAGTTAAGTGATTTTTGCTCTAATGAAAAATGCCAAAAAATATGCAGACTTAAAGATATTCACATGATGAGTTATTGCATGCATATCTATATGCTAAAAACATATTCTCTTCTCTAAGATTAATAAAGAGATAACATCCAAACACACGAAAATAAAATGTAACATGCATATTAAGAGAAAAAAATGGCATTGATCAATAAGGTCAAAATGCTATATATTACAAAAAAGAAGATTAAGGCTATGTTTGATTAGACGCAAGGTTTTTAATGTAATGGAATGGAATGAAATGAAATGGTTTATAATGGAATGTAATATAAATGGATATAATATTTAAAAATGTTGTTTGAGAGGGATGGAAGGCTTCATAATGTAATATAGTGAAATGTTGTTTGGAATAAGGGTTCATAATGTAATATAATGAAATGTTGTTTATCATTCATTCCATCCTAAACCCTCCAAATCGGAGGTAACTTATTTTTACTGTTTAGGATGGAATAAGATGTAATGTGAAACCCTCCTCTTCTATTTTATTCCATTCCATTCCATTATAAACCCTCCTCCCAAATGATGGAATAATATTCCATTCCATTTCATTCCATTAATAACTACGCAACCAAACATAACCTAAGGAAATAATAGTGCACCTCTAGCATAACAAGGGAAATTTATAGGCTCAAATATAGACATCTAAAGAATTACCAAAATGAGCATATCCACAAACAACTTTAAACATCATTAGTCAATTATACTTCCAATTGGTGAACATCTTAAGTAGGTTTTGAAATCTTAATATCATTATACTTGCCCTGCCTTTTGATCCTCACAAATCCAAGGACTGATCAATAACCTATCAAAAGACAATAAAGGATCCAGGGGCTATTCACTAACCTATCAATAAGCAATGAAGGCTCATACCCACATAAGGAGGAGGAGCTTCAAATGTATTAACATCATAATCTCCACTTAAGCCTTTCAAAATGTCTATAAAGTCATCTAAAGAAAATCAATTACAGGCCATAACTAAGATTCAGTTTAGACACAGGTAGAATTAAGGTTGTCGATCGACAAATATGAAGGTTTTGATTTGATTAGATCCTTGTACTTAGTGAAGCCTTTAATAAAGGAAATTGTCACATTATTATAATTTCAAGTTTTAAAGGACTTTCCCTTTATGAATTCGTAGCACACATCCATCTTATAATCTTTCTTGATGATTTACCCATTTTGTTTACAAGACTTAGGCCCTAGCTTGTTGCAATCTGCATATAGAATACAAAATTTATCATATAAATACAAATCATAATGTTTATTCTTAAAAAAAATTAGATCCCTCTATCGTTCCATTCCATTTAGGATTATGCATAGGCATGATTAGACATAATAAGTATGGACCATAATCTCTACTATTTCCTGAACTATTTGAAAAAATAAATTGAGACTGAGCCATCATAAGTTTTCAAGTCCTTAATATAGCCCTCTATTTCCTTTCATAGACTAGCCACAAGCTTCTTACGAGTCTTGGTCATCTCTATTTGTCAAAGCAAGCCTCTCCTTCTGCTTTTCACACTTCTTACTATATAACAAATGAAATCACACTTAAAAGAAGATAGAAAGATGATATAACCTTGCTAAGGATGACCTCCATCTACGCACACTGTGTTAGTGGATTTCTTCTCCAAGATTTTTTTATCTCTATGCAACATCATACTTTGGAAAACCTTAACACCAATAATAGTTGTCTAGAAAATTGAATCCTTATGATTTACACTCTAATTGGGGATGAAAAACTCAAAATTAGCCCTCTTATTTTCATCATTGTGCCTTTAAAGATGGTCAATTTAACAAAAGTGTGGACATGAGTGGTGACCCTCCTTATAAGCTTATTGCCAGCCTTGACCTTAATGCGAAGGCTAGCCTCAGGCACAATTTTGAGGACATGAACTTTTGCATATTTATCCATACAATGAGCAGAAATTAGTAATAGAGATAAATGCAAAAACAAGGAAGCGTAAAAAAAGGTCATATATAGGCATATTTATTGATTATACTTGCTTAAATCAATGTCTCTTCCTCCAACAAAAATTCATTTTAAGGAAGTGAATCCTTATGATCCGACAAGGCCTTCACTTATGAGGTTAAAATGGAGTTTGAATTTCATCCCTCGTTGACGTAAGTCAATCTCACCCTAAGTCTTTCTTAACCCTACTCTCTTTAATCCTTTATAGTCAAGAATAATTAATAATGCTTCCATACATGAGTTTCCTTAGGGGGTTTATTCAAACTCATCCTAACCCTGGCATTACGATTATACCAACTCAAAAGGACAATTATGTCACAAACTATGAGAATTTTGTGAAAATGAATTTTGAACACATTTAATAAACGAATGACATCTTAAATAAAGGCATGCTTGACAAAATTTGTTAAAACTTCGTAAACCAGTGTTGTAGGTTTGTTATATAATTTTATTATAGATTTAATTGTAAAATTCTGTCTAGATTTTTTAAAATTGGCGTGCTAAATAATGTGACATATTCTAATTTATATTTTATCTTATAAGATAATTATATCTTTATTTATACAAGATTAAAATACTTAATATAATTATTTTTACAATTAAGTTATGAAGTTGAAGCCATTTAAAATAATATACTTAAAATTAATTAAAAATTTCAGAATCTAAACAAATTTTAGTAAAACAGGATTCGCATCGACATTATTTGTTACCTAATAAAATTATAAGTTTACAAAGAAGTAAATGTTATAGGCGTTGAGTAACAAATGTTAATTATTATTAAACATGTTTTTTTAATAACTCTTTTTTATACTTTTGATTTATTGGTAAGAATGGGAAGATGTTTGAGTTTATCAAGATTAGATAGATCGACCATATGGTCTGACTTTCAATTATTAGCTGGTCAGATATTTCAAATTATGGTATGAAACTTGCGTGAAAGTGGTACAATAATTTCTTTAGCTTGGTGGGCGAGAAAATTAAGGATGGAGTGCATTAGAGAAGAAACCACCTAAACAATATTAAGAGCAGGCAAATTAGTCCTCGACGGGGCGCCTAATGTAATGAATCACAAGACAAGTCAGGTAGTAATCCGTTGGTAAGGGTTTTGTTTATGATCAGAAAGGAAGAGTTTCAGATAAATGAATGCTCTCTAGAAGGTTTGAGTAGCTCAAGGAGGTCACCTAGAACAACTCCCATATATTCCTAACCTTGAACAGAAGTCAGCAAATACCAAATAATTATTTATTAACAAGCACGATTGTCTAAGAATCAAAAGACAACGACTTTAAGATAGAATTGGAAACATGAACAACGTTTGTCTAGTACAGGCTCAATCCCACTTTCGGCAGAAATTAGGATGAGGAGTTCATTAATCACACAAGTTCACGTGCTTCAATGCTTGTCCACATTTTCTACTGAATAATCTACTTCAGAATTTACAATATTATAAGATCTTTTAATTAATTTAATATGATACAAATATTTTAAATGAGTGAAGGCATCTTTTATTCAAATCCTGTTTTAATCACAGTGCATGTGGAATAACAATGGTAACCTAAACATATACTCCAAAACATGTATGTACAATTATTTTCAATTGTTTAATTGAGGATAGGAAAAGGAGATCGATATGTACAAAGCAGGCACCCAAAGTTTCTCCTGCGACCGAATACGTCCTTAACTTTGTCAACAATACATGAGTAGTTAATTAAGTAAAATGTTTAATTAGATTATTACGATGTAATTAATTTCCGAACAGTATTTTTTACGAAAAGATACATATAAAAGACATTATTAAAAATAGTTAAAATGCATTATTGTGTGAAATGTTATTTTTCATATATAAAATATGAGAAAAATTTTAGTTTTTTAACAAAAATGAATTTAAAAGGTTAAAGACAAAAGTGAAAGATAGGATTAACCAACTTAACTTTAATGTATATGAAGGTTTTTGAGATTGTCCAAAAATCAAATTTTAGGTGATAATATGTAAATTTACCTTGTTAATTATTATGATTAACAGAATTTTAAATTAATAGTTAATTTTAAAAATATTAATATTAGTAAGAAAATACATCCATATGTTATGAATTTTTCGATTTTATATTTAGATTTATTACTCATCATCGTTATTATCAATATTTAGTTGAAGTCCCGTTGAATCGTGGGTCCTAAGATATTGAGATCTATTACTAAAATTTTATATTTTAAATTTGAAAAATTTTAAATTTTGTTATTTACGAATAGAAATTTAAATTATGTTATGTTTATATATTATTATTATTATTATTATTATTATTATTATGTTTAAGCCATCAATAAATATTACTTGAATTTTGCATTTCGATTCTTCTCGTGCAGTCAAACATGATTCCTGGTGCAAAGAGAACTTCTAACAGTGTCCACGTGTACTCACGAGTGGGCCAAGCCACCAATGATCGAGATCTAAGTACTCGTACTCGTACACTCAGTCACCGGAATAACACCTCAGAAGCTGATGTGGCTAGCAATTATCAAAAGACGAAAGGAGGATTGCTTGTCAAAGTGGGTTACTATTTAAATCCGCTCTCTTCTGCCGAACCGTACGTTTCCTGAGTAGATTCCAGTTTTATCCCTCGCTGTTCCAAAGTAAAGAAGACCAAGTCTTCTTCCCTACAATGCCCCTGCTCTGACTTCTGTCTCCGAAACATGGCGACTTCAGGTAAATTCACGGGGTCCCTTTACTTGGGACCCGAATGGGACCCATTTCCCAACCAAAATCCATAAACTGTTTTCGACCTCCTGTTCCCTTCTTAATCCCACCCAATTAAGCTTCATTTGACCCAAGCACGTCTTCCCTTCACATTTGCTCCGTCCGGTCACTCTTAGTTAGTTGACACCAATATGGACTCCATCCCTGTAGAAGACAGGTCTAGGAACTTGCAGGAAGCGCAGGTGAGGGACTCGAATGAGATGAATGGCATAACCGAGAAGAGTAGCGGGGATGTTAGTAGTAAAAAGAAGAGTAGGAAATCCAAGAATATGCCAAAATTTGGATGCTTTGGAGTGGAGAACGACGAAGATGGGAATTTTGATATGAAGGTCGATAGGATCGGAGAGCCTCCGAGTCCTACTCACCTTGTTGTTATGGTTAACGGTATTATTGGCAGGTGGGTCTTAAGCCTCATTAGCTCTGGATACTGTTTATAGATTATTCTCTAGTCATGTAAGGAGCTTACCATATAAAAGATAGTTTATTTTATGGAAACTTTGTGTGTTTCTGTTTGCGGTTTGTAGTGCGGCAGATTGGAAATTTGGCGCAAAACAACTTTCGAAAAAGTATCCGAGGGATGTTGTTGTTCATCGTGAGTCCTTTTTGTTTCCACTTTTCACTTTTCTAGAATTAGAAACTTGGAACAGTTTCAATCACCTTGTACAACCCCGTGTGTATAAGTGCTTATGGTTAATGCAGGTAGCAAAGTTAATTCTACGATGTCGACATTTGATGGCGTAGATGTGATGGGAGGCAGATTAGCTGAAGAGGTGGGTTATGAACCGGTTTGCAGTTGCCCCTCATTTAACTGCTACAGGAACAAGATGTTCATTTTAATTTGAAATTGTCTCACAGAGAGTTTTGTTCCCTACTTTCAGGTCATAACGGTGATCAAACGTCACCCTTCTGTCCAGAAAATTTCACTTATAGGGCATTCATTAGGTGGATTGATTGCAAGATATGCTATCGCTAAGCTCTACGGAAGAGGGACTAGAAAGGAAAATGGAGATTGTAAAGATGATGAATTTGAAGATGCTTCTGTAGGGGAGAAATTGAAAGGCAAAATCGCTGGCCTGGAGCCTGTGAATTTCATAACTTTTGCTACTCCACACCTTGGTTCAAGGTGCCATAAACAGGTCCTTTCTTTGTTCTCTACTGCTGTTTTTGAAGCGAAGGTTTGGACATTATCAATTCGAAACTAAATTTCTTTCTTAACCGGGCAGTGGTTATATTTCACCTCTCACAAGCTCTTAAGTCTATACATAAGTTGGGTGATGAAAATGTGTTGTTTTCATTTCCCTTTTTCTTTTGAGAGATTTGCTGCCATGAAATCTTTGTTTCAGGCAGCCAGAGACGTGCCTTTTGTTGTTTTCAATTCCATGAAGCATGAAATCCTTGTGTAGTGTTGGCTCAGGTACCAGGATTTTGTGGTTTTTACACCATGGAAAATGTAGCTGCTAGTATGTCAGGCCTTCTTGGTAGAACTGGGAGACATCTGTTCTTGGCTGACTGTGACAACGGAAAATCTCCTCTGCTCGTTCAGATGGTTAATGACTCCGAAGATCTCAAATTCATGTGAGTGTCAACCAAAATAATTTACCTTTTCAGATTTAGTATACGAGAACAAACTTTGTCCTTCATTTTGCTTCATCTTTTTTGGATTTGTTACTGTAGCTCTGCTTTGGAGTCCTTCAAACGCCGGATTGCATATGCAAATGCACGTTTTGACCGTATCCTGTTTCTTCTTTGCAATTCTGGATGGTCAATGGTATCTTATTGCGTAATTGTCTCATGAATGACTGTTCTTTGATGCTTATGAATAGTATGAAACTAATAAAGAATTGACCTGAAGAATAAATGGGTGACGGTGAAGTTCCTTATCATAAGTGTCCTTATGTGATGAACTTAACACTCTAAAGATCTTGTTGGATGGAGCACGTCATCGTTGCGCCATCGCACTGAGCTTCCAAAGGTTATTGTTCAACTTTTTGAGGATGTTTTCTCCTTTTTATTGAGAGTATAAGATCTTCTAATTCCTTCTCCATTTATCAGAGGCGTCATCTGTCAAAAGATAACAAGTATCCACATGTTGTGTATATTGATTCGTCAAAAATTGCAAAAGATAGTCAAGGAGTTCCTTCTACAGCCAGAATTAATGGATGCAAAACTGCTAACATGGAAGGTTTGCTTTTCCAATGACTAGTTCTATCATTTGCAAGGTCTATTTCTTCAATGCATGATAAATTCTTCTGGGGTCATTGTTTCTGTTCTGTGTATAATGTTACCAAATTTAGGAGATTACCCTCTTTTTCCTTCATTTTAGGAAAATGCTTTGCTGGTGTGATAAACTAAACAAATCCTTAACACTCATCCAGACAAAGTAATATAATCATACTGATTCGCAGCCAGTTTATATGACCCTACGAACCATCATATTGAGATATTAATATCCTATATATAGTTCGTCCTCTTCATGATCGAAAATTTGTTTTTTTTTTTTTTGTTGAAGGTGGTTGTATCTAATATCTGTCACAATCACAAATAGGTTTTTTAATTAACATGATGTGGTCAAGTTGATTAAGACCTTATCTAGGAAGGATCTTGTTTCCTTGTTTCTTTTCTTGTTCTTCTTGATATAGACAAGGCTACCAAATGCGGAGTTCCTATTATATATATAGTAGTGAGAGAGAAATGAAACAGAAGAATGAGAAAGTAGAAACTATTTTGCTCATAACTTCAATCCAATTCTTAAATCTAAATCTCTTTATCTTTGTTCCTTGCAGATTTCCATTCCTTGTACTTGAAGTTTGTGACCATAATTATTAATCAATTGATTTGATTTTAATTTTTTCTTAATTACTTGCAGAGGAAATGCTAAGAGGTTTAACAAAAGTGAGTTGGGATCGGGTAGATGTATACTTCAGAGGAGGTGCACAAAGATTTTGGGCACACACTACCATTCAGGTATTTTTCTTTTTCTCGGAGACAGGGTTCAGCTTTAGTGTCATTTCTTCGCTGTCAAGAACGGGAATTGAAAGATGTGACCGTAACTAGCTCCAGTTCTCGTTTCTCTATGATTCTAGCTAATGGCATTCAACAATCAGCTTTTTCCTCAATCAAGAAATGAAATTCTGTTACTTTCTATCACCTATGTTCAGGTAAAAGGTACATGCCTGAATTCCGACGGGGCTGACGTAATCCAACACATGGTCGATAATTTTCTTCTGTAGCAAGTCATGATTACTTGTATTGGCAAGTGTCTGTCGTTTGCCGACGACCCAATCGACTTGGCATCAGAATTACAAGTGACATTGTTCTAAGGTCAGAAAGCCAGCTGAATTCAGATCTCCAGGTGTATTTTCGAGGGTAAACTTTTAGACAAAGAGTTAGTACGTGAGAGAGATAAAAACTAATGAATGAGGGCAGCAACATTATGTGGCAAAACCTACTTGATTCTTTCATTATTTGCGAAGTGTTGTGTCGTAATGAGAACGACCAAATTCGTAGCTACGATTTATGAATTGGCCTTCGGTCTGTGGGTTCACACAACCCTCACATTTTCCCCATTTCCCTTCCAAGTTCCATGTCTTTTTCCTTTTTTCCCATTTGACGCCATTTCGGAGAAATTACTGTCTTATGCTACTTCATTGCCACCACAAAACCAGCGAGTGCATGTGTAAACCTGTCAAAGGTACACTCTTCCTTGTCAAAGTTCCCCATTTATGGCAGTGCCCAGTCACTGAAAACATATCCAGGATCCGGTGTCATGGATATAATTTATTGCGAGAATGGCCCCACCATCGAACAACTTACCATATAGATATAGTATACACATTTGCATATGATAAGCATATAAACATGCGAATTTCAACAAAAGATCTACATTTCTGGCAATATCATTGATACCCTCATCAAAAAACTGGTTCAACCAAGATGGTAAAGCATTGAAATCGAAAGCAGATATTTTCCGATACAAAGTGAGGCTGTGAAAATTGGGCAACCTTGAAATTGCAGAGTACGAATCAAACGGTTTTGCAGCTCTCTTCCCCAAGACAGTGCGTGGGGTTGTAGATAAGTACACACCATCTACCGTAATCAGAAAAATGCAGAACTTCCCTTTGTATGGCTTCTCAAGCAAAATCAGCAGTCCATGTGTCCAAACTCTAGATGCCTGCCCTCAAATATTATCCTCCTTGGGAACAATATGGTCATGCTCTTTCCAAGAGAAAAGAAAGGGACTTAGCGTGTCAAATTGAAACTGCCAACTGTTCAAATCCCAAGTACACACATTGCGAAACTGAGCTAACACAAGCGCGAGGAAGGCAAAATAGGAGCAACAAAACGAGAAATTCTGTCGACCCATCACCCCATCAGCCTGGATTGATATATATACATCACATGCATGTCTCTTTTAATATGTGTGTGGTTTTTTTTTTTGTATCTTTGTCGTTTATATCGTTTCACTTATTCAATTTCACTGCTCCTCTTCTCTTCTCTTTTCCTTCTCTGGTCTGGCTCTACTACTGATATGTAGTACCAGTATCACTGGCGTTCTCTTTTGCACAGATGAGATTATTGTTGGCTCATGTAACGAGGTTAGGTCCTCGCGTTTTCTCCTTTTCAGGCTGGCTACAACACTCCTTTTGTCATAAACATTCAGTCTTTTAGTCATAAGATTCTATCTATATAGAGTAAACAAGACCCGTCTTTTAGAATTTGAAGCGGTGGCAATCAGGCAGAAAGCTCTTTTGGTACAGTTTTGAGGATTCTGCCCACGTTCTGCGACTGCCCTAGTATACTTCCAATTATATCTCTTGTTTCTGTTAATTAGCTCTGCTCTTAATCGCTCATACCCTTCCATTTCTCAAGATCCTGCAATCAAATCACTTATTTTCACTCTGTGCAAATGGGCGGTATTGGATTTTGCTTCTGTTGCCACAGAAATAGACAAGTTATCGTTTCCGTGCTGTTTCTCTTGGTTTTAAGCTTCACATTCGTGAGGCCCATGGTAGCTGGTACGTATGTTTCAATTTAAATCCTAAGAAACAGGTCTATACTATGGCGTAGAGAATGCATTTACAGAACTGAACTTTTACCACTTCCAATTTTTTGCAGGAAGATCGCTTACCAAGCTGACTGACAATCCCCGGGTAACAATTCTAACTATTACCGTATCCTATGATTTGTTGCATATGCTTTGTGGAGCTTCATTCAACAATATTCTTTAACAGGCAGGAGTTGAAGAAGAGAAGTCGGTGGTTAGAACTCGGACAATAGGATCAAGACCACCTAGGTGTGACAAAAGGTGTGGCTCTTGTGGGCAATGTGAAGCAGTTCAAGTTCCTGTAACAACAGAAGCACAAAAACACACAAGTCTTCACTTCTCTGATGTCATTTCGTCTATTGCATACTCTAGAGGAGATGGTATCTCCAATTATAAACCCATGAGTTGGAAATGTAAATGTGGCAACTTGATCTTCAATCCTTGACTCAAAAGTAAATCCAGGTGTTATGCTTAAAAGAATCTCCTTTTTCCAAGTGTGTATATGTGAAGTTAATTGTATATTCAGTCTGCTCTTTAAACTCTACTCTCCCACCACTTGATGGAAATAGAAATTTGCTAGTAAAGTTGGTTTTTATTCGTAAGGCTCATTATCGTTTGCCTTTGCCTTCTAGTTGTGCTTGTAATGATTGTTGCCTTCGCGCGACTATTTTTCTTTCAAAATTTTGTCCAAGAAGATCCGTCTTCTATTTATTTGAAGAGCCCTAAAAATGGAAAGGGCTTGTCCTCGGGTTTGAGGTCTGGCTCATCAATGGTGTAATAACAGATGATAAGGATAATTAATACGGAACATGGATGCGGTCAATCACTTTGTTCCCATAAACATAAGCCCTTCACTTGGATTTGTTTATCTATTGCTTTTCATGTTCATTGACTAGAGGAAATCGATCGGAGCCGACATGGAATGAACACCTAAAACTGAGTGCCTCTTTCCAAGTATAATCTCTGTTTCCAGGAAAGGTTAGGACGAGATTTAGGACGACATTAAAGACAGATGATGAGTGATGACATAGAGAGTGGGGGTGGTTTTTTAAAGACGAGATAAAGATGTGAGCATGTCAAGTGTGTCAGACAATTCTGTTTTCGTATCTTACAAGATTTATGCATCGGAAAGTTTTCACTTTCCTCGAACCAATAAATAACATTAATCATCACTTATCCACGGTCTTAAATTCATGGCCCTTTCTCTTTCTTAGCATATTCACCGGAGATCTTACTGCTCACTAAGCATGGACATGCCTAAATATGCCTCGGGCAAGTGATCTTTATTGATTAAAGAGTTCGTCACTTGTCCCCGTCTATGATATCCTTCATCACAAGGTAACAAATAAGGGAACCAACAGGTCCTTTATGAATGCGCATCAGGTACTGGATTTGGATATGTTCTATACAGATTGTTTTCCCCTGAATTGCTTTGGTCTAAAGAAGGCTAGCTAAGGGTGTGCTTAGTTGAATTCCAAGGTTTCTCCAACAAATTGACATACTCTTACATAACTCTAGACTAGCCTTCGTTTGGAATGGACATGTGAAGGAAAGAGAAAGCTGAAAAGCAGACAAAGAGTAAAATTGAAAGAAAATGCGATTACTAGTTCATGTTGTGGTGGGTCTGTAGGTTGCTTGTCGGGACTGCTAACGCAGAAGGGAGTAGTGTCATAACTGGGGTCTCATTTATAATGACTATGAAAAGGCCATACTCGGAGTTAATGTGGCTGTTATGGCTTCTTTCACTGCTCGGAGCCCGTTTATGTTTGGTAATGTCTTAGGAGATTAAGGGCCGTTTGGTTGAGCTTTTATCAGTAGAACTTTTATCAGTAGAGCTTTTTTTAAAAGAGTTTTTTTTAAAAGTCAGTTGACTGTTTGGCTGTCGATTTAAAAAACAATTTTTTAAAAAGAGCTTCATACAATAGACTGTTTGGTAACAAGAAAATAAAAAACACTTTTATTAATTTCAACTATATTTTATTTAATCCATACGACTCATTTAACACAAGCTTATCTGCTGATAAACTAGACCACAAAATTAAGTAAACACTCTAGTTTATGGTTTGTGCCCAATTTATATTTTCCCTGCTGCCTTCAAACCAAACTACTCAAGTGAAATGGAAAATAATTATAACAAGACGTAAATCTTCAGTTATTAACTTAAACTATGTGGAGGAGAATTTAAGGGGGTTTTAAAGATTGAAACCTGTTTGATGAAATGAGCAACGGATTGGCAATCAGAAACCTCGTGTAGATCAAGAGCCTTATATGCTAATTCCATTACGTGGCTCTGCATTAGCTCTG
>JAOQMQ010000006.1:5127906-5138354 GCA_027563845.1 Erythroxylum subrotundum
ATCGTTCTAGCATGCCACTCTTGCGGGGTACGTACTCGGATATCACCATAGATGTTGGGTATGTGTCCTGTGGGAGTGGGGTGCTACAGTAGTAGTAATAGTAGTCGTTGTTGTAGTAATACTGGTAGTGGTAATCGTAGTAATAGTAGTGGTAGTGGTAGTAGTGGTAGTCGTAGTAGTGATAATGGTAGTAGTGGTAGTGGCAGTGATAGTGGTAGTAATAATATCAGTAGTCTTATTAGTGGTGGTAGTAGTAGTAGAAGTAGTAATTGTAGTAGTAGTCGTAGTCATAGTAATCGTAGTCGTAATGGTAGTAGTAGTAGCAGTAGTAGTGGTGGTGGTGGTAGTAGTAGTATTAGTAGTCATAGTAGTAGTAGTGGTGGTGGTGGTGGTAGTAGTAGTAGTAGTCGTAATAGTAGTAGTCATAATAATAGTAGTAGTAGTAATAGTAGTAATAATAATAATAACAATAATAAATTACCCTGTGGTCAATCAAAGCAATTCTACCATTACTACTACTACTATTATTATATGTTCTATGTTTTTTATTAGAGTTATAAACTTAATTTTTGTTAAATTAAATATCTAAAATTTAAATTCTTATGAGAATATTAAAAAAACAAACTAAGATATAATACTTATATCTTTATAAATTTTTTTACGGTTATGTCCTTATAAGTCATTTTACACATATACAGCTAATACTAAATGACTAATTTTACCAAACATCTTTAAATAAACAGCTAATATTATCTGTTGTTCAAATCAACTGATATAATCTATTGTTAGCTAACTACTGATAGAATCAACTAATAGCTAATGCAATCCACTAATTGTAAAATAGGGACGTAAAGTGTTTTTAACAATAACTAACTAACATTTACTAACTGAAGGTAATAAAGTTAATAACCGTTCTCAAAATAGATCATAACGAAGGTCACTTTAGAAATAAATGCTTGAAATTGAGGTCATACTGACTTTTTATGGAGACATTAGTTACTTAACCAGGACACTTAATCGGTAGCAATTTTATATTTTATATTTTTAATTTTTTGAATAATGTGACAATTTATCTTTAGATGCTTTTTTTCACCTAAGGAACAAATGATTATGAGCAATATGGATTTATTGATTATCCCAAAATAAAAGAAGTGGATTAATAAGAAATATACTAGGAGCATAAGATATAACAATTATTAGGCTTTACAAGTCAAAGGTCTCATGGCTATATATTCTACCTTTAAAGATGATCTTGAAACATTGAATTATCCCTCTGATCATCAAAATATTAATGAATGTTCAAGAAAGAACCACAAATTAATAATCAAACTTCCAAATAGAGAATATCCAATCAATCAAAATCATGATTACCCATTAATCCTTAAAGTACCTATAAAGTACTATTTTAGTAAAAGTCCTATTGATGTACATAGTATGGAGGTTCAGAAATACACAATCTTATCTATAACTAATAGAGAGACTGTTTCGAATAATACTTAAGGTACTTATGAAAGGAAAAATAAAAAGGGTTCTTATATTAGATATGTGATATATTGTAGTTAAATGTGTTATAGTAAAGTGTTCATTATGTTAAGAAAGATAATTAACATCAAACATATACATCATCTTGAGATAATGAGATACTTTAATCGTTCAATTAATTTTAAGTAATGTCAAACATTTTTCAAAAGTAGTATAATCAACATTATGCTTGGATTCTTTGTTTAGTGATGGTATAATTAATGATGTTGGTTCAGAATGTTGAAGATCACTATCTTTAAGTTCAAATTATACTTCTTTTGATATAAATTAATTCCTTTTGAATTTCTAGCAATTTCAAAATTAATAAAATATTTCAAGTTTACCAAAATCTTTAATTTTGAACTTAGGAGTTAGAAAAGTTCTGATATCCTAAATAGGTACAATAAGGTTGCTAGATAATAAAATATAAACAACGTAAACTAACAATTCAATTAAGTTATCACCAATATGCTATGTAAATAAAAACTAATATGAATACCCTTCATAAAAAATCTATCTAATCAAAGCATTAGAAAGCTTGATATAACATTTTCTTCTAGCTTATTTGATCCTATATAAGGATGTAATTAACATGCAAACCTGATTTGGAGCACTAGATATGATGACAAGTGATAAGTCCATGTATACTTTTTCATCCTGGCCTTTTTATAGAAAGACATTATTAATATCTAATTGCTCAAAACAATAACATTTGATAGTTTTAAGTGGAAGAAAAGTTATGTTGCATGTCATCTGAGCAGCAAGAGAGAGAGTTTTTAGAAAATTAATTCCTTATTATAGAATGTAGCCTTTGGCTTACTAATTTGGTTTTCAATATGATTTATGTTTGAACTTGAACACCCACTTATAGCCTATAGTTCTTTTATCATGAGGTAAATACGATAGTTTTCATATATGATTGGTCTCTAAAGCACTGGTTTATGTAGTCATGCTTTTTGCTAATCTTTCACTTCAATTGCTTACTTATATGTTTTTGGTTCAATGGAAGGAGCATATTTAAAGTATAGATATAATGAAAGAGAAATAAATATTGATAAGAAAACACATTTGACAGCAAATGAGGAGAATATAATATGAAAGATCCTATTAGAGTAAATGATAGTCTCTAAGAAAAGATAGAGATTGAATAACTTTGGTGAATCTTCTATGAAAAGTGTTTGAAAAGAATTTTTTTTGTTAAGTAGATTGCTTCTCTTCAATTGCATTAATCGGAAGAGTTTGATGTTGGATGTCATCATTTATGATCATAGAAGCTAGTAGTAAAGTTATAGAAAAAGGTTCACAACTTAAAATTTCAAAATATTGAAAAACGTTCTCATATAATACAACATTTTTATAAACAAGAAATTTATGAGAATTCAAGCAATATATGTTCCTTTGATTCCTAACTTGAAACAAAGAAAGATGCATTTTCAACTTTTGGATTGAACTTGGTATGTGATAGCTAAAGTGGATCTAAAACATAAATATAGAAAAAAATTTAAGCATTAAGAAAAAAAAAAGATTTTGATTAAAGAGTAGGGCATATATATTGCTTGATTTAATAATGAAAAAGGTAATACATGTATTATCCAAACTGCATAAGCGACACAATTTTTCCTTAAGCTGAT
Source organism: Erythroxylum subrotundum (assembly GCA_027563845.1). Lineage (NCBI taxonomy): Eukaryota > Viridiplantae > Streptophyta > Magnoliopsida > Malpighiales > Erythroxylaceae > Erythroxylum > Erythroxylum subrotundum. The sequence goes on from JAOQMQ010000006.1 coordinate 5,131,059, forward strand.
TGATAATAAGTTGCTTTGTAATTTGAGCCATTTCAACATTTAAAATATGTTGATGTTTTCTTTCTACAATCGCATTTTGCTCAAGAGTTTCCATACATGAAATTTGATATTAACCATGATAGGCATAAAAAGTGGCAAAAGAACATTTTAATCTATTATAATCTTCATCTTTGCATAAACTAATTTTTCACATAAAAACAAGAGGATCGTAGAAGATTTCTTACAGCCAACTTATTATAAATGAAAAAAAAAAACTAATTGTATTTGTTAAAGTCATTTATTATGGAGAGGAAATATTAACATTATATATGGAATAACCAATAAAACCCATAAGTGAATGCGTATAATATCATAATAATATTTTATTTTTATTTTACTAATATAAAATGAAAATTTTTGTTATAAATGACATACTTCATTTTTTTATTAAGAGATTCGAATTTCATCATGCGTCTTATTTTAAATATATATCTTCAATAATGAAGGTATCTTAATTCATAACGCCATAAATTAATCATATTATCTCTGAAACTTATTACTTGAACTAATTTATAATATGGTTGAACCACCTCATACAATGTTATAACTCGTTCAACTAAGACAATCTTCTTTAAAAACTTTGTATCTTGAATTATGCAATTTGATGAAGTTTTAATAGTAAAATACTTTTAGAACTTTAGCTAAGTTTACTTGCTAAAATAAGGTTGAGAGAAAAATGAGAAATATATAACACTTTAGTAAGAATTAATGTTCTACTAATATGGTTTCTCCAATGTGAAAAACTCTAACCATTTGACTATTGGCTTGAAAGTGATTGGTCACTAGTCTACAATTAGTAAAATATGTTAAAGTATAACTAATATTGTCAATAGTACTTATGTTTGTAAGTCAAATTAACGATAAAATTGAACAACTATTAATATTAAGACAACACATACTGTCAGTGGTTTTAGATTAATTGATTATCAATGATGTTGAATGAGCTACTCCAAAAATTGTTTGTTTGTTTTTTGTAATATTTGAATTGCTTTGTTACGTTTTTTCATAGATTTAGTAATTGTTTGTATTGTTTTTTGATGAGTAAAATAGTCAACAATTGATCATATGTTCTTTTCACATATCCTATGCTAATTTTGTCTTCATTTATGGGTTAAAACCCTCTAGTTCATCAAAGATAGAAACATATACTTGATTAACATATCCAACTCTGTATTGCTTCCTTTTATACTTGTAACCTAAAACATATCCATGCTTCTTGTAGCACCTACTCACATCCACAATGATTGTAAAGCAATTTTTTTTTTTAAATTTTTGATCACAGAATCTTAATGTGTTTGAATTTTGAAATCTTTTATCACCATCAAAATTTGTGTTTCCTTTACTTTGTTAACAAAAGAAATTTCTTGGTACACTTTGTTGCTTTAAGCCCATTCAAATTTCAAGTACTAGAAATTGCCTTTCATACTATACTACTAAATCAAACATCTTTGTGATAATTTGTGATGGTTCTTTCAACAAACTTATGATCTAATTGTAAATAAAATTTTTATTCCAACCCCTCAAGAACTTAATGACTGAATTTAATTAATGATGAACTCTAAGTGTATACAATGCTTTATGTAGTTGCACAGTAGAATACATTCATAAATGTAGATTAGCTTGATATTGTATAACTCATCCTTATAGTATTATAACTTTGTGAAATAGTCTGTCACAAAAAGATTTCTTTATTGCAAGCTTGATATTTCTTATTGTAAATATGAAATTCTAACGTAATTACCTTTATAATAACACTCTTTTAAGTCTCTTCACATCTCTATTGTTGTCTCATGCTAAAGAATACCTTATGCAATATGAGGATTAACTAAATGCGCAATCTAAAACATCGTCATTATATTGCATCTATTCCAACTAACATAAAATGCTTTTGCTACTTCTTGTGGTAGAGTTGAACCATCTACAAACTCGAATTTACTCTTTAAGAAAAGAGTCATTCTCATTTATTTGGGTCAAGAATAACAGTTGAACCATCGAAAATGAACTTTCAAGAATCAAAGTTGGGTTTTCTTTACAAAAGATAAAAAATAGGACGAAAAATAAGAATTTGATGACTAAAAACATAAGAAATGCTCAACATAAATTACAATAAATATTTTACAATTTAATCAAATTTTATAATACTAGTTAGAATTATTAAAAGTAATAATAAAATGTTCAAATTTTTAATTTATAACAATAGTAACATATTGTTAACACTATAATTTTTGACGTGGTATACCATTTTCAACAAAATTGTTTAATAGATATCATTTAAGTGATAAATATTTTATATTTTAAATAATTAACATAAAATTAAAGAAAATGTTGACAACTTATGGTGGTTACAGTATCGTCACCCTATTGAAATTAGTCAATTCCAAAGAATGACGACTTGGAACGCTGGTGATGCTACTAATAATGGTAGATTCATATTTAACATATCTTTAATATTGTCCCTGCTGCCATCTTCACTATTGCAACCATTGCTCGGTCAAGACCAGATGATTTCTTAGGCTATATTTGATTGTACGTAAAATTTTTAATGTAATAAAATGAAATAAAATAATTTATAATATAATAGAATGTAAATAGATGTAATAATAAAAATTTATTATTTAAGAAGAATGAAAGGATTCATAATGTAATATAGTAAAATATTGTTTGGAAGATGAATGAAATGAAATATAATGTATGTATAATAATAATGAATGACTATTCTACCTAACACAAATAAAGAGATGTATTGTCTTGCTGCTTGTTATTAAGATTGAGGGTATAATTGGTATTATAAAAATTATTGAGAGTATATTAGGTAGTATATATTTATCATTTTACATTTCATCCTAAACCTCTAAATCGGAGGTAACTCATTTTTAATGTTTAAGATTGTTGGCGCTCATTTTGGTTTCCCGCCTTTCTGTTTATTCTTTTTATTTTTTGTTTTTCGGTTCTAGTTTTTTAGCTTGCCAGCTCAGCTTTTGTTAGCTAGTTTTCTTCTTCTTCTTTGATGGTTAATCGTCGACTAGAGCTCTATAAAAGTGTACTGAAACACGTTTCTTGAGAGTGTTCTGAATATAAGAAGTTTCCTCTCTACATGATTGAGAGCTTACTTTCGTTTCTACATTCATCGCTGTCTTCGGATTTCATCATGGTATCAAAGCCATAATCAGGTGCAATTTCTTCAACGCCTTCTTGTTGTTGCGTTCTTGAATGTGTTGTTGAATTCTGGTTGTGATATTGCTACGTTTCTTCGAATATGTCTACCGAAGCTTAATCGCATTTTTCCACTAAAATTGATGTTAATAGTGAATTGTACATTCATAATTCGGATCATTCAAATCATGGTCTTGCTACGCAAAAATTGAATAGTGATAACTACAGCAAATGGCAACGGGCTGCTGAGATTTCTTTAATTGCACATAATAAATTCGGTTTTGTTAAAGGCACTTGTGCCAAGCCTGTTAATGAACCTGTTGAGGAGATGCAGTGGGAGAGATGTAATAATTTGGTGATATCTTGGATTCTACACTCTGTAGAACCAGATATAGGTAATAGCATTTTAAGTTTTCGATCTGCAGCTAACATTTGGACTGAGTTGAAGGAGAGGTATGGACAGTCAAATGGTCCACGAAGATATCAGGTGCAGAAAGAGTTGACTTTCACAAGGAACTCAATCTGTGAATAGTTATTACACACAGATGAAGACAAAATGGGATGAATATCTTGGGTTGGTTGAGTTACCAGCATGTACGTCTTGTGGCGCAGCTAGTGTGATGAATAAATTTCTTGAAGATCAACACCTTCTTCAATTCCTCATGGGACTTAATGAGGATTTTAAAACAACGAGAGGGAGTATATTAATGATGCAGCCCATGCCTACTTTAAGTCAAGCCTATAGGTTGATCTTGCAAGAGAAAAAATAGAGAGATTGTGAAGTGTCCCCTGTTGTTTTGACAGATGGAGCTACATTTGCTACTGGCTATCAAAAACATAAATCAAATGTGTTTCAACCAAAGTATAATAACAGTGGTAATCATTGTCAAGTGTCTGATAATAAGCATGTGGTGTATGGCATTACACCTAATAGTAGGCGATCCAAGTTATTTTGTGATTTTTGTAAGGTTTATGGACACTCCATCGATAGATGCTTCAAATTGCATCCTCCAGCTGGGAGTAGTACTAAAGCATGGGATAGGAGCAAGCGGTTGGCAGCTGCTGTACAGCCAGAAGTTCATGATATTGAGGGGCCAACAGCTATGTGTGATGACGTTGATAATTCCAGATCGTCCGCAGAACCTGGCATGGGGTTGAGCCAAGAGATGTATGATCAATTGGTACTTTTGCCGAATAAATTTAGGCCAGCTGCTGGTCAGACTTCGGGCATTGGCAGTGGAGACTCTACTGAATCATCTGCCTTCTTTGCAGGTAATAGTCTGTGTTTCTTTAGTCATTGTGTTAAACCTATTTGGATCATTGACAGTGGTGCCACAGATCATATAGCCTCTAGCCTTGTTTTGTTTAAAACCTTTCAGAAATTACATAAACCTTTCCATATTACTCTTCCGAATGGCAAATAAGCCTTAGTAGCTCATATTGGCACTGTGAAAATCAACAACCATTTGATTTTGACCAACTGTCTCCACGTGCCTGACTTTGAATTCAACTTGCTGTCTGTTCAAAAGTTATGTGTTCAATATCATACCAGTGTGATATTTACACATTCTGATTGCCTTGTTTAGGACCAAGCAATGAGGCCTCTGGTGCTTGGTAGAGAGCGAGGTGGCCTTTACTTTGTGCTTGAGAACACTGACTTTCATAGTCTTCTTTCTTCAGCCATTGTTTTTTGTAATCGACCTAATATCTTTCATTCTGTCCATAATGTGAATAATGATTCTTGTACTCTATTGAATACACAGCTTTGGCATTGTAGACTTGGCCATCTCCCTTTTGATCGTTTGCAGTTGATTACTGATATTCATTGTAAAGGGAAACTTGCTCATTCTTCTGTTATCTGTTAGATATGTCCTAAGGCTAAGTTTTCTCGTTTGTCTTTTCCTTCCAGTTGCATTAAAAGCACTGCTATCTTTGAACTGCTCCATGTGGATTTGTGGGGACCATATCCTATTGCTACTTATAATGGCCATAAATATTTTATCACTATTGTGGATGACTTTTCTAGGTGTACTTGGGTGCATTTGTTGTCTCGTAAGAGTTCTGCTTTGCCCATTTTACAATCTTTTGTTGCTCATGTTGAAAAACAATTCCATGCTTCTGTTCAGATCATACGGAGTGATAATGAGTTTTGTTCAAACCTTGCCAACGCTATTTATCTTTCCAAAGGCATTTTACACCAAACCTCCTACGTCCACACACCTTAATAGAGTGGTACTATTGAAAGAAAGCACCGACATTTGTTGGATTGTGCAAGAGCCTTGGTTTTTCAAGCTAATCTACCTATTGTTTATTGGGGTGAAGCTCTTCTTACTGCTTGTTATCTTCTCAACCGTTTCCCTTTGTCTTCTTTGCACAATCACACTCCTTTTGAACTCCTTCATAATGCCTTACCTACATATGATCATTTGTGATCTTTTGGTTGTTTATGTTATGCTTCTACTCATTTTTCTTCCCGGAATAAATTTTCTCCTAGGGTTGTTCCATGTGTTTTCTTGGGTTATCCCTTTAGCCAAAAAGCTTATAAATTGTTGAATTTGGAGACAAAGCAAATTTTTACTAGTCGGGATGTTAAGTTTCATGAGCACCATTTTCCATTTCGTTCCTTTGTTTCTTCCTCCACCACTTCTGTTTTACCTATTCCCCCTATTGACTATTCTCACATTTTCCTGCCTTTTCTATGTCTTCTGGTTCTTCTATTTCTACTCCTCATCATATTGATATTATTTTTCCGCCTCTCCATCTGCACTCTTCCTCTTCTCCTTCCTCTATTCCTCCTGTCTTACGTCGGTCCACTAGAGTTACCAATCCACCTAGTTACTTACAACAGTATGTGTGTTATGCTCGTTCTCCTTCTTCTCTGCTTTTCCCTTGTCCATTTGTCGCTTTTATTGCTTTACCTTCTTCTTAATAGCATAAACTCACCACTTTTGCTACTTACACTGAACCTACGTCCTATTATGGCGCTGTTAATGATCCATGTTGGGTTGATGCAATGAATACGAAAATTAAGGCTTTACAGGCAAACATTACATGTGTGTTGACTGATTTACCATCAGGTAAGCGCGCCATTGGCAGTAAATAGGTGTATAAGGTGAAGTTGTAGTCTGATGGCACGCTGGAGCGTTACAAAGCCCGCCTGGTTATTCAGGGAAATCATCAAAAGCTTGGTGTTGATTATATTAAAACGTTTTCTCCTGTGGTTAAAATGACCACTATCAGATGTATTCTTGCTTTGGCTGTCAGCAAGCAACGGACGATTTTTCAGCTTGATATTAATAATGCATTTCTTCATGGTGATTTACATGAAGAAGTGTACATGAAGGTGCCCCTTGGGGTTCCGAATCCTGAGAATAAAGTCTGTCGCTGGATGAAATAGCTTTATGGGCTCAAACAGACTAGTCGTCAATGGTACTCGAAATTGTTTGCTGCTCTGTTGCATCTTGGTTTTGTGTCTTCGAAGCATGACTATAGTTTATTCATCAAGCGGATCTCAGGGCAGATTACCATTGTTGATGTCAATGTCGATGATATTCTTGTTACTGGTTCTGACTTGGCTGAAATTGACGCTTTAAAGTCTTATCTTGATCAGCAGTTCACCATCAAGGATTTGGGTGTTTTACATTACTTTTTGGGTCTTCAAGTCTCGTATCTTGCTAATGGTCTTGTGCTTTCTCAGCGGAAGTTTGCTTAGGACCTTTTGCGTGATCAGAATATGCTTTCTTGTAAGGCCACTCCTGCTCCTCTCCCTTTGAATCTTAAGCTTGGTCCTACAAGTGGCACTCCTATTACTGATCCCACCGTTTATAGCATGATCATTGGGAAGCTGAATTTTTTGACGCACACTCGCTCAGATCTTTCCTATGCTGTTCAGACCCTTAGTCAATTTATACAGTGTCCTCACACGGCTCATATGGATGCTTTATTGCATGTTCTTCGTTATGTTCGTGGTTCTTTGGGTGATGGTATTTGTTGGACCCCAAACTTTCTTCGGAAATTAGAAAATATGAAATGATATTAAATGAGAAAATATAGTATGATTTCTAGAAATAAATGAGAAGTATAAATGAATCTATGAGCATTTGA